>JAYESA010000009.1:71775444-72310444 GCA_036927795.1 Iris macrosiphon | reverse complement strand
GGAGGAGAAAATGAGTACTTACTTGAACTTGGGAAGAAGAAAGGAAGAAGAAAGAAGAAGTGGAGAAGAAGAAGAAGTGAAGAAGAAGTAGAAAATGGGGGGGGGGGCTGCTGTGAAGTGAAGGGAGCCTGCCACACACCTAATAAAGGGTTCCCTAATGTCCAAAATACCCAAAATGCCCTCTCCTAACTTGGTTTGGGTTTCGGGTTCCAAAAGCACTCAAACTAACTCCAAATTTCTCCAACTAACCCACTAAAAATATAATAAATAATCTAAACCCAAAAATAAGTCTCACAAGGGTGTGGGTTGGGTCGGACATGGGTCCACTAGGGTCTGACACGGGTCCAGGCTAGCCAAAATCCTAAAACAATCAAATAAAAATAATACAATTACTAATTAAATATAAATATAATTAATTATATACAATACACAATTTACCAAAAAAAAAAAAACCCCTATTTTCTAGAATTGGGCAGTGACACCCTCCGTCTCTTCCTCGATCCTTTTGCTAGACAAGCTATCATTTTTATTGTTTTCCTCCTGTGTCTGACCCCCTTGCACATGCTCTTATGAGTACTCACTTCTAATATGGCTGAAACTTATGCAGCTGGTGTTCAGTGGAACCCACTCATACTCCACTTTCTGGAATAAGGATTTTCCATTGTCGATTTCAAGCTCCTCCACCAATACATCCATAACATTGATTTCTACAAAAATTCTCGCATAGGATAGTCTCTTCCTTCTCGCGACAAGGATGTCTGAGTGGAGAGGCTTGTCAATCCCGCTAGCCATCTTCATAATGGTCGGAGAGTTCCATAGTTGTCAGTTCCATAGTTGTGGAGGAAGCCATGAGAGTCTATCCAGATTGGGACCACAGAGAGCAGCTTCAGAACAAAGTTGGACAATGGATCTCATTACTGCATAGCAATCAGTCTACCGACAAAGGTCCATGGATCATTCTCAAGGACCCTATTTAGGTCGTCGACAAGGCCAAATTTGATGAAATATAAGCCAATTTTGTAAGAGAAGATATTGAGGGACCATTTCGGCTTACACATACGCATAGCGTACCCTCGAAGTTGTTCGTAGAACGGACGAGTACCCATCACATAAAGGACGATGGTGTTCTTCCAGAACTACTCCATCTCCGTCAAGTCATCCTCCAAGATCTTAATGACTTTCTTTCCATTCATTTTCTTGGGTCCAACATATTGTATTGAGAGCTCCTTCCTAACCTCCCCAGACTTACACATGTCCATTTATCACGTCCCAGTCCCAAAATATCGAGGGACTAGACACGTGGCAATGGCCAGCAGCACACACAGATGGGTAAACCCAATTTAATGGACCCATCAGGGTGTACTTAAGCTGTAATACAACAATAAAGTCTACTAAACACGTCGCAAACTAATCTCATCCATGGAAGATAAATATGATCAATATCAGCAAAATTAAATATAACTGTCATCAAGTCTCAATAAAGTAAATCGGGGAACAACCCGATAATAAGTCTGATATACTGGTTCAACAGACCAGAAATAAAAGAGTCTAATAAAAGCAAATACTGAGTATAAATAACAGATACTCAGGAGAAATCCTCGGCCATCACCTCATCTTCGGGAATCGGTTCAGCTCCAGTGTCTGCTCCTGCTCCTGCTTCTGCTCTTGCCCCGTAAACTTTGAGATAGAATTCCTCTGTTAAACCTGGGGACATAATCCGGAATCCAGGTCCTCAGGGGACATAGCAAGGTACAAAATAACACAAGCCAAAATAAATGCAGTACAATAATAAATAAAATAATAGGGTAAACTATGTAACCATCTATATGAAATGCAAGTGAGAGCATCACTAGTACTCAGGCTGAGACTGCTATAAGCTCTGTGTCGGGGAGCCGGTAGCAGTAATATCACGTAATGTGCCTAGCTCTGATGTAGAGTCTACGGCCTCACAATAATAAATATATATATAAAAATCAACCTGTAGCCTGTGTGTCTCTCTCCACCCAATGTAATCACACGTCTCATGTCCACAACGTCTTATATCCATGTCACGCAAGATCATATCTAATGCAGCAAGGCATAAGATAGCTATGAATATAAAATCTATGTCATCAATCCTGTAACCTATACAGAATCACCATGAATATCTCAGGAAGATTCTGTCTCATAAATAGTGTCAGGTGTCCTGAGGTATGACGTACTTGATGATGCAAGCACGAGAATGTATAGGGTCTCGATATCCATGTCTAGGTGACGTTACACAACTCCGTGTACGGCGTTGACACCCGAATATTATTCGGATGTTAAGTAATATCACACGGTCCTAGGTTGAACAGATACAACATATAAATAAATTAAAGGAATATTATGAACCAAAATACTGTAAGTATGGCAAGGTACACTTGCTTGGGGTTTGGATACCAACAGCTGCTCCGGTATCAGCAGAATCTGTAAGTACTCCTTCGAAAGCTGTAATAAACATTACCATCAGATTCAGAAGATATAAAATAGCTAGAATTGCCTGTTCATGAGCCCAATTTGGACACAGGGGTAAAAGTGACAGTTTATGGTCAAAGCGGGATCCACATGTGGCCCGCTTCGTACCGAAAAATATGCCAGAGACAATGTTCTCCAATTTTGTCAAACTTAGTGTCTACAAGTCCATAAAGACGATACGAACCAAATGGAATGTCCAGAACTAGATTTCGATGAGCCGATCACAAAATCGCCCGACAAGTGAAGCCGTGGGGCCCACGATACGTGATTTTGCCAACGTTCTCAGAATCGAACCAAACTTGGGTCACAAGACCAACGTATTGCTACGAGTCCGATGGCGTAAGTTTTATTTCGATATGATGTGCGTACCCGAAGTTACAATGAGTTCCAGAACAGGACCGATACGGGGTATTGTCGACGGATACGCGTTGATTCAAGTGTGCACGCACATCCAAATCAACTTCCGTGAAATCCCACAAGTCCGTATTAATGGCGCGCGCCTTTTGGTGAAGTCTGCGCACGACCAAGTCGTCCCGTTTAGCGGGGTGCACCCAGTTCCGGAAAAATTAGGGTATTTAAATAACCAATATTTTGGTCATTTTTACCCTCGAAAATATTAAAATCTATAGCACAATAAATTACACTAAAAATAGGATTAAAATCTAGGTCATATGGTCTAATTAATTTTTCAGATGGATTTTGAAAATATTTCACAGGTTGGTCGCAAAACGGTCACGAACTGGGAAGTTCGGGACGAATTCTAATTTTTAGAATTGGGGATTTATTTTCCTGATTTTGCGTCGCGGTTTGCGACCAACACAGGACACGACACGCCGAACCAATGGCATGGGTATCGAGAGGGTCACGCAGGGTACGCGCACAAGTCGACAAAATAGGAAACAAGGCAGCGAGGAGAGAGAAAACCTTACCTGAGCAGGACGTCGAAATTGACTATTCTTTGACGCTCGGCCGGCAGTGGTGGCGCTGTGCGGCTGCTGTCGGCGAGGTGTGGCCGAGGTTCGTCGGGTCGGGGGTTGCCGGAGCTCGAGTGGCGGCTTGTTGGAGGCGAAGGGGTGGCCGGTGATCGGCGGAGGTGGTGACAGCGGGGTGGATGAAGGGCCGGAATCGAGGGTTTAAATAGGGTGGAGTGGGGAGGAGAAGAGCCGGCCGTTGGCGGAGGGGAGATGGGCGGCCGACCGGTGGGAAGACGAGTCGGCGGGGATGCGAGTGGACGCGGCGGATGCGGGCGAACGGGCGACGGCGGAGGGGAATCAACAGGGTCGGGGGTTGCCGATTACTGTAGCATTAAAGATTTGGGTCGGGTCGGGTTTGGATGTGGGATTCAGATCCGACCCAATCCGATAGGCAATGGGTTCGGGTAATGGGTCAGCGGGTCGGGTCGGCTAACGGGTCCGGATCCGTCCCGCTAGGGTTGGTTTGAGTCAGGGTTCGGTTCTGTTCAGGATTGGTCCGGTTCAGGGTTAAACCGGTTGGTTCAACCCAGTTTATTTTGGTTTAATAAAAATATTAATTTTTAGGTCTTTAAAAATAGTTCTGGGGTCCAATAAATTCCAGAAAAATTATCCTATGTCTAATATTTTATTTTACACCCAAAATTTTTATTTTCATATTTATTTTTATTACATAAAAATATTTAATTCAAAAGAAAATTTCTTTAATTATTTAAAAATAGTAGAAAATTCTCAAAAATTTATCTTTTTAATTTCTGAAAAATACGAATGTTTACAATCTACCCCCTTAAGAGTTTTGCGTCCTCGCAATCAAAGAATTAACTACTAAAAAAAATTAAAGCATGGTAACTAAAAGAAATGCTTAGTTTATACCTGCATCTTCGAACCGATGAGGATAACGCTGGCGTATGATATCCTCTCGCTCCCAGATAGACTCGCCGGGAGAATGATGTTTCCAAGCTACTCGAACCAGTCTAATCGTCTAATCTCGCAATATCTTCTCACTGATGTCGAGTATTCCAACTGGCTGCTCTTCATATCTCAAGCTAGGGCCTACTGCAATCTCAGAATGATCGACTACGTGGCTTGGGTCAGTCACGTACCTCCTTAGCTGTGAGACATGGAATACATCATGCGCTCCCTCTAAAGATGGAGGTAATGCAAGACGATATGCCACCTTACCAATGCGCTCCAAAATATCAAATGGCCCATTGTACCTTGGGCTCATCTTGCCTCTGCTCCCAAATCGAATAGTATCTCGAGTAGGTGAGATCCTCAAGAATACGTGCTCTCCTTCTTTGAACTCCAAATGATGTCTGTGTGTATCAGCCCAATGCTTCTGTCTGTCCTGAGCTGCATGAAGATGATTCTGAATTTGCTTTACCTTCTCAACAGTCTACATCACCAACTCTGGACCCAGTATTTGACGCTCGCCAATGTCACTCCAATATATCGGTGATCTGCACTTTCTGCCGTACAAAGCCTCGAATGGTGCCATTTGGATGCTTGCCTGGTAGCTATTATTATAAGAGAACTCCACCAAGTGCAAATGATCTTCCCAAGACCCTCCGAAGTCTAACATACACGATCGTAGCATATCCTCCAAGATCTGAATCGTGCTCTCAGATTGACCATCTGTCTGTGGATGGTAAGCAGTGCTGAACTTGAGTCGGGTGCCAAGACTTTCTTGCATGCTTATCCAAAAATGGAATGTAAATCTTGAGTCACGATCTGACACAATACTAACCGGTACTCCATGTAATCTTACGATCTGTCGTATGTACATGTCGGCTAGTACTTCCGTGGGCTGTCCAACTCTAAACGGCAAGAAATGTGCCGATTTAGTGAGTCGATCCACGATAACCCAAACTGCATCTTTTCCACTAGGGCTTCTTGGAAATCCTGTAACGAAATCCATAGTGATATGTTCCCACTTCCATTCGGGTATGGGAAGCGGCTGTAACATACCAGCAGTTCTTTGATACTCAGCCTTACTTGCTGGCAGACCAAACATTTTACCACAAACCGTGCAATCTCCCTCTTTATTCTATGCCACCAATAATACTGCCTCAAATCTCGGTACATCTTCGTTCCTCCCGGATTAATAGAGTACATGGAGCTATGTGCTTCAGTCATCAACTCATGTCTCATTTCCCCATTCGGTACATATAGGCAATTTCCGCACCTTAATGTCCCATCCTCATGTATGCGAAGTCCCGTCTGCGTGCCTGCTTTCGTCTTCTCTTTAAGTCTTCAAAATCTAGCATCGGTGGGCAATGCCGCCTTAATCCTCTCCACAAGTGATGACTTAACTTCAAGATTCGCCAACAAGCCACTTTGTCTTGGTAAAACAATCTCTATCTGGAGCTCCTGTAGATCCTTTAATAACCGGAGCTGCATCATCAAGAAATAAGCCGTGGGCTTCCTGCTGAGTGCGTCTGCTATGATATTCGCCTTGCCCGGATGGTACTGCAGATCTATATCAAAGTCGACCATCAACTCAAGCCAACATCTCTGTCTCATATTGAGCTCCTTCTGAGTATATACATACTTCAGACTCTTGTGATCAGTAAATATTTCTACCTTCTCTCCATAAAGATAGTGCCTCCATATCTTCAGTGCAACTATTACTGCATCTAGCTCAAGATCGTGCGTTGGTTAGTTCTTCTGATGGACCTTCAGCTGTCTCGATGCATAAGCGATAACTTTGCCATGTTGCACCAAAACACATCCTAGTCCACTACCTGACGCATCACTATAAACAACAAAGCCTCCCGATCCTGAAGGAAGAGTCAAGACCGGTGCTGTTGTTAATCGCCTCTTCAATTCTTTAAAGGCCTTCTGAAAATCTTTCATCCATGCAAACTCTTGGTCCTTACGCGTCAACCGCGTCATAGGCTCCACAATCCTTGAAAAATTTTCTACGAACCTCCGGTAATATCCAGCAAGTCCGAGAAAACTTCTCACTTCTGCAACTGATGTAGGTGTAGGCCAAGTTTCTATTGCAGCAATCTTCTCTGGATCAATTAAAAGTCCTTCTCCTGAGATGATATGTCCCAAGAAAGGCACCTTATCCATACAAAACTCACATTTATTGAGTTTGGCATACAGCTTCTCCTGCCTCAGCGTCTCTAGCACGATTCTGAGATGCTCCTCGTGCTCTTCGTGGCTTTTGGAATATACTAAGATATCATCAATAAATACAACCACAAAATTGTCTAAGTAATGATGAAAAACTCTATTTATCAAACTCATGAACACAACTGGCGCGTTGGTTAACCCAAACGGCATAACTAAGAACTCATAGTGTCCATACTTGGTCCTAAAGGCTATCTTCGGTATATCCTCCTTCCTCACTCTAATCTGGTGATAACCGGATCTAAGGTCAATCTTCGAGAATACCCTAGCACCACTCAATTGATCGAATAGGTCATCAATGTGTGGCAAGGGATACCGGTTCTTAATGGTTACAGCGTTCAGTGCCCTGTAGTCAATACACAGACGTACTGTCCCATCCTTCTTCGGCACAAATAATATGGGTGCTCCCCAAGGTAAAATACTGGGCCGAATAAAACCCTTCTCCAGAAGATTATCAACTTGCTCCTTCAATTCCACCAACTCCTTAGGGGCTAGCCGGTACACTGATGAAGTGATAGGCTCTGCTCCTGGAGTCAAGTCTATTGTGAATTCTATTTCCCGATCAGGTGGTAAACCTGGAAGATCATCAGAAAATACATCCATAAACTCTGATATAACTCTTGGGTAACCTGACTCCCCTTCTACAGATAGTACCCTAAGAGTAGGCTGAACACCTTGCTATATAGCTCCCCGAAGAAACTCAAACTCTGGATGACCAGGCGGTCTAAATGTAACCCGTCCAAGCCGGCAATCTAAGGTCGCATGGTACTGACTTAACCAATCCATACCAAGTACAACATCATAATCCAGCATAGAAAAGATCGGAAATTGGGCTCGTATCTCTCTTCCACAGACTACTACCGAACAAGATCTACAGATGTCACTAACTGGGATAATTTTACCTCCCGTAAGAATTCTCTTAGTCTTCGAAAGTGGTGTGATAGCTACTCTATGTGTGGCTACGAAGCTAGCAGCTATAAATGAATACGATGCTCCAGAATCAAATAAAGCTACAGCAGGTAATGAAGCTACTAATAAAGTACCTGCTATAACCTCTCCTGCAGTAGCTTCCTCCTTAACAGCCAATGCAAATGCTTGTCCTCGTCCCTGAGCTGGACCTCTCTGCTGATGAGCCCGCTGGAATTGTGCTGCCTGTGGTGCCAATAGTGGTCTCTGCTGATATCCTCCTGGAGCTGGTGGTCTGACTCCTCCAACTCCCGTCTGTGGTGCTCCCAATGCTGGATAATCTGGCCTTGGTGCTGGTAAAGCTGGTCGATTTACCGTTGGTGCTCCCTCCCGGCGCTCAGAGCAGTCCTTGGCTGGATGCTGGTTGGACCCGCAAATCAGGCATAGTCCCAACTTGCGTCTACACTCCCTCTCGATATGGCCTACCTTTCCACAGTAGTGACAAGTAGGAAGGGATAGGGCTCTTGGTGCTGCTCTTTGAGGTAGATTCCTTTGGGATTGTTTTGTAGACTCTCCTTGTGATACTCTGGATGGTGCTGATGTGAAGGGCCGCTTCAGACTTGACTCCCTCCTAGTGACGCACTCTATGCGTCGTGCTGCAGCAAGGACGTCTGTGTATGATGTAGGTGCAACAAATCCGATCAACCTCTGGAGCTCAAACCTGAGTCCGTCGAAGAACTTCTCCGCCTTCTCTTCTTCTGTAGGAATTAGAGAAGGGGCGAAGCGACTCAGTCGAATGAACTCAGCATTGTACTCTTCCACCGACATATTGCCTTGAATAAGGCAGTTGAACTTGTCTCGAAGTTCCGACCAAGCAATAGCTGGGATATACATCTCCTGGAAGAGTCTGGAGAACTCTTCCCAAGTGACTCGGTCATGTCCGAGCCTCCTATCTTCAGATAGCCACCAATGGTGCGCATTGTCCGTCAACTGCATCCTGACGGCAGTCATCCATCTCTTCCTCGGAAGTTTAGCTGCTTCCAACTGGTGTTGTGTGTTCGTGAGCCACTCGTGAACTTCAGTTGGTCCCTCCTTGCCAGAAAAGGTACGGGACTTCAGCTGACAGAAATCAGTGATAGATCCCGCCGTTGGTCGCCTAGCTGGTGTGTTCGCCTGCTCCAATGCGGTTACTAGGCTGTTTCTCAAGTACTCCGCCTCATGACGCTGAGCCTCTTGTTAAACCTACTGTTGGGCTTACATCATGGCATAAAATATTTGAAACATCTACTGCCCGTCCATAGCTTGCCCTGGGAGAAAAACAGGCATCAGTGGAGTGAACTGTGGCGGAGGTAGGATGTCATCACGCCGAAACCTTGAATTATGCTGGCTAGCTTGATCGCTTTGAGAGGATTGTCCTCTATTTTCTGGTGTCACTCCATCATCATAGGTGACCACAGCATTGTGTGGTGTACCTAAGGGATTCTCGTCACCGATTCTCGGATCCATTACTTTGCATTAAAAATAAACTATGAGAACGCACAGAGTAATCAAAACAGGATGCAAATCAAGCAATTAATTCGAATCCGATATAGAGATAAAAAAAGATTCAAATCAATGGATGAGATCTTATAACTTATCCTATCCTTATTGCAGGCTTGCTTGGTCCCTAAGTTAAAACCGAATAATTTAGTCGTTGACTTGCATGGGCCACCACAAAACCATGTCACGTCCCAGTCCCAAAATATCGAGGGACTAGACACGTGGCAATGGCCAGCAGCACACACCGATGGATAAACCCAATTTAATGGACCCATCAGGGTGTACTTAAGCTGTAATACAATAATAAAGTCTACTAAACATGTCACAAACTAATCTCATCCATGGAAGATAAATATGATCAATATCAACAAAATTAAATATAACTGTCATCAAGTCTCAATAAAGTAAATCGGGGAATAACCCGATAATAAGTCTGATACACTAGTTCAACAGACCAGAAACAAAAGAGTCTAATAAAAGCAAATACTGAGTATAGATAACAGATACTTGGGAGAAATCCTCGGCCATCACCTCGTCCTCGGGAATTGGTTCATCTCCAGTGTCTGCTCCTGCTCCTACCCCATAAACTTCAGGATAGAATTCCTCTGTTAAACCTGGGGACATAATCCAGAATCCAGGTCCTCAGGGGACATAAGAAGGTACAAAATAACACAAGCCAAAATAAATGCAGTACAATAATAAATGAAACAATAGGATAAACTATGTAACCATCTATGTGAAATGGAAGTGAGAGCATCACTAGTACTCAGGCTGAGACCGCTACAAGCTCTGTGTCGGGGAGCCGGTAGCTGTAATATCACGTAATGTGCCTATCTCTGATGTAGAGTCTACGGCCACACAATAATAAATATATATATATAAATCAGCATGTAGCCTGTGTGTCTCTCTCCACCCAATGTAATCACACGTCTCATGTCCACAACGTCTCATGTCCATGTCACGCAAGATCATATCTAATACAACAAGTCATAAGATAGCTATGAATATAAAATCTATGTCATCAATCCTGTAACCTATACAGAATTACCATGAATATCTCAGAAAGATTCTATCTCATGAATAGTGTCAGGTGTCCTGAGGTATGACGTACTTGATGATGCAAGCACGAGAATGTATAGGGTCTCGATATCCATGTCTAGGTAACGTTACACAACTCCGCGTACGACATTGACACCCGAATATTATTCAGACGTTAAGTAATGTCACACGGTACTAGGTTGAACAGATACAACATATAAATAAATCAAAGGAATATTATGAACCAAAATACTGCAAGTATGGCAAGGTACACTTGCTTGGGGTTTGGATACCAACAGCTGCTCCGGTATCAGCAGAATCTGCAGGTACTCCTTCGAAAACTGTAATAAATATTATCATCAGATTCAGAAGATATAAAATAGCTAGAATTGCCTGCTCATGAGCCCAATTTGGACACAGGGGCAAAAGTGACAGTTTCTGGTCAAAGCGGGGTCCACATGTGGCCCGCTTCGTACCAAAAAATGTGCCAGAAACAATGTTCTCCAATTTTGTCAAACATAGTATCTACAAGTCCATAACGACGATACAAACCCAATGGAATATCCAAAACTGGATTCCGATGAGTCGATCACAAAATCGCCCGACAAGTGAAGTCGTGGGGCCCACGATACGCGATTTTGTCAAAGTTCTCAGAATCGAACCAAACTTGGGTCACAGGACCAGCGTATTGCTACGAGTCCGATGGCATAAGTTTTGTTTCGATACGACGTGCGTACCCGAAGTTACAACGAGTTCTAGAACAGGGCCGATACGGGGTATTGTCGACGGATACGCGTTGATTTCGGTGTACACGAACATCCAAATCAACTTCCGTGAAATCTCACACATCCGTATTAATGGCGCGCACCTTTTGGTGAAGTCCGTGCACGACCAAGTCGTCCCGTTTAGCGGGGCGCACCCAGTTCCGAGAAAATTAGGGTATTTAAATAACCAATATTTTGGTCATTTTTACCCTCGAAAATATTAAAATCTACAGCACAATAAATTACACTAAAAATAGGATTAAAATCTAGGTCATATGGTCTAATTAATTGTTCAGATGGATTTTGAAAATATTTCACAGGTTGGTCGCAAAACGGTCGTGAACTGGAGAGTTCGGGACGAATTCTGATTTTCAGAATTTGGGGTTTATTTTCCTGATTTTGCGTCGGAGTTTGCGACCGACACTAGACGCAACACGCCGAACCAATAGCACGGGTATCGAGAGGGTCACGCAGGGTACGCGCACAAGTCGACAGAACAGAAAATGAGGCAGCGAGGAGAGAGAAAACCTCACCTGAGCAGGGCGTCGGAATCGACTGTTCTTCGCAAACGCGGGATGACGCGGCGGCGCTCGGCCGGCGGTGGTGGCGCTGTGCGGCTGCTGTCAGCGAGGTGTGGCCGGGGTTCGTCGGGTCGGGGGTTGCCGGAGCTCGAGTGGGGCTTGCTGGTGGAGGCTGCTTGCTGGAGGCGAAGGGGTGGCCGGTGATTGGCGGAGGCGGTGACAGCGGGGTGGATGAAGGGCCGGAGTCGAGGGTTTAAATAGGGTGGAGCGGGGAGGAGAAGAGCCGGTCGTTGGCGGAGGGGAGACGGCCGGCCGGCCGGTAGGAAGACGAGTCGGCGGGGATGCGAGCGGACGCGGCGGATGCGGGCGAACGGACTGTGGCGGAGGGGAATCGGCAGGGTCGGGGGTTGCCGATTACTGTAGCATTAAAGATTTGGGTCGGGTCAGGTTTGGATGTGGGATTCAGATCCGACCCGATCTGATAGGCAATGGGTTCGGGTAATGGGTCAGCGGGTCGGGTCGGCTAACTGGTCCGGATCCGACCCGCTAGGGTTGGTTTGAGTCAGGGTTCGGTTCGGTTCAGGATTGGTCCGGTTCGGGATTAAACCGGTTGGTTCAACCCGGTTTATTTTGGTTTAATAAAAATATTATTTTTTAGGTCTTTAAAAGTAGTTCTGGGGTCCAATAAATTCCAGAAAAATTACCCTATGTCTAATATTTTATTTTACACCCAAAATTTTTATTTTCATAATATTTTAATATTTATTTTTATTACATAAAAATATTTAATTCAGAAGAATATTTATTTAATTATTTAAAAATAGCAAAAAATTTCCAAAAATTTATTTTTTTAATTTCTGATAAATACGGGTGTTTACACCATTCCCAACACCGACTGGGAGCTAGAAACATTCAAAGGAAATTGTGTTGGAAGAGGCGAAGAAACAAACACCTGGGGTGTGGCTTCCCAATTTATCGGCCTGTAGTGCCGATCCACCTAAGTCAAGAATGAAGTCACCCCCTCCCACGCGGGTTCTCCCACAACTGTTGCCCGAGACGATGAAGCTTTAATCTTCAGAGGGAACCGAACTCCTTACCTCGTCTTCCTTTTTCGATCTACCGAGAAGCTTCTCGTTTTGGTGTGGAGACACGAAACCCTCGCCTCTGCCTCTCAACCTCGGTCCAATTACCCTCCTCACCATTCGCTTGCCTTTTCCTCGATCCTGAGGCTCTTCTCCGGCGGCATGACCACTATTGGGAGAGCACTTGCTCTTGCCTTTCTCAGAAGCCACATATATATATATATATATATATATATATATATATATATATATATATATATATATATATATATAATGGGATATGAGTCATAGGCTCATATTCTTAAATGAGACATGCCACGTAGACTTCCATATGGACAATATAGGCTCATATTCTTAAATGAGACATGCCACGTAGACTTCCATATGGACAATATATATATATATATATATATATATATATAATGGAATGTGAGTCATAGGCTCATATTCTTAAATGAGACATGCCACGTAGACTTCCATATGGACAATTAGAAATTAAGTGATTTAGAAACACAGTCCGAAGGTCTATAAACAGGGTTCGAAGGCTTATAAACCAGGATCCTCGCACTTAAGGATTCTTGCATGATCCTCTAAATAGTAATCATTGGATTGTCTTTTTTGCTAGTTCATATTAAATCAAAATCTCGTAAAAAAATGGATAGTTTGACAGTAAACTTAAGTGTCAAACTAATGGGAGGTAAGATAGTCCCATAGTTCAGATTAATTAGATGCAAATTAGCCTTATTTTAGTTACTTTCTTACTTCAAAACAACACTCTGCCTCTACTAAAAGTACTTTTTACCAATCAAGATTAGGTAATGTTTCAAGTTGGATCATATTCTTAATAAATTTCCTATGTATCATCTGAAGAATATATTCTGCAATATAAACTTGGAATCATTCAGCTCAAACTATCAATCAAGAGAATCAATTGCTAGCATGCACCCATGCATATTATGCATAACATAACTTTGTTTCATTATATATCAATATTATTAGTGAAACTTGGATTGAGATGGACATCCTCCTCCAAAAGAGGTGATCAAGCCACATGACCCAATAATATATATACATGCCAGGTACGTACGTAGTAACATCCCCAAGTTAGAGATTTGAAAACCTTAAACAACATGAAACTAGCAAGCTAGAGACTCTTAAGCCTAGAAGAAAAAAAAGGGGCAAGTTAGGGTCAACAATAATTAATACTAACGTTGTTACGTTGTCCGTCCTAGAGGATGACTGCGTCCGTCTACGGTCACCTGACTGCGTCAGTCTGCGGTCACGTGACGGTCAGGCATTGGCTCTCTAGTTCGGAGTGGGTCCGAACTAGCGGAGGGCCAAAGATTGCTGGTCACGTGGACGCAGACCAGGACGGACACCCCAGAAGCAGACAAAATATTTTTTTCTCAATTAATATTGATCATCCCCTAGCTTGAAGCTCTCCGATTATCCTCTCCAAGTCGCTCGGCCGGCAGGGGAGTGCGATGGTGCCCTCCCGCGCGAAGCCGAACTCCTCCTCGGCCATGTCCAGCAGCCTCAGGAAGACCGGGTGCGACAGGCAGCTCAAGGACACGACGAACCTCTTCGACTCGACGTCGTCGTGGACGGCCACCACCGGAAAGTGGCCCTCCTTGACGTCAAAGTCCCCCGACCGCGAGGAGGACCGCGACAGGCTCCTCTGGAGGGCACGGACCGCGCTCCTGATCACCGAAGACTTCTTCGCCTTGGCCGCCATTTAGTCAGTCAGTCTCTTCCTACCGTCTGCCCGTCTTAAGTGCAAATGCATGAACAATGTGGATCCTCTCTCTCTCTCTCTCTCTATATAGAGAGAGAGAGAGAGAGGATGAGTTGAGAGCTACTGGTGATCAGTAGGTCTACAGAAAGATATGTGCATGTTGGCATATATTTGGAGGGTGGGTGAACACAAAAGAGGTGGTTAATTGTCAATTGAGATATATAATTTGTGAATAGTACTAGGCAACAAGGAGAGCACTAATTATGTATCATTCTCGACAACTTGTACACAGAAGATAGGTTTTGAGTGTGAGATTCCTGACATGTTGAACCTCCTGTGTTTCCTGCTGACAGTGTATAATTAGAAGGTTATAGAAAGCTCAGCACGAGCATAAATTGAAATCCGAAAGATTGACATACCTATTTGCACGTATATTGCACATATTTTGATCATACAATTAGAATATAGTATGGTTCATAAATTATATGTTCATTTGATTACTTCCTGAAGGAATAATTATTTTAGTGGTTAATCTAATCATATTATCAACACATGGTTAACATGATTAATTATTTCTATAGATGTTTATTTTTATTATTAATAGGAAGACTAATAGCCTCAATTCACAACATGTCATCAATTAATGCACAACTAGCCTAACTCATTTAATTAATGCATAGCTAGTTTAGTTTTGTTATTGTATGCAAGCAACATAATTACTTAGGAAGACTAGGCTATTTCTATAGGCACTCAAATTTTTGCTTAAAACAGTCTATTACTTCAGGACAATTCGAATTTTTGTAATTTTTACTTGGGACATCCCCAAATTTACTTTAGGCTGCCCTCACCCCCCTCTCCTCTTTCCAAAATTTTTCCAAACCATAACCCTAAAGTGACCTCCCTGGCCGCGGCGATGGCGTGACGGGGGACAACTCTGGCCGAGCTTGCGAGAGGGGAATCCCTGGCCTAGGCGGTGGAGCAGCGGGAGATCCCTTCCCCCCCCCCCCCCACCCCCACACCGGCGCCAGAGAAAGAGGGATGAGGGGGGGGGGGGGGGGGGGGGAGGAGAGAGGAGGAGGGGGGTTGCCGTTGCTGCTGTCGCAGCGTCCCGGGCCCCCTGCACCTCTTCGTGCGCCTCCCCGCAGGCCGCTGCTCCGCCTCCTCCCGCCGCTTCCGTTCCTTCGTCCCCCTCGTCAACTTCTTCTTCTTCCTCCTCCTCCTCCTCCTCTCAAGTCTCCAACCCCAACCCCCGCCAAGGTCTTCAAGAGCTTCCGCGAGCTCCGTCACCTCCGCATCCAGCTCCCCGTCGTCGAACTCGGCGTCGACCCCGGCGTCCTCTTTTTTTGTGACTGTCAATTTTTTACACTCCTATTTGGGGTGAGGATGTCAAATTTTTGATAGTCCAAAATTTTTTGGGCTAGCCTGAAGCAAATTTTCGGTAGTAAACTTGTAAATAAGTAAAAAAAATTGGACTAGCCTAAGCCATTTTGGGTGTCCCCATAGAAAAAGCCGAAGACTAAAGGACAAATGTCATAATTATTCTAATCTTATTATTATATTATTTATAGTTGAATGCAAATTATACTTAGAAAGGCCAAAAGACAACTCCCATAATTATCTAATTATCCTTGTTAAAATTAATGAATAATTTTTGTTAGTATAGATATGTAAGTCTATATCTGGAACCAAAATGTTCACGGTGAAGCTATAACTAGTCATCGAAGTTTTACGACACTAGTCCTCCCGTACTCATATTTGCCATGGCTAAAAATTTGGCATCAATATAAACACTGAGAGTTGACGTCATGTCGACAACTAGCTAGTCGTAAAATTTTGTCAAATTGTTTTTTATGCTAGCTCCATAGTCAACCCGATTCAGATGAAAGGATGTTTGGATGATGATGATAGAAAGTTCATCATGTTGAGAGTTCTCATTAATGGTAACTAGTATAAATGCACGTGCATTGCACGTATATCAGACCGAAGACTAAAATGCATCTTATTATTTAGGAATATCAAAAGACAGATCTTGGAATTACCTAACTACCCCTAGTATAATAGGTTATTTTTTGTATTAGAATAAACTAGTATATATGCACGTGCTTTGCACGTATCTTGGAGTGGATGATTTTGATAAGTTAGTTTAACTCTACTGCTCTTTTAATTATATAGGTTAAGTGTTCAACCTTTGAATTTTTTTTAATAGCTTAGAAGACTTAGCAAATAGTATGAACTCTTCGTTTTTATAATATATTAATGCACTACCAAAATAATACATATTAGCGACGCCAGAAAACGTCGGTAATAGGTACAAAAATGTCGATAAACTTAACTAGCAACGTATTTAGCGACGTTTTTGGGTTGTCGCATAATCCATGGTTGCTGACAACAAAAACATCAATATTCATCGCTATAGCAACGTATATTTGCGACGCATTCACGTCGTCGATTATTTTGTAATTAGCGACGTCCAGCGACTCGACTTCGGTACATCAGCGACGGTGTATATTGTCGCATAACGTCGCTAAATCAGCGATATTACCAGCGAAGTTTTGCTACAACAATGCTGACTTGGCATAAATTGTCATGTCAACTAGTTAGCGACGTGTAGCGACATTTTGACACAGGTTAGCGATGTCACTGCTACTAGTCAGCGATATTTTGACACAGTTTAGCGACACAATGTCACGTCGGTAGACGTTGGAAAACGTCGCAGAACGTCGCTAAATTTTAAAAAATCAGAAAAAACTTGCAGTTTCAAAAATTATTTCCAACAAAAGTCTGCATGTAGTTATAAAATCACAGTTTATATAAATAGACCCGAAATAACCCTCTGTTGAATTCCCTGGGTTCCCCGACCCCTTCGGCGGATCACTCAACACCTGTGTACATATACAAACACGTCAAGAATATCCAAACATGCAAGAATGTCCCAACAAACAAACTAACACTACTAAAAATTGCGGGATTAGCGACATTTTTAGCGACAGTAAATTAAAACGTCGCTAATTCAGCGACTCCGAATATTAACATCGCTATACGTCGCTGTTTGGCGACATATAACGACGTTTAGCGACTATAATTCAGTTTTTTAAAAGAATAGTCGCTATAAGTTATCTTAGGTCGCTAAACGTCGCTGAATTTTATAATTTAGCGATGTTTAGCGACGTATTTAGCTACGTTTATATTAAAAATATTTAGCAACGTGTTTAGCAACATCTGTGACGTCGCTAAATATTTATTTTAGCGACGTTTTTGTTTGATGTCGCTAAAATTTCGTTAATTAGGGATCAGTTTTGATTTCCCCCATCTGTCGAATTTTTCGAAAGTTTTCAAAATATTTTGATTTCCCCCACCCGCCTCTCCGGCGACCAGCGTCTCCACAGCGGCCTACTTCGGCATCCCCTCCTCCTCCTCCTCCTTTAGGTAAACCCTAACTCTCTCTCTCTCTCTCTCTCTCTCTCTCTCTCTCTCTCATGACACTGACACTGACACGACACACACGTGACAGACACTGACACTGACACGACACTCACACACACGTGACACCAACCCTAACCCAAAATGACACGACTTGGGATCAGGACCTAGGGTTAGGGTTAGGGTTTTTGACCTCGGGTTAGGGTTAGGGTTTTTGACCTGGGGTTAGAATTTTTGACCTGGGGTTAGGGTTCCAAATTATACTGAGGAATCCTTATTATAACCTGACTGGATCCTTGATAGAAAACTTGTCAAGAAAGGGAATAGAGCTGCAATATACCTTTTGGTTCAGTGGAAAGAAGGGGATGTCCATACTGCTACTTGGATCCCATATGATGAGTTTATCAGAACATATTCATACTTTGACCTTGAGGCAAAGTCAAGATAAGGAGAAAGTATAGATACATTCCTATTCAATGTAGTATCAGTGTGCTAGAACAACATCGGTCCAAGTGTTCAAGTGCAGTGCAGTGTGCCTAATTCATCAAGTACAGAGTGCAATGCTTTAGACTCGAGATTTAGTATTAGCCTATGCCAGAGCTCAATATCAGTATCAAGCCTATGCCAGATCTCAGTATCAAGTATCAGCCTATGCCATACCTTGGTATCAAGTCCCAGTTACAATACTAATTCAGTTGCCAGAAGTTCAGTATCAGTATTAAACTCCTAGCATCAGTTAGTAGTCAGTGTAATTAGCACTAGTTACTAATGTTGTAATTCATAGCTGAGTCAGCAGTGTAGTTAGTTGGCCTTATCCTAGCTTTGAAGACAATTTAATATTTTTGACTTTACAAACTGGCCTGCTGGCTATATTAATTAGTACATTACATGAGTTATATACTTAATATCAATTTGTTTATCAGTTATCAACTAGCAGCTACCTACTTATTAAACATAAGCAATATTACATGCAACTTGTCTGCAGGGATAGGAATAGGCAATATCTTACATATAATTATGTGACTACTTTTTGTAGATTGACAACTGTTCCAACTGCCAAGTTCAAGTTTCTTGCACAATGGAAAAGAATAAAGTGTCAACCAATTTGTCTCCCCCCTGTTATTGTCTTGCGCCTATAAATTTATGTAGTAGGCCCTTCTTGACGGTAATGCACAATTATAATCATATATATCCTACTTTGCTTCTTCTATGTGACTTCAAATATAGATTACCTAGCCAACTAATTGTCAGCTTCTTCTTTAGAGAATCACACTGTATGTAATAATTTATAGGATACATACTGTCATTTTTGCAGAAGAATCTAGAAATAGATATGAATTACTATCTGTGTCATCGTTCGTGGATGTACAACCATCATCATGATGACATGTGCGGTGTGCGGGATAAATTCATTGAGGGTGTACAGCAGTTCCTGCAGTTCGCCAAGGCGTTCCCTCAGTACATGGACGGTACCAAAATTAAGTGTCCGTGTGTGAGATGTCGCAACAGGAAATATCATCCAGAAGTGGAAGTCACATATCATTTATACTCGAAGGGCTTCACGCCGAATTACTATCATTGGACCGCGCACAGAGAACTTGTGTCTCTAGCATCAGAGTCGGAGTCTTATGTGGAGCCGTATATGGATGTCCACGACCACGATGCTTACGACGACGGGTGGGTGAACATGATTTTTGATGCGGCGGGGCCTAGTTTCAATCCGGACAATTATGATGCGGCGGGACCTAGTTTCAATTCGGACAATTATGATGCAGCTGCGGAGGCACCGAATATCGATGCTGCAAAGTTTATGGAGTTGCTGGAGAATGCAAGGACTCCACTATATCCTGGTTGTGAGGATCATTCACTGTTGGAGGTGGTTACAAGATTATTGAGCATCAAGTCCAATTTTAACATGTCGCAAGAATGCTATAATCGACTGATCGATTTGATTATAGAGATCTTGCCCGAGGGTGCAAAGTTGCCTAAAGACTTCCATCAATCTAAGAGGATGGTGAGATCGCTCTGGATGAGATACGAGAAAATTGATGCATGTCGTAACGGGTGCATATTGTACTACAAAGACGACAAGGATGAAGATGCGTGCAGATTTTGTGGTGCTGATCGCTACAAGGCCACTGTTAGAGGAAAGTCTGTTGGTGCAAGGAAGCCTACCGATTCGATGCACTACTTTCCTTTGACGCCGCGGTTGCAGCGGTTGTTTATGGTTAAGGAGACGACAGAAAACATGAGTTGGCACAGGCGGAAACAGATCGAAGGAGTATTGGTTCATCCATTCGATGGAGAAGCATGGAAGCACTTTGATCGAGAGTATCCAGATTTTGCTTCGGATCCGCGTAATGTCAGATTGGGGCTCTCCTCTGACGGTTTTACCCCATTCAGACTTTCAGGCTCCCAGTATTCATGTTGGCCTGTGATCATCATTTCGTATAATCTACCGCCTTGGATGTGCATGAAGACTCCGTATATGTTCCTAACCGTTATTATCCCGGGTCCGAACAATCCGAAGAGGAACATCGATGTGTATTTACAGCCTTTGATAGATGAGTTGAATCATCTGTGGAAAGTAGGTGCCAACACGTATGATGTTTTTAGAAATCAGAATTTTCAGATGAGGGCAGCACTACCATCAACGACTTTCCGGCCTATGGAATGTTATCGGGACAGAGCACCCATGGTCGTCTCTCATGTCCGTATTGCATGGACCGTACTAAGGCTTTCCGTTTGAAATACGGAGGCAAACCGTGCTTCTTCGATTGTCATCGATAATTTCTGCCGAAGGATCATCCGTACCGGAGGAACATGAATGCTTTTCGTACGGGCGTTATGGAGAAGGCCAATCCACTGCCAAGGTGGCCCGGATACACGATATGGGAAGAGGTAAAAGATTTACCAAGTGTTATCGAAGGGCCTACTAAGGGGTACAAGTGTGACGGATTTGGTCGCACCCATAACTGGATGAAGAGGAGTATATTCTGGGATCTACCATATTGGAGCACCAATCTGATCAGACATAACCTTGATGTCATGCATATCGAGAAGAATAGGTTTGATAACATAATTAATACTGTAATGGTGGTAAAGGGGAAGACGAAAGATAATCCAAAGGCCAGGTTGGACTTAGAAGAAATATATAGACGTCCTGCATTGCATTTGATAGAGGAGGGGAATGGAAAGTTAAAGCAACCTAAGTCAGTTTTCTCACTGAAGAAAGAGGATAAAGGAAGACTTTGTAGGTGGATTCAGGGTATAAAATTTTCAGACGGGTACGTGTCGAACTTGAGAAGATGCGTCGACCTCAAGGAGAACAAACTGGCGGGTATGAAGAGCCACAATTGCCACGTATTCATGGAGAGGTTAATTTCGATTGCATTTCTGGAATTCTTACTGCATGTCGTTTAGGATGAATTGACAGAGCTCAGCATATTCTTCAGAGATCTTTGTTGTACTAAATTGCTCGCCGATCGTCTAGAAAAGTAAGAAAAGGACATTGTGGTAACACTATATAAGCTCGAGAAGGTGTTTCCTCCTGGATTCTTCGACTCTATGGAGCATTTGCCAATTCATCTTTCCTATGAGGCACGTGTTGGTGGTCCTGTCGGTTATCGGTAGATGTACCCCTTCGAGCGGTATCTGAATCACCTAAAGAGAAAGGTGAAAAACAAGGCACGGGTTGAGGGCTCTATTTGTGAAGCTTATGTTCTCGAGGAGATTACAAACTTTTGCTCGACGTATTTGAAACCTCATATTGCTACTAATAGAACGAAAGCTCCGAGAAACGACAACGGATATCAGGAATCTAATGATGCAATACTCAAAGTATTCAATGCGTCCGAAAAGCCTTCGGGGAAAATAAAGAAGAGATATTTGAATGACGATGAGCTAATGGATGCTCAGTTATATATATTACTCAATTGCGACGAGGATGAAGTGGAGAAGCTAGAGGGGTAAGTAATTAATACGTCCACGTTTACATCATCTCAATGTAATAGTATAAGCTACTATTATGCTACTAATCAGCAGTTATTTTATTGTTTTTCTGCACATATAATCATGATTTGAGGTCGGTTAGACCCTACATAACAGACGAAGAAGTAGAACAAGAAATGAGATGCCATTTTCCTTCTTGGTTGAGCGCATATGTAAGGTGCTTGGTAATTATTTTTATTTCTGCACTTGCACCACAAATAACTTACTATCGCTACTTTGGTATTTAGGTCAATCGTCTAATAACACCTGAGACTGAATCTATTAGAACTCTAGCCAAGGGACCAATCACTGCCGTTAAAATATGGCCAAGTTTCTGTGTGAATGGGTTTAGGTTCAAGTCAACAAATGCTCCTATCAGAGACCGCTTTCTGGATCTTGATTCCACGAAAAATAGTTGTTTGTGTATCAAATCTTCGAACTACAAAGACGTCGATCTAAGCAATAATTTATTTGGCATCTTACGAGAGATTGTGGAGTTGACATATAATTATGGCACAGAACCTACTAATATCGTGCTATTCAAGTGTGAATGGTTCGATCCGATTCAAGATCAAGGTTGCAAAATTGACAAGCATGGCCTTGTGGATATAAACTACAAGCGTAGATATCAAGGCTATGAACCATTTATCCTATCAAGTCAGGCTCAGCTCGTGTACTTCACAACTTATCCTAGATGGGGGATAGCGAGGTCGGATAGGTGGACAGTATGCAAGACTAAAGCTACAAATATCTTTGACATTGACGAAATAGCTTATCAGGAGGACGATCTACCTCTTGTAACAAATATTACAGATGTGGACTCAACGAAAGTTACTCATTACCCGAGTAATAATATAGAATATGTAGAATTATCCGAAGAGGAAGACGAAGATGAAGACAAAGTAGATGAAAGTGAAGACGAGGAGGAGGAAGAGGAAGAGGAGGAGGAGGAGGAGGAGGAGGAAGGCGAACAAGATGAATTTTCTGAAGATGATTGAAAATAAAATATTTTGCCTGTAGAATATAACTATATTTTGACTGTAGAATGTACTATTTTAACGAATATATGTATTATATTTTGACTGTAGAATGCTGTGAGATATGCATCACATTTTGACTATAGAATGTACTATATATTTGTGTTTTTCTTTATTCATCATATGTTGTTATCAGGTATGACAGGACGACACGGAGGATTCGGCAGGTCCCGAGGTAGACAGAGTGCTCCTCCGGTACTGCCTACTGTTGGTTCCGGATCGTCGTCGTCCAGTACTCCAGTATATCGATTAGTCACATCTCCGACTACGACGACGTTACGTGGCATCACTCCTGGGACGAGTAGTTCCAGGCGTGATAGTACTCCCTCGTCCAACATTCATTTTTAGCGACGCTTTTAGCGACATTTAGCGACGTTTAGCAACGTTAGTACACGTCGCTAAATATGTCACTAATTAGCGACGTTTTTACACGTCGCTGATGACGTCGCTAAAAACGTCGCTAAAAATGTCGTTGTACGTCGCAACTTGCTGACATGGCAGTATTGCCAGGTTATTATAGACGTCGATGTAACGTCGCTATATAAGTCGCTAATTAGCGATGTTTAGCGACTGATGAGCATGTCGCTAATTAGCGACGTCGCGTCGCTAAACGTCGCTAATTTAGCGACACATTTACGTCGCTAAAAAACGTCGGTATAGCGACGTTTAACGACATTTTTTCTTTCAACGACTAGCTGAGTTCCGACTTCTGTAGAACTTTTCTAAAAACGTCGCCAAAAGTGATTAACGACATTTTTTTGTCATTTAGCGACTTTTTTTACGTTGCTAATTTAAATTTTTCTGGTAGTGTAAAATTGCCCCAATAAGAACTACTGGGGAGCAGGAGAAGGAGCACTAACGCGCATCTGTGATAAGATGAAAACATACTGCTCATGTGAAAGCGTCACCGGTCCCGATAAAGGAGTCAATGTAATCGATGGAGTCGATGTCAATGTCGACGGACCAAGAGGTCGTATCTGCTCCATTGCTAGCATTCGAGCATTGTATGAATCCATGACAGATACTACCCTCGAAGTGTTCTCTACCATCGACTGACTCAACAAATCATGCGCTGCATGTATCCTAGCAAGTGAGTCGCTCATGGCTGTATGCGACCCCTTCAGCTCCGTCTGTTTGCGCTACATAGACGCTGCCAGATTTGCCAAGATGCGCTCTATCGTCAGTCTCATAGTCCTGAGCTCCATAAGGCTATGCTCTGTCGTCTGCAGGGCCGGCTCCAGCATTTTGTAGCCCTAGACAATTCCCATAAATGAGGCCCTTATTTCTCTCTATATATTTTTATAAATCCAGCTACTTAATATAAATTCCTGCTTAAATACAAATCAAATCAAAATATATATTAGAAAATTATATCTTTATTTCCACATAAAAAATAAAGGCCTGTTGACATTTTTTTAAATACAGTCAAATAATACTATGTATTAAGAATTGCCACGCCCTAGTCCCAAAATTCAAAGGACCAGACACGTGGCAATGGCCAGCTACGTATTCCACCAGACTATTGTCCGACTCGAATACGTATAAGCTGTACTACAATGGTCACTATCTAGATAACAAAATAAATATATCTAAGTCTCAATCCACAATGAAACAAAATACAAGAATGGACAACATATATCCTGGTGCGCACCCCCATTCAATACTTGTCCGAATATACTCGAAAAAATAACATGAGTCTACAAAACTAGGCTATGGCAGCAAAAATAGTAACGAGAGATGATAAATAAAACTACAGTAGAAATGATAGCAGTACCTGAGTCCAATGCCTGCATGACGAGGCGGTACACATCATCAGCTCCAAAAAACTCCTCAACTATATTTGCTGCAAAACTGATAGTGGACCAGGTCCTCAGAGGAACGTAACAAAGTACAAAAAATAACATGCCAAAGTAAACAGTATAATAGCACGAGGGTGCGCAGGGGTACAACTACAATAACCAACTATGTGATATGTAAATGAGAGTATGGACTCGTACCCCTGGCTGGTACTCACGAAAGATCTCAGTTAACACTTATGTTGGCTAATAGTACACTCAAGGCTCCGTGTGGGAGAACCTGGAGAAGGCTAGTGTGTATATATATATATATATATATATATATATATATATATATATATATATATATATATATATATATATATATATATACCTAAAGCCTAATAAATGAATAGATAAGTAATAATTAGAATATGCCTAGAGCACGATGAAGACTCTCCCCTCCCAATATAACCTCACATCTCAATCAAGACATGCAAGATCATGACCTCTAACAATCATCACAAGTCATGTACACTATATATATAACTGAAAATACTCTATGTCATGCATCATGTAATCCTATCCAGAGTCTAATTACCACGAACATATCGAGAAAGACTCTGTAACATTAATAACGTATCAAATATCCTACGGTCGGATGTGCAAATAATATATGCACAAAATATGGGTTCGAATACAGAGTCTCTAACTACGATATTCGACTCCGCGGAGGATGTCGGTACCAGAATCTCATTCGGACACAAAGTACCGTAAATCGGGCCTAGGATAAACAGATATATCAAAAATGCATATAACTATAATAACTAAAGTATAAGAAATAAATAAGAACTGTGAATATCTTGGCAAGGTACACTTGCCTGAATCTTCCCGATGAGTGAACAAAGATCCTGCTTCGGCAATCCTAGTCGTATCGTCACGTACTCCAACAAACATATGATATCTATCGATCAGCTATCATATATACTAAGGTATGTTACACACAACTATTTAATAGTCATCTATAGTCAAAACTATGTCACATGGCAACTAGTCTAGTTTTAGGTTCAAGTTGGTACTAAGCTACACCATTAATCTATCATAAATATATTCATAAAATATACTTTAATAATTCTGGAATAAATAGTTAAAATATCAATAATTAATATTTAATCATTTTTTTTATCTACTGGGTCTAGTCACTAGGCTCGACTAGTTGCACAACTTATCCACTAGTATGTTGATTGGAACAAATCGGTACATACAAAATAAATTTTTTATAAACTAGAATAAACATAAAAAAGATGTAATTCAAGGGTCTCTAATATAGGATAAATGATTTTAATCATCAAAAAATAATATATCGAGTTGGTGGTCTCACAAGTTAAAGTTATAAATCAGATTCATGAGTTTTTCGATGTTCAATGAGTTATCCTACGAAAATGGATGCACAAATATGTATAAAACTCAGCAAGATCGATATATAGAATATTGGGGGTGATAAAGGGATGTGTTAGAAATGTTATCAAGTTTTTATTTGCTGTTGTGGCGTGTCACAAAGCATTAAAACAACGGTGCACAAAAATAGGTTCAGCTTGACCAATCTTCGTAAAACGCTCGCCACTGGCAAACGGTTGCGATCCAAGTGCTATAAAAAATATGGAAGGTAGAGGACATATAGGGGTACGCATTAGAGTTACTATGGTGGAGGTTTTGGGCTAAGGAGGTAGTGGAGTGGCCTGAGAAGGGAATAGACTAAATTCGAATTCAGCCTGGACACTTCTGGTGGAGGGGCTATTTCGAGGAAGTTAGAGTGAGTTTTGATGAAAAATTTATGAAGAGAAAATGTTAAGGACAGGGAGAAGAAAAAGTATATAATATTTGAAAGAAAGATACTTAGTGTGGAGTAAGTTATGGCCAGATTGGTGGAGACTAGCTGAATTTGAATTCAGCCTGAGTAGGGTTGGATGGATGGAGGTGGGAAGAAAGATGGAGAAGGATTTTGGAGATGGTTTGTGAAGAAAAAATGTTGGAGAGAGGGTTATGAAAAATGTTGTTCAGGAGGTTTGAATAGGGGAGGTGAAGAGAGGGGGGTTTTGGCCAGCTTAGTGGGTAGGGGAAAAGCTTGGGTGTTACAAACTCCTAGTAGGGAGAGAAAAAATATAGGGGTTACAAACCTTTAGTTGGCTGAATATATTTCTCTAAATACTAAAATAAATATTGTATTGGTATGAGAAAAAAATGGTGTTTGGTGTTTGGGATGATAGGTGGGTTGTCACGCCCAGTCCCAAATACACGGAACCAGGCCATATGACAATGGCCAGCTAATAAGATTCTGAAGGATTTTCTAATTTAATGGACCCGACGAAGCGTACTACGCTGTCCTAAAATACTATCAAGTCTAATATGCTAATATGCAACAGGTAAATGTCTAATCTCATCCACAGAATATAAGTAAGAGTGCTGAAATAAATACTGAAAATAAGTGCGGAGTCTGAATGTCATAATACAATCCAAATAAGTCTGATGGGAACAAACCCACTACAATGATGAAATAAGAGTACGGAAGGACAGATAAGAGTACTAAGCTAGAATATCGACTAACTAGATAAGGATGCTCCAGCCCTAGGCAGAAGGCCTACCAGTGATCAAGGAAACTTCGAAGGTAACACCTCAAGCTTCTCCTCGGTCGCGTACCTTGTCTCCTGTCAGGGCTCATACACGGTCGGATAGTATACCTCGTCCAAATCTGGAAGGAAACCAGGTCCTCAGAGGGACGTAACAAGATACAAAAATACATGCCAAATTTAAATACTGAATAAATAAAGGGGGTGTACTAACCATCTAAGTGAATACAATATGAGGACAACCTTGGTACGTATGGGTAGGTATAGGCATAACGTCCAACACTCCGAAGAGCGTGGTATATAGTATTTGCAACAATATCTCATCTAGTGACTAAGTCATTATATTACACATCGACGCATTCGTCGAGTGCACCCGAGTCATTCTCGGATGCGCACAGTTATATAGTATTTGCAACAATATCTCATGCAACAATTAATAACTTGAATTAAACAGTAAATAAGGCAAAGTATACTTGCCTGGATCCTCAAGCTGCGAATGCCAAAATTCTGCTTCCGAAGCCTCGCCCGAACGATCCAACAATCCTATATATATAATAATATAATAACCATCAGTCATTATTCTAGTACGCACAGAAATACAACTACACTGCACTTAGAAACAAACACAAGTAGGGGTCATAATCAGTCAACTAGTAGGGTCGAGTGTGCAAGTGTCTAAAATGCACAAGTACCATGTCCCTCTAAACGTACATTCTCAAATATTTCAACCAAGATCAACTAAGGTTCAAGTAGGTACTAAGTTGCTTTCCAAGACAAGTTTGATATTGGTAACCATCTAGGTCTCCATGTATGAGTACATTATATGTCCTTAAATACCGTGCACAACAAGACGGTTAGCTACCAATACATTACATCTCCAATATCGTATAATACTAAACATGTGTCCTAGCTAGTAGGTTAGGTTGCACAATGATAATTTAGTCTAAGCACCTAGGTACTACACAAATAAGTGTCATACTAACAATCTAATTCCATGAAGTATTTAATAATACTAACTACTATTCCAACATATGCATATACATTCTAGACAATAGGGTTCACTAACAATATTGGTTCATGCAACACAACAACAAGAAGGAGGAGGAGTGAACATGCAAACCTAGAGTTAGCTCTTAAACAGGGAGGGGTGCTCGGCCCGCGGCTCGAGGGTGGCCGGTCTCCGGTGGGTGGAGGAGCTCTGGTTGACTGCACAGCGGCGGCAGTAGCAACAGTGACAGCAGCAGTAGGTGAGGGTAGTGGTTAAGGCGATGAGGTGATGGTGGTGGCGGGAATGACGTGGCTGTGGTCGGGGTGATGGTGAGGCTGATGGTGACGGTGGCTGTGGTGATTGGAGGTGGTGATGGTCGGGGTGATGATGGCTGTGGGGATGAGAAGGAGGTGGTGGTGGTCGACGACTGTGGAGGAGGTGGTGGCGGTCGTGGTGATAGCTAAGGTGGTGGTTGTCAATGTGATTAGGAGGTAGTAGCGCTGTCGATGGTGATGGTGTTGGCTGTGGGGGCCATAGGGATGATGCGGTGGCAGGATGGTGATGGTGGAGTGATGGTGATAGTCGAGGTATTTGGTCAGAGAAGAAAAAGGAGGAGGGAGGTGCTATCGTGGTAACTGTGGAGGAGGAAGGAGGTGACGAGGGGGTGGTGGTGATTACTATGGTGGTGACTGTGGTTGTCGACGGTAGTGGTGTTGGCTGTGGTGGCGGGATGATGGTGGAAGAAGGTGACTGTCGACGGTGTTGATAGACGGATGATGGTGGTGGCGTTGGCTGTGGTTGGAGGAGGAAGGAGATGCCGTGGTGGTTGGTCGGAGGAGAGGGAGGAGGTCGACAGGAGGAAGAAGAAGGAAGAGGAGTTAATGGTTAGGGTTCGGTTGGGTTATGGTGGTGATTGGCTGCTGAAATTGGAGAGAGGGAGGGAGAGTTAATATAGGAGAGATAGAGAGAGAAAAAGGGCATGGGGATTAGGGCCGGCCACACGACTTTTTCTAGGGATGGGGGGATTTCTCATGAAGAAATGGGTGGCTAGGATGGGCTAAATTTGAATTGAGGGTGTGGATGGTAGGTGAAAAAGTAGGGATTTGTACACACAAAATGGGGGGAAAACATAGTATGAGAAATTAAAGAATAGAGGGTGTGTTTCTTCATTGCTTAGCTCCAATGGGGGGTGGACACTTAATTGCTTATTTGCACAAAAGCCCCTAATAATTTGGAAATTGCACAAACAAGGGAGATTGGAATTGGATGAGAAAAAATACCATGTTTGGTGTGATGTAGTGGATTAAAATGGTGTATGGTATTTAGTATGAACCTTGAGGGTATGAGTGGGGGTTTGGGTTGGTGTTGGGTCTAGTTTTGGGTTAGGTTGGGTCATTACACCAATTTAATTAAAATTAGTGTCAATGGTGTTCTTTAATTAATTGGAAGTGCATAGGATTAAAATTGGGTGGGACACAAGTATCATGGATGTAGTAGACTAAGAATAGATTATTGTTATAAATTTGGTTGCATAAAATGGGTCGAGGTTGTGTCTCCAATTTCGATTGGAACAGACAAAGATGCAAAGTTAAATTTATTTGGATTTAAAAATAGACATTTGTAACGAATATTGTGCGACTAAAATAAAGCACAAGAGAGGGTATTTATGAGTTACACAAAGGTCAGAATGGAAGGTTGGCACGTCTATGACAAGTGTGTAAAATTTGTTTGAAAGCAAAAGCTAGAGTAGCACTCCAAATATCGAAACAACGGTAAGGTGCACAAAGTGATACAAAATTTGTACATTAATCTAAAATACTATGTTATAATTCTAAATGGCTCCAAACTAACCCTAGTCTCTCTATCTAAGCCAGATAGACCTAAATTTGGTTGAGAGGGTTTACATAGATATTTGGTGTTTAGGGTTGAGTTATGTTGGTGTCAATGGTTCAATTTGGTCTAGTTTGGTCTATTCAGAATGTCATATATATATAGAAGGATTCAAAAATTAATTTATAACTTATTTAATTAAATAAAATAATAATAAAATATAAAATACCAAATTACCCCTATACCAAAATGAGGGGCTTACAATCTACCCAACTTATAAAAAATTTATCCACAAAATTTAAAATAAATATGATAGAAAAGAGTAAGAGGATTCATTGCGGAAGAATGATGAATACAACTTATCGTATTGAGTTTCTCGATAAAAATAAAGCACGATTTAAAGATAAGGATTACTGATTGTTAGAAAAGAATTTAAGTACACAAGGTTATACCTTGGTTCTCGAAAACTAGGGGACACAGTTACAAATGGGATCCTAATTTGACGTCATATTCTAAGAGTGAGGATACGCTTAGTTCCAGTCACTACCCAACTTATAGAGATTAAGTTGGCAGTAAAAATTATGGTCACGATCATATTTACAAGGGTTATCGAAAGTCTATCTTTAATAAAGGGTACGTATGATAAGATTTTTGTAACCGTAGTCTCAGTTTATCAAAGAAAATTTAGGTATTACCATAGTGCTATTGAGTCAATATATCTATAAACAAAGTTTACCAGTTCTTATTACTCATAATTAGGTCATGTTTACAAGACAATAGGATATATCTTAGTCAAATACAACTAAGGTGATATGGTACAGAGGGAAACGTTCATTCCATATATTGGATGTCGATGAACGGTTCAACAATAAGTGTCAAGGTAATATAATTTGTCAATGTGATTAATATTGTGTAGAGAGTACAAGGGGATCAATTTCATGCAACACAAGTGTCATAGACTTAGTTTGGCACGAGTGGGCTACGGGTATATCAGTGGTCAGGGTACTTGGGTTACCGATGTACAATTGCTCCGGGATTAAATATTTAAGTATAGAATTTCAGAAGAAGATATGCCACAAATGTGTTAGGGTACATATGGTGCATGTGAGTGCATACTTGGGAGTATAGCTGGGTCATTAGTTAGTAGGTCCAGTTAGGCTCATGATTGTCAAAGTTGTCAGGAGAATTGAGTCGGTGTTGCGTATTTAAATTTACCGCAACAAAAAAAAGATATATTTGTGTCATTTGTGTGTACAAATATATCATGAATATCGTACGACTACACGAAGCATAGAAAGGTGGGTTTGTGAGTGATATTCATATCATAGGTGTAGAGTGACTAGTCTAGGTCATAAGGATGGAAGTTGTTGGAAAGGAAAGGATAGTGTTGTGCTCCAAATATTCGAGCCACAATAAAGGGTATCAAAGATACATAAATTAAAGAGATAATTTAATCCGTTTGAGCTTAAGACTAATTCAAAATAAATTCAAATTTACCCTGAATTTCCAAAAATAATCCTACACTAAAATCAGGAGTTTTTAATCTACCAAACTTATAAAAATTAAGTTGGTATTAAAACTAAAGACATGGTCCTATTAACAAGATTTTTGGAAGGGCCTATTTCCTAAATAAGGATACAAAAATTCTAAGTACTGGCCGTAATCAAATATTATCTAAGGGGACCTAGATACTATCCGGGTGCTATTGGTCAACAACTTTATAAGAAAAATTACTACCCATCCAATACTGCTCTTGTTTAGGTCAAGCTTCTACAAGGAAGAAGAAAGGACTTAGTCGGATCTAACTAAGGCAAGGTTGTATAGAGGCTTCAAACATCGATGGACATTGATGACAAGGAGACCAAAATCGAGGGAATCATGAGATAGAATAATTTTAGACCACGGTAAGAAGAAATTATGATAAGTCTACAGGGTTGAATACGGCATAATTAGGCATGTATTTGGAGAATCAAGTCATGGTGACTAGATCAAGGGGATTAGAGTAGAAAAGAACTGATACCTATGATGATATGGATATAAACACAAGGAGTGGTATCAACTAAGGAATTAATTTTATAATTAAGGCACAACTAGGAAAATTGAAAGGATCTACTCATTTGGATAATTAGAAGGCTTGTTGCTGCAAAAACAAGAGGCTTATGATCGTAAAACACGATATAAATTATTAATAGGAAGGATAGGAATACAGTCGATAAAGTAATACAACAAATCCTTGATCTCAATATTATACTTCCTATAAATTTTATTCAATATAACCTCATTCATACTATTAGCAACCCACTTCTAGCTATAGATAAGTACCATACATTCCTTACAACTTCATCTAACTCATATATTCCGAACTTAATAGGTAAGGTCAAGGCTAAACTAAGCAGGTACTCAGGTATATTACTCATGGCATACTATTTGCTAGTGACACTCTTTAAATCACGATTAGGATTTTATTCCAATACTAGTCTAACCTTCAATTGGAATGTCTATATATTCCTATTGAACCTACCCCTTCTATTACCTGTCCCTCTGTACTGTTGTTCTTCTAGTTTCTGTTATCTTTCTCATAGAAGTCATCTTGGCTAGGTTACTACCCTATAACACAAGCATCAAGTCATGAGCATCTCTTCTAAGTGATAATTTTATCGAACTCAATGAAATGGTAAGATTCTACACAGGCTTAGGTCTAATCTTAACTACAAGGTTTGTCAAGTTATTCTATTCATTATGATAATCTCAAAACATATCTTCTAAATTCTTTCCTAAGTTGGTCCTATTGGTTTATGGGGCTACACATAATCTTTGTCTTTTTCTTGTATTTTATTAGTCTAATATGTGTATATTATGATTCTAAACACTTTTAGTGTTTTGAGTTTTCAGTTTTGATGGGTGGACGTGAGTAGATTTATATTTTTAGTTTATGGTTTTCATGGGTACCATAAGTTTTTTTTTGGTTTTGATCTATTAAAATATGGTATCCTAGAAAACTAGTTTTCCTAGGTGATAGAGCATTCTATTTCAGGCATTTTGGCTTTTGGTTCACTTGATTTGGAGTTGAAATAAAGTTTTTATGAAGGAAACAAGTTTTCAGGTTCTTGGAGCTTTTCCATGACCGAACTTGTTGTTCTGGGACGATGGAATTCTATGTGGCCCAGCAACATGCGCCCCTCCAGCATGTGCCTATCTTGTTGGACGCATGTCTGTTCTGTGCATGCGTTCTAAAGTCAAACACATAGTACCTTGAACGCATGGGAATTCACTAAAGCCAGACTCCATGCGCCTATGCGGCCAGGACACTATGCGGCTACGAGCCATGCATCTCTTCTTTTTGGGCATATGTCTCTGTACGACTTTTGTGACACTGTACAGCTTTTTATGCTTTTGTCTTATCTCTCTGACATTGTTGGCTTGTCACATCAAGTCACATCAGTCACTTCTCTAACTTGTATTTATTGTCCGTCACTTAGCACTTGCCCCGATGAGTAGAATTTGCCTGTCTAAGCGCTCCATATTCCATGTACCCCTAATTCTCATGTGCCCTGATTGACCATGCAGCCTTGATCTTCATGCACGCATGCGTCCCCCTCCGCATATTTATTGAATTATTTTGATTTGAATGTTCCATTGGACTTTTGATTCATATATGTAACCTTGATGACTGTGAGAGTATTAGACCCACCTGTGTGCTTGACCCGCCATGTGTATTGTTCGACCTTGTGCCAAGTGACTACACCACCTATGTGCATGACTTGACTTATGTGTTGCAATATGATAGAACTCATGTGATTTACTGTGATTAGTGACTTGACTCGACCACGTGTATCCGTGCTGATATACTTACTACGTGCTATGTATTCCTACGTGCTAAGTGTTCCTACGTGATTATATTACATATTTACACTGAGGGGTACCAACGTGCTATGCGACATGTGATATAATACGATTCCTCCAAGCAAGGACAAAATGGTTTAGCCAATTTCTAAGTGCGGTTAGGGCTTGTTTGATTGTTCTATTATGCTAGGGTAAATCCAAATTGAACTGCCAAGTGACAATGTGGATTCTTATATAGCATGTCCGTACTATGGTGCGACATATAAGGAAAATATCATGTGACCATGCTATAAGATTTCAACAACAGTAGGGTTAACTAGGCAACTAAAACAAGTAGAGGAATGGGAAGAATGGAATCCCGACATCATGCTTAACTAACCACCCACAAACAATTGTCTGGGGTATGCAGGCTAGCCCCCATGGATATTATTTAAATCATCATTAGTGGATGGCAATACCCGACTATTATATTGTACTATGTGTTCTATTCTATCTTAGCATGGTGGCCTTATGAGGGACCGGTGCATAAATACTACGTGCTATGTGGTGATTCATGGCTCGGCTAGCCCTGCTAGCATATATTTTGATTTGAGGTTTCCTATTATACGCATATATCTCTGGGATAACCCAGACTCCACCTAGTAAGCCGTACAAGTGATTAGTCGATTATGTAACTGAGCTTGATCGTGTATTGTATCTTCTGTTAAATAGTTTAGGAAGATGGACTACCATGGTGCGATGGTCTAACCCTTGTCCTTGTTTGGTTGTAGGGTTAGATTGTTGTATCACGGTAGGCTACGGACCAAAACTACGAGACAAAACTAACTAACTAACTAACTATATATATATGTGTGTGTGTGTGTGTGTGTGTGTGTGTTTATTTCTCACTGATTTTTTCCTTCATTTGTGTTTCTTATGTGGTACTTGCTATTTGGGGTCTAATCCCACTGCTTTTGCAGTGTCAGGTTTAGAGCCAGCACCCGAGGATCCATCTTACTTTCTCCTGAACAATGATGTGCACCAGACAGATGGCCGCTGAGGGACAGAAGTGGATTTCTTAATCACTGCTCGTTATTGTATATATTTAACTTTTGGGCGTTTAGCCACCGACACTTGTTAGCCGTAAATCTGGACATTTAATTTCCTAATATGATTGTAATTAATTAGACTGCAGCTGATCATGTACTTTTGCTATTTCGCCAGCTTCTCATTTTGTACAGCTGGTTTCTAGAATATTTTGGCAGGGCATTTAGGACGCCTTACTTTCTTGTCATATATATTATATGTTTACTATCCTCGTTTGACTGATTGAGACATTAGATATTCTATGCGACCCTGAGTGACTTGCTTGTAAAATGCACTCCCTTGTCTAGTTACAGCCGTGACCTCCGTACGACGTTCTATACCCTGTACAAAATAGCTGGCCATGTACGTCTTCGTATTTTGGTACTGGGACGTGACATGAATAGACTAAATTCGGATTCAGCCTGGACACTTCTAGTGGAGGGGCAGTTTTGAGGAAGTTAGAGTGAGTTTTGATGGAAAGTTTATGAAGAGAAAGTGTTGAGGACATGAGAAGAAGAAGTGTATAAAATTTGAGAGAAATATACTTAGAGTGGAGGGAGTTATGGCCGGATTGGTGGAGACTAGCTGAATTCGAATTCAGCCTGAGTAGGGTTGGATGGATGGATGGATGTTGGGATGGAGATGGAGAAGGATTTTGGAGATGGTTTATGAAGAGAAATATTAGGGAGAGGGTTATAAAAAAATATTGTTCAGGTGGTTTGAATGGGGGAGGTGAAGAGAGGGGGGTTATGGCCAGCCTAGTGGGTAGGGAAAAAGCTTGGGTGTTACAAACTTCTAGTGGGGAGAGAAAGAGTTTGGGGGTTACAAATATTTAGTTGACTGAATATATTTCTCTAAATACTAAGATAAATATTGTATTGGTATGAGAAAAAAATGGTGTTTGGTGTTTGGGATGATAGGTGGGTGTTTGGTGTTTAGGGTTGAGTCATGTTGGTGTCAATGATTCAATTTGGTCTAGTTTGGTCTAGTCAAAATGTCATATATATATATATATATATATATATATATATAAGGATTCAAAAATTAATTTTGTAACTTATTTAATTAAATAAAATAATAAAAATAATTATAAAATACCAAATTACCCCTATACCAAAATGAGGGGGCTTATAATCTACCCAACTTATAAAAAAATTGTCCTCCAAATTTAAAATAAATATGATAGAAAAGAGTAAGAGGATTCACTGTGGAAGAATAATGAATACAACTTATCGTATCGAGTTTCTCGATAAAAATAAAGCACGATCTAAAGATAAGGATTACTAACTGGTAGAAAAAAAATTAAGTATGCAAGGCCATACATTGCTTCTCAAAAGCTGAGGGACACAGTTACAAATGAGATCCTAGTTTGACGTCACGTTCTAAGAGTGAGGTAACACTATGTTCCAGTCACTACCCAACTTATAAAGATTAAGTTGGTACTAAAAATTCTGATAACGATCATATTTACAAGGGTTATAGAAAGTCTATCTTTAAGAAAGGGTACGAGATGATGAGGTTTTTGTGATCGTAGTCACGGACTATCAAAGAAAATCTAGGTACTACCATAGTGCTATTGAGTCAATATCTCTATAAACGAAGTTTATCAGTTCTCATTGCTCTTAATTAGGTCATGTTTACAAGACAATAGGATATATCTTAGTCAAATACAACTAGGGTGATATGGTACAGAGGAAAACGTTCATCACATATCTTGGATATCGATGAACGGTTCAACAATAAGTGTTAAGGTGATTAATATTGTGTAGAGAGTACAAGGGGCTCAATTTCATGCAACACAAGTGTCATGGACTTAGTTTGGCTCGAGTGGGCTATGGATATATCAGTGGTCAGGGTACTTGGTTTACCGATATACAATTGCATCGGGATAGAATATTTAAGTATTTAATTTCAGAATGAGATATGCCACATATGTGGCAGGGTCTATATGGTGCATGTGAGTGAATACTTGGGAGTACACCTTGGTCACTAGTTAGTAGGTCCAGTTAGGCTCATGAATGTCAAAGTTGTCGGAAGAATTGAGTCGGTATTGTATATTTAAATTGACCTCAACGAAAAATAATATATATATGTCATTTGTGTGTACAAATGTGTCGCAAATATCGTGCGACTAAAACGAAGCATGGAAAGGTGAGTTTGTGAGTGATAGTCATGTCATAAGTGTAGAGTGACTAGTCTAGGCCATAAGGGTGGAAGTTGTTGAAAAGAAAAGGATAGTGTTTTGCTCCAAATATTCGAGCCACAACAAAGGGTATCAAGGATATAGAAATTAAAGAGATAATTTAATCTGTTTGAGATTTAACCTAATTCAAAATAAATTAAATTTTCCCTGAATTTCTAAAAATAACCCTACACTAAAACCAGGGGCTTTTAATCTATCCAACTTATAAAAATTAAGTTGGTATTAAAACTAAAGTCATGGCACTGCTAACAGGATTTCTGGAATGGCTTATTTCCTAAATAAGGATACAAGAATTCTAGGGTTACTAGCCGTAATTAAATATTATCTAAGTGAACCTAGATACTATCCGGGTACTATTGGTCAACAACTTTATAAGAGAAATTACTACCCATCAAATACTGCTCTTGTATAGGTCAAGCTTCTACAAGGCAGAAAAAATGACTTAGTCAGATCTAACTACGACAAGGTTGTATATATGCTTCGATCATCGATGGACATTGATGACGAAGATACCAAAATCGAGGGAATCATGAGATGAAGGAATTTTAGACCACGATAAGAAGAAATTATGATAAGTCTACAGGGTTGAATAAGGCACGATTAGGCAGGTATTTGGAGAATCAAGTCATGGTGACTAGATCAAGGGGATTAGAGTAGAAAAGAACTGATACCTATGGTGATATGTATATTAACACAAGTAGTGGTACCAACTAAGGAATTAATTTTATAATTAAGGCACAACTTGGAAAAGAGTATGGATCTACTCATTTGGATAATTAGAAGGTTTGTTGCTGCAAAAGAAAGAGGATTATGATCGTAAAACAAGATAGAAATTATTAATAGGAAGGATAGGAATACAGTCGATAAAGTAATACAACAAATCCTTGATCTCGATACTATAATTCCTATAAATTTTATTCAATATAACCTCACTCATATGATTGGCAACCCATTTCTAGCTATAAATAAGTACCATACATTCCTTACAACTTCGTCTAACTCACATATTCCTAACTTAATAGGTTAGGTCACGACTAAACTAAGCAGGTACTCAGGTCTAGTACTCATGGCATACTATTTACTACTGACACTCTTCAAATCATGATTGGGATTGGTCATTCCAATACTAATATAACCTTTAATTGGAATGTCTATCTATTCTCATGTAACTTACCCCTTCTATTACATATCCCTCTGTATTGTTGTTCTTCTAGTTTCTGCTATCTTTCTCATAGAATTTCCCTTGGCTAGATTACTACCCTACAACACAAGCATCAAGTCATGATCATCTCTTCTAAGTAATAATTTTATCGAACTATATGAAATGGTAAGATTCTACACAGGCTTAGGTATAATCTTAACTACAAGGTTTGTCAAGCTATTCTATTCATTATGAGAATCTCAAAGCATATCTTCTAAAGACTTCCTTAAGGTTAGCCCTATTGGTTTATGGGTCTACACATATTCTAAGGTTTCAACTGGGTATCCTCTCAATAGTTACCATAGTTATCTCAGTCATTATGGAAACTCGATATTTATCCTGACCAATATTGATGAGTGAACAAAGATCCTGCTTCGGCAATCCCAGTCGTATCGCCACGTACTCCTACGAACATATGATATCTGTAAACCTCCCCTAATTTTTAATTTTAATTTTTAAGTAAATTTTCTTGTATTTATTAATTGTTGGATTTTATTAGATATTTTCTTGGTAGCTAGAAAATAAAATGATTGACTTATTAATATAAAAATTATTTATATTTATTAATTAGAATTATTCAAAAATATATAAATACATATATTTATTTTTAGTATAAAATTTATTTATTCAAGTGTTATAAATTTTTTAAATTTATTTTATTACTTATCTATATTTTTAGAATTTTTTACACACACATATAGGTTCTATAAAATAATAAATATAAAAATAAAACTTCTTGCAAATATTAGTGATATATATATATATATATATATATATATATATATATATATATATATATATATATATATAAAGATTACTAAAAAAATAAAAACAAAAAGAAAAAAAAGAAAAAAAAATAATAAGACAAAACCTTAACCTAAACTTTAACCATAAACTAAAACCCAATACCTAATCCCCTATCCGACCCCCGCGTACAGGCGACTACCCCCCCCCCCCCCCCACTCTCTCGTATATATATGTACATATCGACAAAATCCTAACCAAATCCCAAACACCCAAGCCTACCCCTGCCCCCGATCCCCGGCGCACCCCCTGGCCACCGCCGTCGCACGCCACGCACGCGCGGTTACAACGTCAGCCCCCCCCCCCCCCCCCCGTGATCCCATTTTCCATGTATGATATCTCACTCTCCTTTGCTCTGTTTCTAGTCCCGTTTTTTCGTACGCGTAGACAACATGAACGACTAGGAATCCTTTCAAGTAGAATAATTTTTATCATCCCCAGTTGAGAGAAAAATTTACTCAAAATCGACAAAAAATTGCTCTCAAAATAGTACAAAAAACTTTTCATGACCCCGTCTTTCGAGACGCATAGCTTTCTCCACAGTTGGAGAAATGTCGAACCAATTTAACCTTTGTGTAGACCACCTGACCGAGTACAAAACCAATAAAATAGTTTAATTTAATTGGTAATTTTTAGGTATTAAAAATTAGGAAGAAAATTAAGAAAAATATGCTTTCCAATACTTAAAACTTGCAATACGGAGTGCGTCCCGTCAAACTGGACCACCTCGTCATGAACCAATTACACTGAAAGATGCATATGGTATATCCTGACGTGTAAAATTTTACGAAAGTTGATTTGGGTATGTGTGCACGCCGGAATCAACCTGTATCCATAAAAGTGCTCTGTATCAGTGTTTTGCAAAATATCCAATTTGTTTGCGATCGCACATCGGATCACCACAAAACTTGTGTCGTTGGAATCGCAGCGTTGTGCTGGTACTTTGACCCAAGTTTCGTCCATTTCTGAGTCAGTCTACGGATCGATGTAACGCGGGTCCCACGATTCGACTTGACGAACGATTTTATGATCGGCTCACCAAAATCCAAAAATGGACATATTGTTGAGTTCGCATTATTGTTTAAAAAAAATTCATATATAATTTATCTAATTTATAGACCTTTACCCCTGGCACAATTTTGGTGCAAAGTGGGCCACATATGGACCCTACTTTGGTCTGAAATGACCGTTTTAGTCCATGTGTCCAATTTGGACGAAAGGATAGTGTTTTCTCATTATCTCACTTATTTTGGAGCCATTGGTGATGTCTATTTCAGCATCCGGAGATGTTTGTTCAGCTTTTATATTTTCTGGTTCGTTGCACTTATTGTCTTGTGTCGTTTCAGCATCAAATCATTGCCAGGCAAGTATACCTTACCATTATTACTGTTTATTTACATTCATATTTGTATATTTTATTTCTTTCATTTATTTCTTATTTATGTATATTATTAAACTGCGCGTCTAAGAAAACTTGGGTGCAACGACGGATGGCGTCGTCTTTGTTTCTTATTTCTTTTGTTATGCATATTTATCTAGAGTTAAGAGACTACCCCATAATTTTGAGGCATCTTTATGTTTCATATGATCCTGACACAGGTGTTACACGAGTTGTGAGCTCATGTAGATCACGGACTTGACTGGTCATCGATACGTATTGGACGTGTGATAGGACATAACTGCTAATAGTATTGTATGCTAAAAGACTTAGCAGTTACTAGAGGAATTTGCATGTCATGGATATTACATGGTTAGTAGCATTGGGAGGGGAGAACAATGAGTAAGCGTATGTGGCTCCTTTAGACTTTCTTTTTTTTGGCCCGTAAGCTCCACCGAAGACGCGAGGCGTTATGATCCCATTATTTATTGTAGGCCTATGACGATCGAAATATGTTATGCCACTGGCCCATGGATCTTCAAGAGAACTATGTCCATCTCATTATATTAACCAGATAGTCCATACGCGGGAAAATTGTTCTTAAAACTGCATATCACATAGACGGTTAGGTGACCACTTTTAGATGTTTATTTTTAGTATATTGTGGCATGCTTCTATGTATCTTGTTATGTCCCTCTGAGGACCTGATCCCTTTCCAGGTATAGACGACCATGACTATTCGTAGGAGCACGTTTCAGGACTTGCTACTTCTTTCTCTTTCGAGGAGGTCTTTCCTTCGAGCCTCTCTGATCACTAGATGATGTACTAATTATATTATTTTTTTCATATTCTAGTTTGGTAGTGGAGTTGTCTCCACCCAACTATTAGTTCTTCTCGACTGTTTCATACTTGGTTCACTGTCATATTTGGTTATTTATTTCTATTAGCTTTGTGGATGAGATTAGTATTGCCTGTGACTTATGACATTATATACCACTTGTGAATTAATATTTATTTTACCGCTTACGTATATGTTATGGTTTCCATATATTATAGTTGCCAAATACATACGGCTGGCATGCTTACGTATTCCTAATCCTATGTATTTTGGTACTGGGGCATGACAATATCTAACGATCAACTATCATACTAAGGTATGTTACACAAAACTATTTCATAGTCATCTACGGTCAAAACTAGGTCACATGGCAACTAGTCTAGTTTTAGGTTCAAGTTGGTACTAAGCTACACCATTAATCTACCATAAATATATTTATAAAATATACTCTAATAATTCTGGAATAAATATTTAAAATATCTATAATTAAGATTTAATCATTTTTTTATCTACTGGGTCTAGTCACTAGGGTCGACTAGTTGCACAACTTGTCCACTAGTAGGTTGATTGGAACAAATCGGTACATACAAAATATAATTTTTATAATCTGGAAGAAACATGAAAAAGATGTAATTTAGAGGTATCTAATATGTGACACATGATTTTAATCATCAAAAAATAATATATCGAGTTGGTCAAATCAGATTCATGAGTTTTTCGATGTTCAATGAGTTGTCCTACAAAAACGGATGCACAAATATGTACAAAACTCAGCGAAATCGATATATAGAATATTGGGGTGATAGAGAAATGTGATATGAATGTTACCAAGTATTTATTTGCTATCGTGGTACGTCACAAAGCAGTGCAAGCAGTTGTGCATGAAAATTGGTTCATCCTGGACCAATCTTCGTAAAACGCTCGCAACTAACAAACAGTTACGATCCAGGTGCTCTAGCACATATGGAAGGAAGACACATAGTGTAATGCCCCACAACCGTTCGATGCATTATGCTGAGATTTGGAAATGGAAGAAGTATTGATTCAAGTTGGTTTTCTTGTGCAGATAGTGTACAGAGTTCAGTGCAATCAAAATGGTGTCTTGCACGGGCTGAGGCATGGGCATCATGCTATGAAATCAGTTGTTCGTTCAGAGAAGTGCATGGATAGCAGAATTTGGAACGATAATGTCGTATTTCTTAGTCCGATCGGTCGGATAATTTGGAGAGCACGACCTGCTTGCCCGGTCATACTAATTGAGTGGATCGTGCTTTGCATCGGACCACAGATTCAAGGGATCGGCCATATCGACAAGGCAGAGTACTTAGCGAATTCAGACTTAGTAAGTGGGGTTTATCCCTTCTCCTCTACTCCTTCATGCCTAATAATATGGAACACACGTAATGGTTTGAACACTTGGTCTGAAATATTGGAATCACCGTACTGTGGCATGCAAAGAGTGTGTCGTTTGGATGGATATAATTTGTGGCTTTAGTTGGACTTATGTTTGGGCGGTTGGGGCTTTGAGTGGATCGGTATGGTTGGAAAAAGGAGACATTTTATTGTGAGAGCGAGCGAGCGTATATTGCGCACGAGTATCAAGTTGGACGCTTTATCAAGCAAAACGTGCAGTTGTGGTTCAAAACCGGACAACTGCATCTGATAGGGCATATGTCACTGTTGGAGCATTATACCACGGAGCTTTCGGAGAGCGGTATTGCACCAATCGGAGCACTGTGTCGAGAAGCGACATGGTACAAGTGAAGATAATTTGAGGATGGTGCCTTGGGTTATAATTGAAGAATGGTGCCTTGGGCTATAGTTGAAGAATGGTTATAGTGCATCGGATGGAACCGGGCGAGTATCATTTGGTGGGGTGAGAAGGCTTGATTCTTTCTTCGTATCTAATTATTGGAGTATTGCATTGGTCACGAACAACTTGTTGCACGCAGGGTTTGGTTTCCTCGAACGGGATAGGCTCCGAGGCACCGGGACCGTTCGTCCATGGAAAAAATAAATGGTAACGTTCTTTGAGCACGATACTTGAACTTCGAGACCAACAAGCGGGCTAGCTAATCAGCGCTGGATCGGGTCGAAATGCAGTTGGATAGTCCTTTATGGCTTGGCCAGTGACCTTCATATAGATAAGAGTTGTTTCGGTTTGAGTTTATGCATTTATATAGGCGGCGGCGCCACCTTGCCTTGGGCAAAAGTGTGTGCATCGATGATTGGATTAGCGAGGCTTGGAGTACGATATGGTTCAATAGGTTCACATTTTGCTTCGGGTTTTGAGTAGAACGGATTGCGTGCTTAGTTTTATTTGAGTTGGATATAACTGCTAGTGTATATGCTTGAGTTGAATGATTGCATTCTTAAACTGCTTTACTACTTTCCTTAACATGTCATGCCTCTGCCATGAAATGAATCTACGATTCAACTAGAAAGATCATCATATAACTATTTGAATTCACTATCTACTTAGTATCGGTTTAAACGAGTGGGTTACCCCGCTCACCAGTACGAGTGTGTACTGACCGACGTTGTAGGCATTATTTCCAGGTACACAGGTGTAGTAGCTCAGCTTGGATGTACTGACCCCTATGTGTGCTTGGTACAAAATACTTAACTTTTGCTGCAACTTGGTTGTTTCGATGATATCCATGACATTTGACGTCATCGCCTTGTGCGAGCGCAACTCCAGGCTTGCACGGCATCACGTCCCGATGAGAACGATTGTCCTATGGGAGCATTGTAACCTGGTAATTCACGTTCAGCGAGGACGATTGAACTTGCGAAAGATTACAGTGTAACACATATGGGTACGCGTAAGAGTCACTGTGGTGAAGGTTTTGGGCTGAGGAGGTGGTGGAGTGGCCTGAGAAGGGAATAGACTTAATTCGGATTCAGCCTAAATACTTCTGGTGGAGGGCTATTTTGAGGAAGTTAGAATGAGTTTTGATGGAAAGTTTATGAAGAGAAAGTGTTGAAGACAGGGAGAAGAAAAAGTGTAAAAAAATTGAGAAAAAGATACTTAGTGTGGAGGGAGTTATGGCCGGATTGGTGGATACTAGCTGAATTTATATTAAACCTGAGTAGGGTTGGATGGATGGATAGAGGTGGGGAGAAATATGGAGAAGGATTTTGGAGATGGTTTGTGAATAGAAAATGTTGGGGAGAGGGTTAGAAAGAAATGTTGTTCAGGTGATTTGAATGGGGGAGGTGAAGAGAGGGGGGTTATGGCCAGCCTAATAGGGAAGGAAAAAAGCTTGGGTGTTACAAACTCCTAGTGGGGAAGGGAAGAGTTTCAAAGTTACAAACCTTTAGTTGGCTGAATATATTTCTCTAAATATTAAAATAAATAATGTATTGGTATAAGAAAAAAAGTATGTTTGGTGTTTGGGATGATAGATGGGTGTTTATGGTTGAGTCATGTTGGTGCCAATGGTTCAATTTGGTCTAGTTTGGTCTAGTCAAAGTGTCATATATATATATAAAATGATTCAAAAATTAATTTTTTAACTTATTTAATTAAATAAAATAATAAAAATAATTATAAAATATCAAAATATCTATATACCAAAATGAGGGGGCTTATAAAAATACCCCCTGAAGCCGGGCCTGTTGTTATTTTATTTCAATCTTCCCTTAAAACAAAAGCAAAATAAAAGCAAACAAGGAGTATCATCATAAAATCATATCTTCATTTACACATATTTTTTGACAAGGAAGAAATTCAAGAAATGTTTGACAAGATGTCAAGACCAAATTAAAATAAAAGCAAACAAGAGAGTATTGTTCCAACCTCTCAAGAACGGACCAAGCGGCTCTGCTTGCCGACGTTGTCGTAACCCGACCTTAAACTGAATTCTTCACTTCAGATTTTAGATTCGGCCGTCGCTCCGTGTCCGGTGTCCCAGAATCGGGATGAAGCAATTCAAGAAAAAAAATTAGAGAGATAAATAAGTTATCAAAAAATACTATTTAGATAGAGATTTAGAGAAAGAGAGACGTAGACTTATCAAATAGCCAATCAAATACTCGTATTTATATAAACTTCACAAGAAAAAAAAAGATGTTAGAAATTAAAGAGGTGAATTAGATAAATACATACGACTGCGGGAGGAATTATTTCGTTGGGAGCAAATTTTAGGACAAAGAGAAGAAGGATGGATGACCACGTTTCTTTTTCTTTTTCCTAGGTTTTATTTGGCAATTGGCAAGATGTCAGCAAACAAAGTTGTGGGAGGGAATTTTTTTTTTTTTTGCTCGGGACCAAACAAAGCTATGGGATGGGCTAAACAAAGCTGATGTCTTCCTTCTAATGGCCCAAAAAAAAATTGTTGTTCTTTAAAAAAATAGAGGCCCCATAGGGGGAGGAGGCCCTAGGCGCAAGCCTAGCCTGCCTCCCCTGGAGTCGAGCCTGGTCGTTTGGCTCAGAGTCCTGAGCTCCATAAGGCTATGCTCGAGTGTATCAAAACGTGGGTTAATCGTCGCATCGTCCATATGGGACGCAGACTGGGGTCGCTTCGTAATCCTCCGTGGCAACTCATCACGCAGGTCAGCAATCTGACGGTCAACACTCTCCTGGGCTCATGCCGACGCCTGCAAAAGCTGGGAGGAATGCACACTGACAGAGGGGGCCATGGATGACTACGTCGCAACAAAGGCGCCATAGGATCCCGTACCTAGTAAGTAACCCTCTGAAGACCACCAACGGTGGTCATCCAGAGCTCGTCGGCCGACAGAGCTGTAGAGGGCTGCGAGAAAGTAATAGCCCCTCCCTCTGCAGGTGCACTAGTAGTCGTTTGCTCACGTAGTTTAAGATACTCGTCCTAGAAAAATGGTTGCTAACGTCTAAGGTACTTACTACTAACTATATAGATATCTATTTGTATATTTTTTTAAGTTATATTTAAACTAACACAGGGTAGTAAAACGTACATAGGTCTGTGTGGTCTTCTCAACGATGAGCTTTTTGCCCTTCCGATGGATGGCCAGGAAGATGGTCACCATGTTGGCGTCCTCACCCCATCTACCTGTTAAAATTATATTTTTAGTTATTAAAATTAAACATCTTATCCTACTTTTATTAAAATAATATATATTGAATATAATACATACCAGACGACGGGAATGTTCCGTCATGGGAATCGAGCCACCACACCACTTTTCTACCTTCGACCTAGCCGCCTTCGCCTTCTCCGACCTTTCCTTGTACATGGGTTCATCGAATTTAGCCTTCATCACAGTCCACTGCTCAGACGTGATCCAACCATTGATCGATTTTCCGGAGCGATCACGATCCTTTTGGCCGTTGATCGCATTACAGATCATCTTGGCGGAGATGGCAGAAAATTGCTCATCGATCTTCTCAGTCTGGTATGGTGGATAGAAATAGGTTTTCTACAAGAAGTAAAATAGAGAGTTATATAATATGCATAAATGATTATTGATATTAAAAGTAAAAAAAAAACTTACCTTGAAGTGGGCAAACCAGGCCTTCCTATTTTCAGGAGCATCTGAGTAGTTGATCCAAGGCCCACCATAGTTCTGCTTCAGAAACACCCCCAGTGCTCTCGGTACCGCCGAGGGACGATATCTCTACAACAATAACTAAATTCATGAATATATAGATATAATTATTTGAAAATATTAACTAATTAACTTACTTGATAGGCCCGTCCCTCCAAATCTCGATCATTATCTCGTTCGAAGGCACGCATGGAGGATCGCTCTGCGACGAGGATCCAGAACAAGTAGCCAGTACCGGAGGAGCACTCCGTCTAGAGGATCTACCTCTGAATGATCCGCATTGTCCTGCCATACCTAATAATAACATATGATGATAAAATAAATATACAGACTTATAACAGTTCATAAAAATAAACAGACTCAGAGCAACCCTCCGTTAAATTTTTTGGGTACAAAACATCACAAAAGTATATAAAATATCACAGTCACACAATAAGCACAATATAAAAGTATCACAACAGTCACACAATAAGCACAATAAAAGTATCACAGTCACACCATAAGTCTAATCCAATTTCTCAATCTCTCAAGAAAATCCAATAAGCTGGGGCAGAATCCAGACCCTCAGATACTCCGCATAAGCAGCATCTAGGTGATCAATCTCTACTATAGGTGCTGGGTGACTGGAACTCCCCCTCTGAGCTGGTGCCTGCCCAACAGTAGGAGGTACCACTTCCTCCTTAACAGTAGGAGATGCCACTTCCTCCTTAACAGTCACTTCCAACTTAACAGTAGGAGGTATCACTTCCTCCTTAACAGTAGGAGGTACCACTTGCTCCTTAATAGTAGGAGGTACCACTTGCTCCTTAACAGTATGAGGTATCACTTCCTCATTAACAGTAGGAGGTGCCTCTCTCAAGCGACGTGCACGTGCTCGGGTCACGGGTGCCATATGGTAAGATAGATGGAAACAAAGAATATAATTAAAAACAGATATAAATATATGTATACATACAATAAAAATAGATGTTACATTCCATATTAAAAATACAGTACATGGCTAAAATTCTAAATGGATTATATATAGTAAAAATATTTGTTACATTCCATATTAATTATATGTATCCAGGAGAAAATACTCTTTCAAGCTTGCACAGTGTTACCACAATGTCATTCTCTTACTTTTCTAGACGATTAACGATCAACTTAGAACAAAGATCCTTGAAGAATATGCTAAGCTCGGTCAAAAGATCCCAAAATACATGCGGTAAGAATTCTCGAAATACAATCGGAATTAACCTCTCCATGAATATATGACAGTTGTGGATCTTCATACCCGTCAGTTTGTTCTCCTTCGGGTCGACGCATCTTTCCAGATTCTACGCGTATCTGTCTGGAAATTTTAACCCATGAATCCACCTACAAAGTCTCCATTTATCCTCCTTATCCAGTAAAAAGATTATCTTAGGTTGCTTATACTTCTCATTTTCTTCCTCTATCAAATGAAACGCAGGGCGTCTGCATATTTCTTTCAAGTTCAACCTGGCATTAGGATTGGCTTTCATCTTCCCCTTTACGTCCATCACATTATCAATTTTGTTGTCAAATACATTCTTCCCGATATGCATGACATCAAGGTTATGTCTGATCAGATCGGTGCTCTAATATGGCAGATCCAAAAATATGCTCCTCTTCGTCCAGTTTTGAGTGTGACCAAATTCATCACACTTGTACCCCTTAGTAGGCTCTTCGATAGAAATTGGTAAATCTTTAAACTCTTCCTATATCATGTCTTCGGGCCACCTTGGAGGTGGATTTGCTTCTTCATTACGCTGGCACAAAATGTATTCATGTTCCTCCGGAACGGATGATCCGACAGCAGAAATTATCGATGACAATCGAAGAAGCACGATTTTCTTCTGTGTTTCAAATAAAAATCCTTAGTGTGGTCCATGCAATACGGATATGAGAGACGACCATGCGTGATCTATCCTGATAACATGCCATAAGTTAAAAAGTCGATGATGGTCCACATAAGTGTTGCCCTCATCTAAAAATTCTATCTTTTTGAAATATCGTGCGTATTGGCGCCTACTTTCCACAGCTGATCCAACTCATCTATCAACGGTTGCAAGTATAAATTGATGTTCCCCTTCAGATTGTTCGAACCCGGAATAATGACAGTTAAAAACATAATCGGAGTCTTCATTCACATCCAAGGAGGTAGGTTGTACGAGGTGACGATCATAGGCCAACACGAATACTGGAAGTCTGAAAGTCCAAATGGGTTAAAACCGTCGGATGAGAGCCCCAATCTTACATTACGCAAATCCGAAGCAAAATTGGGATACTCTCTATCGAAGTGCTTCCATGCTTCTTCATAGGATGGGTGATCCAACACTCCTTCAATCTGTTTTTGCCTGTGCCAACTCATATTTTTGGCAGTCTCATTTACCATAAAAAATCTCTGCAACCGCGACGTTAAAGGCAAGTAGTGCATCGAATTGGTCGGCTTCCTTGCACCAGCAGACCTTCTTATACCAGTTGCCTTATAGTAATCAGCACCACAAAATCTTCATACGTATTCATCATTGTCATCTTTGTAGTACATTATGCACCCATTGCGACATGAATCAATTTTTTTATATCCCATCCAGATAGATCTCACCATCCTCTTAGACCAATAGAAGGCTTTAGGTAACTTAGCACCCACCGGCAAGATCTCTATAATCAACTACATCAGTCGGTTGCAGCATTCTTACGACAATTTAAAATCAGACTTGATGCTCAACAGTCTTATAACCACCTCCAACGGTAAATGATCCTCATAACCAGGATATAATAGAGTCCTTGCATTCTCCAGTAACTCCATAAACTTTGCAACATCGGCGTCAGTGCCTCCTCAGCTGCATCATGATTGTTCGGTTTGAAACTAGGTCCGGCAGCATCAAAAACCATATTCACGCACCTATCATCGTAATCAGCATTGTGGTGGACATCCATATACCATTCCACATAAGGCTCTGGCTCCGACGCTAAAGACACAAGTTCTCCGTGTAAGGTCCACTGATAGTAATTCGACGTGAAATCCCTCGAGTACAAATGATATATCACATCCACTTCTGAGTGATATTTTAAGTTGCAATATCTCACACACGAACACTTAATTTTGGAGTCATCCATGTACGGAGGGAACGTCTTGGCAAACTGCAAGAACTGTTCCACCCTATGTATGAATTCATCCCGTCCACCGTACATGTCATCAGGATAACGGTTGTAAATTCACGAACGATGATGCAGGTAGTAATTCAGATCCATTTCTATATACTTCTACAAAGATGAAAAGACATTATTCAAGTATATTATCCAAATGGATACACATGTTCATCAAAGTAATAACTCATATTGATGCATGAGTGTTCGAGTTGTGATGCATGAGTATTCATATCGTGATTCATGAGTATCTATTTTATAATTCGTGACTATCCGAAAACTAGTAGACATGTGGACAACTCTAATTTCAAACCCTATTAAATAGGTGTCGTCACGTGTTCATTGTAAGCCATTCTTTGGAAAAAAAATATTTTTGCAAGCCTGTTAAAGCTTTTATAGTTCTACCAGATTTTTAAAAAATCTGACATGGGCACTTTGACTCGTTCTTTGTTTTTTCTACAATTTTTTCAAAATTGCTAGAACTTTAAAAGCCTCAAAAAGGCTTACAGATACTAATTTACTTTTTAGAGAAGGTCTGACATGCACACTTGACTTCGGGTTGACCACTACTAGTAGGTATCTATCATATATTACCTAACTCCTTCCCAGAACTAACCTTCAAGTATACACTTATCGATACCTAGCACTTACCTACATATCACCTTAACTCTTCACTTATCAACACAAGAGCCTGATACAACACTCTCCTCACTTAGGATATTAGAATACTACACTCACTTCCTAGCTTATACACTAAACACACATGTTGATACATCAATACTTACTTACACTGACAACTTAGCATCAGACCCACACCCCCAACTTGAAATTATACTGTTGCTCCTAATATTGCAATTGCAGCCTCCTGCAAACATGTTTCCCTCCAATCTGCTGCACAATCTCGACAACACCCAATACCTCCACAGTTTATACAAATCTTGCATGCTACACTCAATACACCACACATCTCACATACACATTGTCCAGTGTGTGTGTCCATATGTCATGTGTATGTGTGTGTGTCCATGTGTCCTGGTTGTGTCATGTGTGTATCCTGGATGTATCCGGAGGGAGACGCGAGGGAGCACGGTCGGAGCGGATGGGACGTAGGGGGGAGCACGGTCGGAACCCTAACCCTAACCCAGCTCAGATAATAGAGAGAGAAAGAGAGACAGAGAGAGAGGGGGTTAGGGTTTACCAAAGCTGCTGGAGGGTGTGGGAGGAGCACCGTCAGAGCCGGAAGGGGTCGAGGGGAAGCACGGTCGGAATCCTAACCTTAACCCAACTCAGATAATAAAGAGAGGGGTTTAGAGTATACCTGAGCCGTCGGAGGGGGTCGAGGGGGGAGCACGGTCGGCGCCGGAGGGGAAGGTCGCAGGAGGCTCGCGCAGGTAAGGGAAAAAATTTTGGGAAAAATTTTGGAAGTGGGGAGAACTGAAATCGATATATAAACCTATATCAAAAACGTTAGCGATATTTTAAACATACGTCGCTAAACGCTGTGGATGTTATAATATTTAGCAACATATGGAAGATTATATCGCTAAACGTCGCTATAATAAAAATAATAACGATATTTTACGACATTTGGCTACATCGGCTACCGTAATATTATTAATGGTCGCTAACAGTCGCTAACAACGACGTCCTGCAACATTATTTATGATGTCGCTAAATTCATAAAATATAACGAAGTCAGAAAAAAATGTCGCTAAAAATGTCGTTATTTTATCATATTTTGGTAGTGATGTATCTCTTAAATGGTTGTTAGTAAAATTTATTGTAGGTATTATTTTTAATTAGTAAATATATTGAAGGATATTTTTGGAAAGAAAAATTTTACGGTGAAGCCAACTTTCCTCATTATATAGGAGAATAGATATGCAAGAATATTTTTGAAAAAAAAAAATCATAGTGAAACCTAACTTTTGGCATTATATAGAAGAATAAATTAACGAAGAAAAAGAGCGAGTATCAGTCTTCAGGAAAATGAAAGAACAAACATAATACTAAAACTGAAGCAAAAGAAGGAATGTCAGTCAGGAGAAAATATTTGTCCTTCGTACTCTATTATAGAAAGGAATGTCAGTCAGGACAACAAGATACTTATGTAAATTCTAATCCAACAATTTGTTCAAGTTCAGAATCTCTAGATGGACAATTCACTTGAATCTTAACTGCCCTAAATCTTTTTTTGGTAGCCTACAAATATCAATCTCTGCCTATTAAATCAAAGTCGATCGCTCGTCACCATCAACGATCAATATCACAAATTTTGTGATATCGAGCAATTTTAGTAAACTGAAAGCCTATAGATTCAGTGGAAGATCTAGATAAAACATTTTAAAATAGAAATTTTAATTTATTTAGTTTTTCATAAATATCTTTTCAGATGATACTCTTATCTAAATTCTATTGGTGTCATGAAAGTATTACCATCCAAAACATTATAATTAATGCACCCAACTAATGTTTCCAGAAAAGTAAAAATATTTTGAAGGAAAACCTTGGGTTTTATTTTCCTACTGATTTGGAAAAATAAACCCCCTCCCATGTTTCAATCCCAGACTAGTCAAACTGTTGGAGTCTAGTTTGGATTTGATAAATTTTGGAGCCCAAATGTAGTCAAAGATTTGATATGATTTAAAAATCTACATTAATTTGATTAGATTTTAAATTTGTATCAAATATTTAATTTGACCATATTTGGACGTCCATAATTGGTGTTTCTTAATTTAGATAATTGGTTTTCCTATTTAGGAATTCATGTGACCTAAAACTAGGATTTCTCATCATATTTATATTAGTGAGGGTGGAGACACAAAGAATAAAGCACAAGTTAAAGATTCGGGGTGCTAGTCCACAGGAAGTCTAAGAGAAAGTTGCACATTTCTCTTAGGACTTACCATCCAAGCTAGAAGAAGGAGAATATCTGATTGAGGAGTCATCTCCTTCAATCAGGAAAATTGTTACGGGGTTTGGTGAAGGATTTCAATTGTAATATGTCTTTTTTCTTGAGGTGGTGAGGGGGTTGAACCTATTAGGACAAAGGGTTCAACATTGGTTCTTATCAATCTTATAATTTTATTTGAGTTATATACATTAGAATTTGTCCAGGTGACGTAATCACCATTATATATTGTCTTTATTTATGCTTGGTGTTCAATAGATTGGTTGGTTATCTCCGGTGGGTTGGCAATACTTTTGCGCACCCAACAAGTGGTATAAGAGCTCTCAGGTTCTCGAAAGGGAAGGTACAACCATGTCAATGGAGCAGACAAACACACGTATGATCACTCTCACAGGGGAAAATTGGACGATTTAGAAGCTAAGGATGGAGGATCTACTCTGGTGTAAGAATTTGCATGGTCCGTTGGAGGGCGACAACGCAAAGCCATCGGACAAATCTGTTGAAGACTGGAAACGACTGGATTATAAGACTGTTAGATTCATCTGCCAATGGCTGGATGACTCAGTATTTCATCACGTGCCCATGGAGAGTTCGGCAATGGCACTGTGGAAGAAACTGTATTCGTTGTACGAAAGGAAGACGACTGGGAACAAGATGTTTCTTATTCGCCAACTAGTCAACTCAAAGTACACAGAGGGTGCCCCGATGGACAACATCTGAATGAGATTCATGGTATCATCAATCAGCTGTCTACGATGAAGAAGGTGATTAATGATGAGCTTTAGGCCCTTCTGATTTTGAGTTCTCTGTTGGAAAGCTGGAAGACATTGGTGGTGTCGGTAAGCAACTCCATACATTATGGAGTTGTCACGATTGAGGCAATCAAAAGCAGTTTGTTGAATGAGGAGGTCTAGCGTAAGCAAGTTGAATCGTCTCAGGAGCCCGCTCTGGTGGCTTCCTACAGGAAGGAAAGACCCAAGTCACAAGCGAGAACATGAGGAGTTCTCGAGATCTTGCAATTGTGGACCACAAGGAGCGATGTTATCACTGTGGCGAAAGGGGTCATATCAGTTGGTAGTTTCAAGTATAGTAGGTGTGGGGATATATATATATATATATATATATATAAGGTATAGAATTATGTATTATAGAAATGAATAACTAGTGCATTAGATATATGTGAGCATATGTGCTAGTAAGGGTAATGAGGTGATCTAGTGAGAGAGCTAGTGTCAAGTGTAAAAGTGGTAGAGTTTGTGTGTTGATGAGCATTGATGTGAGTGTTATTTACAGTTATGAAGTTAGTATTCTGTACCAGAGTGCCTAGAGAGTGTAAATATTCAAGGTGTATCAGAATTAGGATAAGTAACATGTGATATGTGTAGTATGTCAGTCTAGTATCAATGAGTATTATTGTGTGTGAGGGTATTAGCTAAGTGTAACAGTGTAATATTGAGGTAGGGTATATAAGGGAGTATCATTGGGAGTATGAGTGCATGTGTTCTAGGCAGTAAGAGAAGAGGAGTGTCATGTATAGGAGCTAGTGTCTTGTGTAGATAAAGTCAGGAATTTGAATAGGTATCCTATAGACAGTATCCTAGAGTGGTGAGTGTGTATCAATAGAATTCATGAATGGGGTATTGAGTATCATGAGTATATGACTAGTGTCAGTACCAAGCATAATATCTATGTCAAGTGTCATAAGGTATATAAGTAGGCATGGGGTATCTGTAAATATAGGCAATACCTGGACATAGGTTCTGAGATCATTAAGTATACAATACAAATAAGTATTTCCATTTCTAGAGGCTCCATCTATTTAAGTACTTCTCCTATAACCGAAGATAAGGATGGTTATAGACTTCTTGTTCATATCCTGAGAGGGGTATAAGAAACTCTTTTGAATTATCATAGTTAGCCTTGAATTTCCTAGAAGATCATTGGTAGAGACTCCAAGTCATGACTCCACAAGAACACTCTCATATATCCTTTCCTTCTTCATATTTTCTTCCATAGTAGTAAGGGTTCTTTATTGAAGTTTTCAATAGTATAGGTTGCCATCTCTTGAAAGACCAATCAACTGTTTCTAGCCTAGTTCTTCTTTAAAATTCAAGGACAATTTTTTTCTAAGGGAATAGGATTGTAACCACAACTTTTCCATCTTACGGGTATTTTGGTAATTTTACATGTTGCTAATATTTTTATATTAAATTATGTTAGTAGTTAGTGTATAATTATTTATATTGCCTAGGATTAATTATTGTTAGTTGTTAGCGGTATGTTAGTGCTAATTAATGACCATAGTTAGTCTAATTAAATTAGTTAATATCATGGAGAGAATATTTTATTTTAGTTGTAGAGATTCCTTCCATTAATTAGATTAGATTCATTTCCCTCTCTAATTTTAATTTTAATTTCAATTGGAAGATGGAATGTCACAATTAGTAATTAGAACCAATTACAAGTTCATGTAGTGGCCAACCTTGTTATGGAGAGATTTGAATTCCAATTTTTTTTCCATTTATCCCTACTTTTTTTTCAAGCAACACCAATTCATTTTCCACCAAATATTAGATCTAGAATTTGAATTTCCATTTTATTTCTTCACCAAACCATTATTTCTTCTTCCATTGGAGAGCAAGGATCTTGGAGCACTAGGAGGAGCTTGAGGTAGAGTCCAAGACTTGGTAGATTGTTTCTGACTCGTCCCTCCATGTCCAAATTTATAATTCTCCAAATGAGCTACACAAACACTAGATAATTCTCTCAATTTTATCAAATTTGTGGTTAAGAACACCCCTTGGACCTATAGGAACCTCCCTATAGTTGGAATTGACCCTCTAATGGTGCGCACTAGGAGCCTTCCACTTGGTATATCTATGCTCGTGTCATGAGGAATGTTGAGTTTTTGGCTCAATTTGGGAGAAATCCAAATTTTGTCCATGTAGTGGTTGATTTGTGTCTTAATGAGGACTATTGGTGTTTATTTGATAATGTGTCGGTGCTTGGGGTTTGTTGTGATAGTGGAATTGGTAACACTGGCAGTAATTGGGGATTTTGGTCCAGTTGCAGTATATAGTCTAGAGGCCAAGCATTGTGCAGTGGTCTAGAGGCCATAGAGGGGTGGGCATGGACTATGACATTGCTAGTGCACAATATGGATGGTTGTGTGCATGAGTGTTAGAGTAAGGGTATTAGCTAAGGTATATGCAGTAGAGTATCAGTAGGAGTATGAGTGGAAGTTAATGTCTAGTGGAGTGGATAAGTATCAGTGTATATTGAATACTTGGGTTAAGCTAAGGTAATGAGGTAATACAAAGGTAATAGTTATGGGTGTAGGTAATATATGAGTATTAAGGTATGGGAGTAGTTTAGGTGTTAGTGTTATGTTTAGGTATTGGTCTAGGTAAGTGGAGATTGGTAAGGTATTGGTTAAGTTAATAAGTCAAGTTAAGGCTTTGGTTAAGGTTGGTGAGGGTAAGGTAAATACTTATAGTATTACGGTAATGTAGTTATAGACTAAGGTATGATTAGATATTAATACCATAGACTCTATATAGTATATTTAAAGGATACTTAGTATCTATATTAACTAGTATAATCTAGAAACCTAGTGTAGCAAGGTATTGACCTAGAATACCTAGAATTGACTAGGTTGACTATATAGGCCAACCAAATGGAACACTTGGAACCCAAATTAGGTGATTAACCTAGTTTGACATAGAAAAATAGCAGTTTAGCATGTTTATGATTCCAAAACACTTATTTGATATGTATATTCATATTTAGGTCTTTGAGGCACCGATACGGACACTGTTTGATATTCAGCAATAGATTTCAGACGAGTACATTCTCTGATAGTTTCTATTATTTTATACTTACTATGATTCAAGTATTTAGTAATGTTATACCTGATTTCTGACACGATGGTACATGGATTGGTATATATATTGGATCTTCAGTCATGAGATGTTATATTGTTCATCGTATTGATATTGGATATTGTTCATCGTATTACTTTTTTAGACATTGATCATTGTATTGTGACGTGTCATGGTTGGATCCATCATACTAGTTGGGGTGGAGAAGTGCTAGCTAGATATAAGATCAGAACCATTGGCAGTAGTGTAAATCATCGGCTACTAGCTAATCATACAATTCACGTATGATTGAGCTAGCTTCTCCTTAGAGTAAATCATCGAATATCCCAAGCTGGTAACATATCAACCTAGTATTTCAAAATACTTAGTGTAGTTGCAGTATGTTCAGTTCATACATGAAGATTATACTGTCTTACACCTGTTACTTATAGTCCATTACCTTTCATGCCATAGCTAAAGTTTACTATTATTTATTTCTCTTTATTGCTATGCCATAACATCAGTCTATTGATTCTAATCATGTATTACATTTACTAATATTGTTTTATAGTCTTTGTCAATTAATTGGAACTATTATTGGGTTATACTCGTTCCATCCTGATTGGATAATATTTTTAGACTTTGTTGTGCTCTACGTTCCCGAGATCAGAGTGATGATATGATCGAGACTACTTTTGCATTATGGACCTAGTGGTGACCTCTGGTGAGATCTAGGCTAGTATTTCTTTACCTCAATGCTATGTTCTAGTTTTATTTCTATTAGATTATTGTTTAGATTATCTTTCTTAATCATTTTTTTCTTTTAGAATATTGTGATTGAGTACATGATAGTACTAGTTGTATTAGTGTGATTCTATTAAGGTCTAGAAAGTGTTCTACCGTCGATGTTGTGGCGTAGGCTGGACATACTCACGTACTCCTCTTTCGATCATCTAAGTGTGTGTCACGACCTGCACCCGATGTAGGAATGCAAGTCGGGAACAACACCCAGCCTACGCCGCAGTATCGGTGGTAGAACACTGTCTTGTTCAACTATACTATCTAAACATCTCACAATAATATAAAATCTGCCAACAATATCTCACACAAAACTCAATCACAATTCTAAAGCACGAGAAGATATCAAGAAAGTCTAACTATACATTCAAAATAGATATAAACAACAATAGAAACAATATCCAATCTCATACTATATGCCGAAAACAAATCCTGTACCAAAATCCTAAAGAAACTAACTATGAAAAACTAGTGATCCGGATAAACCTCCCGATAATCACTCCAGAACTAGTAGGTCTAAGTCTGCACCATCTATAGGTCAAAGTCCATAGTATGTCGGACACCAATCTTCCGGATCCTCTGAAAAATATTTTTTAGTCAGGAATTGAGCGAAGTACATCTATAACAGCAGTTCTAATCAATGATATAAACTATGTAGCAGTAAATAGATGTGAATATATAAGATGCCATATACATGTACAAGAGATACGCAATAAAGGAAGTACTGGAAATAAATACAAGAATGAGCAATATGGCAATGAACAAGAATATACTAATGACTAAGTGAGTGAGTACCAGCTTTAACATGTGATCGGCTTGGGAACTTGCATAAGAGTAAATAACCTGGTTAATCATACGTGCAGTGTATGATCAACACTCACAAGGAACAAGACATGCACAAGGAGGGTATGATCACATATCTACACTAAAATACTTCCCACACCTGACTGGTATAGTGGATCCAACCATGGTAAGTCATGACACATGTTTCCACAATAAGGACGCTACTCTTCTCATGAACCAATGTATGTACATGCACAAGAAGAATAATGAACAAGGCTTGCACAAGATACACCATACATACCAAGAAATAACATCTCATGACAAGATCCGGATATACCAATCCGTGTAACTATCGTGTCAAGAAATCAAGGATATCTACACTAGATACAAGAAACATAGAGAATATCATAAATGAGAAACTATCAGAGAATGTACTCGCATGTGGTCCAGAGCAATAAATGTCAAACTGGGTCCGAACTGATGTCATACTGACCTATATATGGAATATTACATTAATACAAAGTTTTGGAATAAAAATAAGTTAAACTAGTTCAATTCTAGGTCATGAAGCCATTTCTAAGTCAAACAGTCAAACTAGGTCAACTCTATGCCAAACTAGTCAAACTTGGTCAAACTACCTATTTCTAGGTTGTATGAGTCTATCTCTAGGATGCTAGGTCAATAGGCTATGAAACTAAGCTACATTAGCTATTCTAAGATACTAAGAAACCAACAAGATACCGTATCCTAAGATACGCAAGCAAAAATATAAAATAGTCATATATGCATATCCAAACAATATTAGATATACTAATCCTCACTACACATGCTAAATGAATACCTTGGTTTGAACCAATGCGGTATCGCACTACTAAACCCACATCTTGATACTCAAATCCAATACCTTGAGTATTGGCCCAATACCCTGACATTTACCTTGGTATCTCAAGGTAATGTCACTCTAGTATATATATTAAGTACCCAACTATAATTATAAACTATCATGCATTTAATACTTATACAATACTATATACCTTATTAATACTAACATACAAGCTAACTCTATATACACTAACTACTAATATATCCACTAGCTAATCAACCCATTAACTAACTACATGCTAATCATAACAACTACTAAATACCACTAACTACTAACATATGATACCTACTAGTACATGGATACTTATAGCTATATAATAACTTACCAACTACTAATGTATATCTATATATACATTATACATACATACATATACATAGCTAGAGATGAATATATATCTAACTACTAATACAACAAGTATATATATATGTAGATCTAACTACTAAATAACCATATATATACATAACACTAATGGTACTCGCTAGCTACTAGATATCCAAAAGTACATATGTATAGATAACTTAATAACTAGTTACTACTAACCAAGCTAACTACTACTAACTACTAGCTAGCCATACCTGCTGAATCTCCTTGCAGATACTCTGTTGTTATTGCTGCTACTGGGGACTGCTACCGCAGCAGCACTAAAATGCTACTAGCCGCTGCAAACGCTGCTGCTGTTGCACGGTGCCACTGCCTCGTTGCTGGCTGCTCTACCTTGCAACACTGCTGCTGTCGCGCGCTATAAATGCCTCGCTGCTGCAGTAGTTGTTGCCTGCGCTGCGTTGTGCACGTTGCTGTGATGCAGCAGTTGCTGCCTGTGCTGCTCGCTGAGCTGTGTTGCTTGCTGCAGTTGCAGTCGATCCTCCCCCTCTTGCATACACACACACAACAACACACACACACACACACACACACACACACACACACACATATATATATATATATATATATATATATATATATATATATATATATATATATATATATATATATATATATATATATAATCATGCACACATAGATATATATATATATACACTCACACATATATACTCCTATACACACACACACACACACTCACTCACACATAAACACATAAATATATAGATACTAGTATACCATATACTATGGATACATTCATATATATATATATATATATATATATATATATATATATATATATATATATATATATATATATAGAGAACCATACATATATACATATATATATTCAACCATACATGTATATACATATAGATATATATATACACACTTACATATAGATATACATATATATATATATATATATATATATATATATATATATATATATATATATATATATATATATATATATATATAACCATACATATAGATATAGGTATAAAAACACATATGCATATAGGTACATCTATACACCTAGTACCCATATACAATACACTATAGGTACATACACAATACATATATATCATACATAATAACTCATACTAATATATATACGTAAGCCACATTGAATTAAAGAGCAATGAAATAAACACGTGGAGTGCACCGCACCCGTATCAAACTTGATCTATAATACGCTTGTGATACGAGTCCACCACATAACCAAACGTACCCCGAAGGACACGAGCAAGTCTAAAATAGTATATATGAACAATACGAAGAGTCAATTATACAACTACGTGTCCGTGTCAAAATATGACATCCTGTAAACCCCCTCGAATAATTCTATAGGTAGTCAGGTTTGGATTGGGGAAATTTTGGATTTTTCAGAAGATGATGAGGTTTAGAGTTGAGTCATCTATTATTTTATTTAAATTAAACCTTTGGCGCACCCTACTGTTGCTATTTTATTCGGAGCCCAATATCAGCCCATAAATTTCATTGGATTATTGTACTTCTGACTTGACTTGCCAAATTAAGCACTGGACTTTTTCGTCACTCAAAATCATATCTCTTTGTGCTCTAAATTAATTGCATAATTTTTCGTAACCAAAATCCCATAATTAAATTCCGTGTCGGACATCTGTGTCGTTACCCTCAATTTTGAATACCAACTTAACCCGTTGGGCCGGACCAACTAAAGGGTCCAAGACTGACTACAAGCCCCCACCATTTTTGACCTTTGTGTCATTTCCGAATTTTGATCCCAAGTACCCCCATTTAATTTAAAAGCACGGGACACTTAAAATCCTATTTAAATCGAGGATACCGATTTTGCCTAATCCTATTTTAATCCCCAATTAATCCCGATGGCCATTAAATTAAACCCGTGCCAAACATCCAATACCCCCTCACCATGCAAATCACCAAACTCCATTTTTCCTATAATTTTTGCATCATTTCATGTGTTTGTGCAAATACCCAAACTTAAGGGGCTTATTTGCAAATGTAGCGATAGGTGTCACAATCTCATTGGCTAAGGCACATGAAGAAGCCCCCTCTCTCTCTCTCTTGACCGGTCTAATCCAATACTCTCTCTCTCTCTCTCTCTCTTGACCGGTCTAATCCAATACTCTCTCTCTCCCTTGGATGTACTTCTCCTTCATGAAGAATCAAAGCCCTCCATTCAAATTAAAGCACTCATCCTCACCACACACTCAACACACTCTCCTATTTAATCCCTCCTCCACTTCCCTTTTCCCAAGGTCGGCCCTAATCCCTAGGGATATTAAAAACTACCCTCCTCACTCTCTCTCCTCCCTCTTCCCCTCACATTCCCAGCCGACCACACCTAGTTATCTCTCCACTTTTCTTCTTCTTCTTCTTTCCTCTTTATTTCTCCTTACCCATTCTTCAAAACCCGACAGGCCCTGCTCCGGCCATCCATGACTCCTGCCACCACCGGCCTCCAAAGTCCCTGACAACTTTTCTTCTCCTTACCATCTCAGAGCCGCGCCGACTTGCATCCGTGGGGCAGCAGTGGCTGCTGACTGCGCGCAACACCACGCGGAGGACAACAGCAGCGCTTGCACCACCAACCGTGACGGTCGTTGGTTCGAGATCGAGGCAAACCAGACGGCCTTGTGCACCCCCATCTTCCCGCTAGGGACTTCCACCATCATCCTCTTCGTCGCCGTCGACCGGATGTGGCGGGCCGGCCTCTATGCTACAGTCATTTCGTCTGAGCTCCCCCTCCCGCAATCTCCTCCACCCCGCTGCCGATCCCTCTCCGGCCGCACCTCCATGGCCACCACCACAGTTGGCCAATGCCGCCACCATCACACACCATTGCACCACCACGCCTTGACCGAGCAACCGACGTTCCTCCACCCATTCCCCGGCCGAGACCCAGCTCCTCCATCCCGCCGGAACCGTCCCTCCACCCACTGTCGTATTCCCGGCCGCCGACGAAGTCGACTCCATCGTGTCGACTGCTCGAGCCTCCTCCCTCTGTTGTTTCCCACCACCACCGCCGGCTGCCACGAGTGAACACCCTGCTCCGGCCAGCTGCTCGTTCCGGCACCACCACCATCGTCTTCATCTCCACGATCTCCACCGATCACCGACGACTTTCCAACGCGCGAGCGAAGACTTCCCTCTTTTCGATCGGTCACCTCCCTCTTTGTAAGTCCTTTAGTAGACCACTCTACATTCAGCAATGTATAGCAGTAGATGTAGTATTGTGGCAATGTTAGTGTATAGAAGATATTAATACTGGGTTTAAACTTATAAGTTTGGATCATTAATGTTAGCTTGATGGAGAAGAACCATTGGTTTATATGTGTACAGGTTAACATGTGCGTGGAGGTGTTCTCCTTATGCAAAGAGTTGTAGATAGTAGATTACGTGATAGGTTTTAATATATATAATAGCTGTTGTAGTTTTCTTTTATTATCAAGTGGTGTCATTGGTTGAATGCAAACCGTTTGTGTGAATCCTTTTGTATAAAATGGTGGTAATGGAAACATATGTGTTTAGTTCAATGGGTTGTGATATGTGGTTTCACTTAGAAAGAAGAGAAACAGTGGATATAGGTTGTGTGGTGGCCATAGCAAATGGTACTTGTTACTTTTGATTTATGCATTGTTCCCTTGGGTGTTGTTATGTTATGACGTGAGGAAATAGGAGAACTGTGTTGAGTCAGTGATTGAGGACTGAGAAATATTGATTATTTATTTGAGAGTGAGATACGTCAATATACATGCTAACGTTTGTGAACACTGAGGTGAAACTGAGGATTGGATCATGTTTTAAACTACTGAATATTGTGAGGATGATAGAAAGATTGAGGATTTTGTGTGATGATATGGTACAGATGATTAATTTGATTTGCAGGAACGCACCTCTAGTCAACCCTGGTCAACCCTCTAGCTTAGTGTCTAAGTGACTTGTAACTAAGATTGTAGCATATACTGGACGTATGTCGCATTTTATTTTTGCCGCGTGATAGTTTATTGATTTAGTTTGTACCTCTTCTCTAGGTACTATCGGACCTGCAGACTTGGATGTGGTACCGGATCCCCGTCATCAGCAGCCGCACGCAGGCAAGTGTACCTTGCCACCCTGTATTTTAGTTTACAGATATTTATTGTTTCGTTATGTACATTATGCACGTATTTATGTTGACGTTCGATACTTCGCGTTCGGTTCACAACCGGGTGAAGACTTACGTCGTAATGTCTTAGAAAGATTGTTGGATGTTTCGTAGCATCTCGATATGCGTACCTGAGTATATCGATATCCCAGGACACACTCATACACTGTGATCGTGCCAGATTCTTGTATCCTGATACTGACATCATGACCAGAGACTGGGACGACCTTAGGGTCGCGTCTGTTGAGTATTTCTGTGTGTCGAGACTGTAGTTAGACGTTCAGGTTCAGCGCACAATCGTTGACCGCTTGGGATGGGGAAGACAGTTACTAGACGTTTGGGCTCCTCTGTACGCGATTATATATTTATGTAGTATTTATATTGTGATCCTGTATCTAGTGTAGTGGTTTCACCCGTATGACTCTTTGCCCGGAGCTGCGGTACGTGCCGTGTGTTTCCGTGTCCGGAGCTACAGTTTTATTTTGGACAGCCCACGCGTCGAACATTGTCTTTAAATTATGTCACACTTGTTTGGTTATGATAGAGTACCCTGTCGTTGCACTTGTACTTTCTGTTTACGTGGCATGCTGTATTTTTGTACCTTGTTACGTCCCTCTGAGGACCTGGTTTCCTGCCAGTTTTGAAGCATAGATGATTACGGAGCATTTGGAGTGGCTGTTGGAGTTGCATGTCTTGCGAGCATGGTACCAGATACTCACATCTTATCTACCGGCATTATGGTTACTTTACATTAATTATTCATCTGCTGTTGTAGCCTAGTTTTTATAGACTCATACTTTTTCTCGAGTCTATTCGAGTTAGTGTGTTATTGGGCGGCCGACTCTAGCACATATAGCTCTTTCTTGTATACTGATGTACATTGTAGATTGAGACATAGAGGTTTATATTTACGGGAAATCTAGATTGTGCCCTTTATATTATACAGCTTATACGTATTCGAGTCATACCAGAGTCTGGTCGAATGCGTAGCTGGCGTGTCACGTATTCCTGGTCCTACGTATTTTGGGACTGGGGCATGACATATTTTTGTGGTGGCCTATGCAGGTCCGAATTAAATCGTCTTGGTCACCTGACTGTGCCAAGCGAGCCTGTAAATTAGGAATAGATGTTATGATTGTTGAATAGGATCTCAATCCATAATCGATTTTAAAAACTCTTTGTATGTGATTAATGCCCTTGGACTTCCACTTTGCATTCGTTCAATCTTTATCGATATCGCTATCATTGTTTCTCATCCCCTATTGTTCGGGAAGACAAATGCTTGTGATTGATGATTTTCCTCCAGAAGAAGATCGAAGACCAGACAGCAGAAGACAGAATTCGTATACCTTTCTCTGAGAAGATTGTTACCTTATCAGGATAGATTGATGGGTTCTTTGGATTCTAGAACTAGTATGGAAGGTTGGCAAGAGAGTTGGACCCAGTAGTACCCTACCCGTGCATGAGGTAACAGTGATCTTGGATGTACTGAGAGCTAGAAGGATTGATGATCATGACCTAGAATGATTTATGGGAATGCATAGCCTGATGATGGAAACTAGTGGTTGGATATGATAGCAATACCAGGAATGATATTATGGACTAAGAGGAGATAAAATTTTAAGCTCTCACTTGGAAGATGATGATCTAATACCAGAAATTTTAGCATGTGTTTGGGTGACATCATTATTAAAATTGCACTATGTGACTTGGACAGATAAATAACGAAAAGAAGGAATTTGAGGAATAGAATTTTAGGGAAAACTTTGAGGAGAAGAGAATTATACATTAGGCAAGGAAAATTTTTCTTTTGAGGATTGATGTTAGAAACAGAACGGGAGAAATTATTTTGAGGTTTAGTCTAGACTATGACCTTATCCTAGACATGGATTGGTTGAGCCAATACCACGCAACGCTTGATTGCCGTCATGGTTGTGTCACCTTTAGACCACCGGATTACCCTGAGTTGGAGTTTTTAGAGAGCCTGGAAGCATGGTGCACACCTATCTTTGAGGCACACATTGCAGAAGGGGAACCAGTGTACCCCGCATTATACCAGAGTTTGAGGATGTGGTTCTAGAGAATCTTTTCGGCTTGCCACCTGACAGAGAGATATAATTTGCTATAGAGTTGACTCCAAGAGCGGAGCCAATTATTTTTCCGTCTTCAGACTAGCACCAAAAGAGTTGATTGAGTTGAAGGTCCATAGTAGAGGATCACTTAGACAAGAGTTTCAGTCAGGCTAGTATTTCTCCATGGGGAGTACCCATCATATTGTACCGAAGAAGGACGGGACGGTACGTTGTGTATCGATTACAGGGCGTTAAGTGTTGTAACGATAAGGAACAAGTACCCTATGCTACGCAATAATGATTTACTTGATTAGCTTAGCAGCGCATTTTGTATTCACAGAGATCGATCTCAGATCAGGTGAACATCAGATCAAGGTACGGAGAGAGGACATCCCGAAGACGGCCTTTTCGGACGAAGTATGGCCACTATGAGTTTTTAGTCATGACCGTTTGGTTTAACCAATGCGCCAGCAGTATTTATGAACTTGATAAATAATATTTCCCACCAATACCTAGATAAGTTCATGGTAGTGTTCATCGACGTCTTGGTATATTTCGAGAACCAGGAGAAGCACGAGAGACATCTCAGGATCGTGTTGGAGACGCTGAAACTGGAGAGACTGTATGCCAAGCTCAGCAAATATGAGTTATGATTAGATAGAATAGATATTCTACACATCAGGACGACTAAGGGTTCATGGGAAGAACTATCAAACGCTCGACCTAGAACTAGCTGCAGTGATAATTGTACTAAATCTATGGCGACACTACCTTTATGGAGAGCATTTTGAGATTTATACAAAACATAAAAGTCTGAAGTATGCCTACACGAAAAAGGAGCTCAACATGAGACAGAGGCGCTGGCTAGAACTCATGACAGATTATAACTTTGAGTTGCAGTACCACCCTGGCAAGGCGAATGTCGTAGCAGATGCCTTAAGCAGGAAGCTCATGGCATATTTTGACGACGCAGCGGCAATTGCTAGAGGATCTCCAGGAGCTTGGGATAGAGATTGTATTACCAGGCATGGATGGACAGATGGCCAGCCTCGAGGTTCAGTCTACCCTGATTGAGAGGATCAGGGCAGCCCTGCCTACAGATGCGAGATTTTGACGTCTACGAGAGAGGACAGAGGCCGACATACAAACAGGACTCAGGATTCATGGAGACGGAACATTGAGGTATAGAGATTGCCTTTACGATCCGAGTGGCGAGCTACGCCAGGAGTTGATGACCGAGGCGCATAGCTCGATTTATTCCATTCATCCCGGGGTACGAGGATGTACCGAGACTTGAGGCAGCAATTCTGGCGGCATGGGATGAAAGAGATATTGTGAGATTCGTGGCAAGATGCTTGGTATGTCAACGAGTCAAGGCTGAATACCTGAGAACTGCAGGACTATTGTAGCCGCTTCCCATTCCCGAGTGGAAGTGGGAACACCTTACCATGGACTTCATCACAGGATTCCCGCGAAGCCCTAGCGAGAAGGATGCAGTTTGGGTTGTCGTAGACAGACTCACCAAGTCTGCACATTTTTTGCCCTTCAGAGTTGGGCAGTCCACAGAGATATTAGCTGATACATATATGAGACAGATAGTACGGCTACATGGAGTGCCTGTCAGCATCGTATCGGATCATGATTCCAGATTCACGTCATATTTTTGGCGGAGTATGCAGGAGAGCCCAGGAACTTGTCTCAAGTTCAGCATCGCATATCATCCACAGACTGATGGACAGTCAGAGCGTATGATACAGATATTAGAGGATATATTGAGAGCGTGCATGATTGATTTTGGAGGATCTTGGGAGGACCACCTACACTTGGTGGAATTCTCCTACAATAACAGTTACCAGGCTAGCATACAGATGGCACCTTATGAGGCACTGTACGGCAGGAAATGTAGGTCGCCAGTTTGTTGGAGTGACGTGGGAGAGCGTCAGATACTTGGTCCAAAGTTGGTGACACAGACAGTAGAGAAGGTCAAGCAGATTCAGAGCCGCCTGCGTACAGCACAAGACAGACAAAAATATTGAGCAGATGTGCACCAAAGACCATTGGAGTTCAAGGAGGGTGACCATGTATTTTTGAGGATATCGCCTACTCGTGGTACCATCAGATTCGGAGGCAGAGGCAAGCTGAGTCCGAGGTACATCGGGCCTTTTGACATTTTGGAACGAGTTGGCGAAGTGGCTTACCGTCTTGCATTGCCTCCATCATTATAAGGAGTGCATGACATATTTCACGTATCGCAACTGAGGAGATATGTCGCAGACCCTAGCCACGTGCTTGATCATTCAAAGATTACAGTCGGGCCCAACCTATCTTACGTAGAGCAGCCAGTTGAGATCCTCGATCGCAGCGAGAAAACTTTGAGAGGGAAGACGATTCGACGGGTCAGAGTGGCATGGAAGCACCATTCGCCAGGCGAGTCTACTTGGGAGCGCGAGGATTCCATTCGACAACGGTTCCCGTATTTATTTGAGGAGCAAGGTACGAATTTACGTACGGCAATTGATTACTAGTTGTTTTAAAATTCTTTTAGTTATTATCGTGCTTTACTTTTAATTTCGGGGACAAAATTTTTCTAAGTTGGGAAGAATGTAAACCCCCTCGATTAATTCTATAGGTAGTCAGGTTTGGATTTGGGAAATTTTGGATTTTTCAGAAGATGATGAGGTTTAGAGTTGAGTCGTCTATTATTTTATTTAAATTAAACCTTTGGCGCACCCTACCGTTGCTATTTTATTCGGAGCCCAATATCAGCCCATAAATTTTATTGGATTATTGTACTTCTGACTTGACTTGACAAATTAGGCACTGGACTTTTTCATCACTCAAAATCATATCTCTTTATGCTCTAAATTAATTGCACAATTTTTCGTAATCGAAATCCCATAATTAAATTCTGTGTCGGAGACCTGTGTCGTTACCCTCAATTTTGAGATACCAACTTAACCCGTTGAGCTGGACCAACTAAAGGGTCCAAGACTGACTCCAAGCCCCCACCATTTTTGACCTTTGTGTCATTTTCGAATTTTGACCCCAAGTGCCCCCATTTAATTTAAAAGCGCGGGACACTTAAAATCCTATTTAAATCGAGGATACCGATTTTGTCTAATCCTATTTTAATCCCCAATTAATCCCGATGGCCATTAAATTAAACCCGTGCCAAACACCCAACACCCCCTCACCATGCAAATCACCAAACTCTATTTTTCCTATAATTTTTGCATCATTTCATGTGTTTGTGCAAATACCCAAACTTAAGGGGCTTATTTGCAAATGTAGCGATAGGTGTCACAATCCCATTGGCTAAGGCACATGAAGAAGCCCCCTCTCTCTCTCTCTCTCTCTTGACCGGTCTAATCCAACACACTCTCTCTCTCCCTTGGATGTACTTCTCCTTCATGAAGAATCAAAGCCCTCCATTCAAATTAAAGCACTCATCCTCACCACACACTCAACACACTCTCCTATTTAATCCCTCCTCCACTTCCCTTTTTCCAAAGTCGGCCCTAATCCCTAGGGATATTAAAAACCACCCTCCTCACTCTCTCTCCTCCCTCTTCCCCTCACATTCCCAACCGACCACACCTAGTTATCTCTCCACTTTTCTTCTTCTTCTTCTTCTTTCCTCTTTATTTCTCCTTACCCATTCTTCAAAACCCGACAGGCCCTGCTCCGGCCATCCATGACTCCTGCCACCACCGGCCTCCAAAGTCCCCGACAACTTTTCTTTACCTTACCATCTCAGAGCCGCGCAGAATTGCATCCGTGGGGCAGCAGTGGCTGCTGACTGCGCGCAACACCACGCGAAGGACGACAGCAGCGCTTGCACCACCCACCGTGACGGCCGTTGGTTCGAGATCGAGGCAAACCAGACGGCCTTGTGCACCCCCATCTTCCCGCTAGGGACTTCCACTATCATCCTCTTCGTCGTCGTCGACCGGATGTGGCGGGCCGGCCTCTACGCTGCCGTCATTTCGTCTGAGCTCCCCCTCCCACAATCTCCTCCACCCCGCTGCCGATCCCTCTCCGGCCGCACCTCCATCGCCACCACCACAGTTGGCCAATGCTGCCACCATCACACACCATTGCACCACCACGCCTTGACCGAGCAACCGACGTTCCTCCACCCATTCCCCGGCCGAGACCCAGCTCCTCCATCCCGCCGGAACCGTCCCTCCACCCACTGTCGTATTCCCGGCCGCTGACGAAGTCGACTCCATCGTGTCGACTGCTCGAGCCTCCTCCCTCTGTTGTTTCCCACCACCACGCCGGCTGTCACGAGTGAACACCCTGCTCCGGCCAGCTGCTCGTTCCGGCACCACCACCATCGTCTTCATCTCCACGATCTCCACCGGTCACCGACGACTTTCCAACGCGCGAGCGAAGACTTCCCTCTTTTCGATCGGTCACCTCCCACTTTGTAAGTCCTTTAGTAGACCACCCTATATTCAGCAATGTATAGCAGTAGATGTAGTATTGTGGCAATGTTAGTGTATAGAAGATATTAATATTGGGTTTAAACTTATAAGTTTGGATCATTAATGTTAGCTTGATGGAGAAGAACCATTGGTTTATATGTGTACAGGTTAACATGTGCGTGGAGGTGTTCTCCTTATGCAATGAGTTGTAGATGGTAGATTACGTGATAGGTTTTAATATATATAATAGCTGTTGTAGTTTTCTTTTATTATCAAGTGGTGTCATTGGTTGAATGCAAACCGTTTGTGTGAATCCTTTTGTATAAAATGGTGGTAATGGAAACATATGTGTTTAGTTCAATGGGTTGTGATATATGGTTTCACTTAGAAAGAAGAGAAACAGTGGATATAGGTTGTGTGGTGGCCATAGCAAATGGTACTTGTTACTTTTGATTTATGCATTGTTTCCTTGGGTGTTGTTATGTTATGACGTGGGGAAATAGGAGAACTGTGTTGAGTCAGTAATTGAGGACTGAGAAATATTGATTATTTATTTGAGAGTGAGATACGTCAATATACATGCTAACGTCTGTGAACACTGAGGTGAAACTGAGGATTGGATCATGTTTTGAACTACTGAATATTGTGAGGATGATAGAAAGATTAAGGATTTTGTGTAATGATATGGTACAGATGATTAATTTGATTTGCAGTAATGCACCTCTAGTCAACCCTGGTCAACCCTCTAGCTTAGTGTCTAAGTGACTTGTAACTAAGATTGTAGCATATACTGGACGTGTGTCGCATTTTATTTTTGCCGCATGATAGTTTATTGATTTAGTTTGTACCTCTTCTCTAGGTACTACCGGACCTGCGGACTTGGATGTGGTACCGGATCCCCGTCATCAGCAGCCGCACGCAGGCAAGTGTACCTTGCCACCCTGTATTTCAGTTTACAGATATTTATTGTTTCGTTATGTACATTGTGCACGTATTTATGTTGACGTTCGATACTTCGCGTCCGGTTCACAACCGGGTGAAGACTTACGTCGTAACGTCTTAGAAAGATTGTTGGATGTTTCGTAGCATCTCGATATGCGTACCTGAGTATATCGATACCCCAGGACACACTCATACACTGTGATCGTGCCAGATTCTTGTATCCTGATACTGACATCATGACCAGAGACTGGGACGACCTTAGGGTCGCGTCTGTTGAGTATTTCTGTGTGTCAAGACTGTAGTTAGACGTTCAGGTTCAGCGCACAATCGTTGACCGCTTGGGATGGGGAAGACAGTTACTAGACGTTTGGGCTCCTCTGTACGCGATTATATATTTATGTAGTATTTATATTGTGATCCTGTATCTAGTGTAGTGGTTTCACCCGTGTGACTCTTTGCCCGGAGCTGCGGTACGTGCCGTGTGTTTCCGTGTCCGGAGCTACAGTTTTATTTTGGACAGCCCACGCGTCGAACATTGTCTTTAAATTGTGTCACACTTGTTTGGTTATGATAGAGTATCCTGTCGTTGCACTTGTACTTTCTGTTTATGTGGCATGCTGTATTTTTGTACCTTGTTACGTCCCTCTGAGGACCTGGTTCCCTGCCAGTTTTGCAGCATAGATGATTACGGAGTATTTGGAGTGGCTGTTAGAGTTGCATGTCTTACGAGCATGGTACTAGGTACTCACATCTTATCTACCGGCATTATGGTTACTTTTACATTGATTATTCATCTGATGTTGTAGCCTAGTTTTTATAGACTCATACTTCTTCTCGAGTCTATTCGAGTTAGTGTGTTATTGGGCGGCCGACTCTAGCACATATAGCTCTTTCTTGTATACTATTGTACATTGTGGATTGAGACATAGAGGTTTACATTTACGGGAAATCTAGATTGTGCCCTTTATATTATACAGCTTATACGTATTCGAGTCAGACCAGAGTCTGGTCGAATGCGTAGCTGGCGTGTCACGTATTCCTCGTCATACGTATTTTGGGACTGGGGCGTGACACATCCTCAACGTCCCGTGTCGGAGAAAAAATCCCCAAATCAACCCGTATCTCCAAATTGTTGGGATACGGCCTACACGTATTCAATTATGGACACGACACTAGCCACAAACACACAAACACATGCCAAGTTGATCTATAGGACCAATTGACAAATACAACAAGTGTCAATCTCGGAATTTTTCCAAAATTGACACAAAAAGCACCATAACTTTCTCCATATGCCTCATATGAACCTAATTCCAATTTCTATGGGTAGCCTATGCATGTAGATTGGTTTCTCATAGTTAATTCTCATATTTAGAACCTAAATTAAGGGGGGAAACAGAATTGTACCTATTGAGAGATGGATTCCCAATGAAAGCTCCAAAATAGGTGAAATTGGCTTTCAACTTGTAGATCCTTGCTCCTCTTTGTAGATTATTGCTTTCTTCTTCTAGATCCTTGCTCTACTAGTCTCCAATGGTGATTTGGGAAGGAATTGGAAAGAAATTTGGTAGGGATTTGATAAAATTTGGTTGAGAGAAATTCTAGATCTATATTTGGAATGTAAAATGAAGAGAGAGAAAGTTTTTATCCCCTTTATATAGGCCTCACTTGCCCCCTCCCTCAAGCTTCTATGTAAAGTCTAAAATATCCCTTGGGCCTTTCATGAAGAAATTAATTAAGAAGAAAAGGTTCTAGTCTAATGGGTTTAACATAATTAATCATCCTCCTAATGATTGGGCTTCTAATTATTGGGCTCAATTCTAACTAGAATTAAATGTTGGTCCATGGATCTAAACTAACTAGTTAGGTCCACTAACACAAGTCCAAAAATAAATCTAACATGCTAACAATAAATAAATAATACAATAAATAAATATTCAACATGCACAATATTTAGTTAATGACCAAATGACTAAAATACCCTTTCCTAGAAAATATGGTAGTGACGGTGTGGGTCATGACACGTTGGTGGTGTCGGTGAGCAAGTCCGACCGGATGGATTTGTCACGATGGAGGCAGTCAAAAGCAGTTTGTTGAATAAGGAGGTCCGATGTAAGCAAGTTGAATCGTCTCAAGAGTCTACTCTAGTGGCTTCCAACTGGAAGGGAAGACCCAAGTCACAAGCGAGGACATGAAGAGTTCTTGGGATCTTGCGACTGTGGACCACAAGGAGAGTTATTATCACTGTGGCGAAAGGGCTCATATCAAGAGGAATTGCATGAAGCTCAAAGCTGAAAAGGCTAAAGGCAAGGACTGACAGGAGGATCTCACGGCATTGGATGATATCATCATCGCAGCAACCAACGCAGAGGAACCTTGTGGCATGTGTCATGATGACGATTGGGTTATGTGCACGGGGGTGTCGTATCACGCCACTCCATATAGGAGGATCTTCACGTCATACCATAGCGACAAGTTTGGACGTGTGAAGATGGACAACGAGGGAACAGCAGCAATTGTAGGCATCAGTGATGTGCACTTGACAACGAAGCTTGGTGAGAAGCTCGTTCTCAAAGGTGTGCGATATGTACACAGTTTGCGCTATAACTTGGTTTCAATGGAGAATGATGGTTGTCGCAGTTTGTTTGGAGACAGAGATTGGATGCTTATGAAGGATTCCCAATAGCTGGCTCGAGGAGATTTATGTTGTGGCATGTAGAGGCTTAAGCCGATGAGCTATACAGGCAGGCCACAGACATCGGATGTAGGCTCGAGCAGTGTTCGACAGGAGGTAGATCGTCGGGAACTTGCTGATGAGGGTCTTTGAGGTACTTTGAGGATTACGGAGGATTCGGTTCGTCGAGACAAAACGACGAATAATGGTGAGCCAAAGATTGAGGATCAGTATGTCGGGCCCATGACAACTGGTCGGTCTCCAGGTGGGGGTTGTTCCACGGATCCGGTTTTTACGATAGATAGTTAGCCAAAATTTTACGGAGCGATATTGGTTTCAGTAGTTCAAAATAAGGGAGGAGATCAAGGTGTGCAGCAAATTCAATCTGAGGCGGGTGCATCTCCATTCACACAGTTTCGGGGGAACTATGGGTCATCGATGGCGTGTATAGTACATAATGTTCTGCTCGAGGATGCACATGTATGAGGGAGCTTCATTGTCCGACATGAAGGTTGGCAAGTTCATGAGTCTGAATCTCGAAAGAACCGCAGTGTCCGCTTGGTTGGGCCATCCAAGGGTGAAGAAGCTTGTTGGAACGGTTGCACGTTCCGGTGGAAGACAGAAGTCAGGGACAGACAGCCAAGACTTGCGGTGAGGCTGATCGTCAGGGACTTATGTCTTGGCCGTGTCATTGATGTCAGCAGGATCCTAGTGGTGCAGGAGGTGATACGCATGGCAGCTAGCGTCGACATGACGGTTGAGGATCTGGAGACGAAGAAAGATGCAAAGCAGCTCGCGGATCAGAGATCGGTGGCATGGGGGAGTAGGAACTCTGTCACTATAAGACATGCATAGAGTCGAGTTGAGGAGCCATGGGGTCAACACTCTCTGAGGGGGAGATTGTTGGAGTCCAGTCTGGATTTGATAAATTTTGGAGCCCAAATATGGTCAAAGATTTGATTTGATATGATTTAAAAATCTACATTAATTTGGTTAGATTTTAAATTTGTATCAAATATTTAATTTGACCATATTTGGACGTCTATAATTGGTGTTTCCTATTTTAGATAATGGATTTTCATACTTAGGAATTTCTTTGACCTAAACTAGGATTTCTTATCATATTTATATAGGTGGGGGTGGAGGCACAAAGAATATAATACAAGTTGGAGATTCGGGATGCTAGTCCCAGGAAGTCTAATAGAAAGCCGCACTTTGCTCTTAGGATTCGTCATCCAAGATCGGTAGAAGAAGAAGATCTGATTGAGGAGTCGTTGCCTTCGATCAGAAAAATTGCTACAGAGTTTGGTGAGTTATTTCAATTATAATCTCTGCCTTTCTTCTTGAGTGTAGTGGGGGGGGTTGAATCTATTAGGACAAAGGGTTCAACATTGGTTCTTGTCAATCATGTAATTTCGTCTGAGTTATATAGATTAAAATTTGTTAAGGTGACGTAGTCACCGTCATATACGTTGTCTTTATGTGTGCTTGGTGTTCGTTAGACTGGTTGGTTATCTCAGGTGGTTTTGCAACGTTTTCGTGCGCCCAACACAAACATGAATAAGAATTCAAAATTTATTTTCAAACCTCTAAAACTTGAACCAAACGTGTCGCTCTTATGGAGTGCGGAATGTCTAGCTGCATAGACTCCCTGTGTACGGTAAGCTCTTGAAACTGGGAGGACTGTGGATCAGTTGTCTGAAATCTTGATACTTAACTACTCTTAATAGTCGACTACAAAGAGGTGGGAAGCTTGTAGTCTCTGTAGTCCTTGTCTCCTTGACCAATAAGCAAGCTTAATTTGATTAAATTAGATTAGATTAGATTAATTAGATACTCCCAACCATATTAAAAAGGAAAAAAATCGACGGACGTCACTACTTCAGATACAAATCTTGTGCTCAAACTCGTGACTGGAGAGACAAGATGAGGTGGACCGAGTCGTCGGGTCTATATATATTAATCCCCACATGGTTTTGTTCGGACAAGTAAGAACATGTGGCCACCAGCCAAATCATTCTGTCTACGTGTGTATTTGATTTCATTGCTAGCTAGTTTAGTTTAGCTTAGCTTAGCTTTGCTTTGCTTTGCTTAGCTTAGCTACTCGTGCACATTACTTGCAGCAATTTGTGTTTGCAATTCTCAATCAATCAATCAGGGCTTAGACATTCTCGCAAAACTAGGTCAGCTTTCATTCAGGCAGCTCTGTCTGTGTACATGCAACCACCTGAGCGCGATGACCGATTTGTCCTAAGGTCACAATGACCACCGAGTGAGATTTGTGGTTACCGGAAAAAAAAAAATTTTGATTAGATGACAAAAAAATAGTAAATCGAATCACGAATTTTTTTTTTTATTTTATTTGGTATAAGTTGAGAACAGTGGATCCAAAAAATATGTAATATAACGTGCACAAAGTTTCGAACGTTACGTTGGATATCTCAAAAAAAAAAAACAATGACTTCGTCTTCTGAAGCCCATCTACAAGTGATGTATGCAGTACACATTTCTTAGGCCAGCCAGTCCAACTATTTGTTGAATTTGGTGAACTCGCTCAATCGTTGGTGTCTACTATCGAGTGATCGTTGATTGTATGATTGAATAATCAAAACGTAGGTCTATATGTCCACCAATTGATTGTTCAGAATTTTTGGCCCGATATTCTTATGTTCATGAATTTGGAATTACAGCTCTCATGTGCAGTCCACACAAAAGGGAAAAGACTGATCACGAAAATTGCCAATATTGTTGCAACCCTACTTTATATGCATAGGCTGCACCATACAAAAAAGGGGAAATGACTCTTAGATTAATCAGTTAACTTCAAAACAATTCCCAAAACGAGATTGTTGGAGCGGGTGGGGTTCCCAACCTATGTGAAAAATACTCTGAAATTGGATTGAGTATTCCTACATATAATAGGAATACCTTAATATATTTGGATTGGGTATTTCTATATATAATAGGAATACTAGTTGTGGGTTTGAGGCTATATATATTAGGTGTCTCCTAGCCATAAAATATATCTCATACCTCAAAAAATTATTGCAAAATGAGGCAAGAGTGCTTTTACAACATTGGAAGGAGAGAGGAAGAGATTGAAGGCTATTTTGAAGAGGAGATCGGTTTCGGGTAATTCTTTTCTCGTCATCTCCGTTCTTCGTTTGTCTGTGATCTATTTTCTATTCCAAAGAGTTGTGGTGATCCGTTTGGATCGGTGAGAAGTTTGTAATGAGTCGATGTATTTCTTATTCCATTAGTGGAGGCTTTTCAGGGTTGGACTCCGATCGTCCAGTGGTTTTTCCCATTTGAACTTTCCAAGTAAAAATCTATGTGTCTGCGATTTGTGTTTGACGTTTTTATTTGTGTGCTTTTGCTTGATTCTCTCGTAGGGCTTCTTGGTTTGGGAAACGATTTTCGCGCTTTCGTTCCCAACAAAGTGGTATCAAAGCCATGTTCTGGAGTTCAAAGAGGTCAGGAGTTGACAGGCAAACCAGGGAAGAGAGATGGACGCGAAGTCAGTGCGCATGATAAATCTGAACAGTACCAACTATCATTATTGGTGAAGCAAGATAAAAGATTTATTGTTCGTCAAGAAGCTGCATCTTCCAGTATTTGCGTCCGAGAAGCCCAGTGACAAATTCTGTCACGCCCCAGTCCCAAAATGTAAGGAACTAGGCCACGTGGCATTGGCCAGCTGACACGTCACTAAGGGTTTAATCCAATTTAATGGACCCAAAGGAACGTGCTACGCTGTCCTAAAAATACTACAACTCTAATACAGGTAAATCTATCTCATCCACAGAAATATCAGAAAATAGTGCTGAATATATATAATGCTGAGTCTGAAAATGTCATATTACACATCTTGTGGGAACAACCCACTACAAAAGATAATAATAGCAGAAAATAGGATAGACTAATGTATCGTCTATCTAGGGAAAATATCTCCATCTCCAGGTGAACGAGCCTCTAGGATCAGGTAGATTCTGATGGTGTCTCCTCTAGCTCTTCCTCTGTGGCATGCCTGGTCTCCTGTCCTGGACCATACACCGTGGGGTAGTAGGCCTAGTCTAAATCTGGAAGGGAACCAGGTTCTCAGTGGGACATAACAAGATACAGGAAAATAACATGCTAGGTATGTAAATACTGAGTAAATAAATACAGGGTGCTAACCACCTAAGTGAATGCAAGTAAAGACCTTGTAGTACGCATGGGAAAGTGTAGGTTTGACATATGCTGACTTAATTCACCAATCGTGTTGACTGGCTAGTATATGTGTCATATGCCCCCAGACACACGGGTAGCTCTGCAATCGACCATCTCCGAAAAGCATGGTACGAAGGATAAAAGACTCATGGAGGGGGTGTCCCATACGTCTACTAGTTATCTTTCCCGCCCAATATAACTAAATGCCAAGTCGTAATTATTTCTGAATTTTCCTGATTTTATGCTAAGTCGTGATGCATGTCACACGTACTGGTAGCTAATCAAATACGCAGCTCGCATCCCAATATGTATTGCAACCATGTTGCGTGTTCCCGTGACAGGGTCTAGGAGGATATTAGGATACCCTCACAGTTGTTGGTGAGTCTATAAATACTAAGTTAATTACACTACGGGTCAACGTATCTGTTGACTCTACCCGAGGCAATCTCAGGTACTCACAGTTATATGAAATTTTAGGAGAAAATAGCATATAACAACATTTAAATTTAAACAGTAACTTGGCAAGGTATACTTGCCTACTTCCTGATTGTGTTGAAAACCTGTATTTGCAATCAAGTCTGGGGGGTCCTGTGACAGGGGGTCACTGACTGTGCTGGAGATATTTTCTGTTTAAGACGTTACAGGGCTCGTAAATATAATTTAAATAAAAAGGGCACAATATATTAGTATATATATATTTATGTAATATATATAGAAGTCAATATATATAGTCATATATATATATTCATATAGATATAACATATATATATATATATATATAGATATTTATATAGCATATGATATTAGGTATATAGTTAAAACATATATATATATATATATATATATATATATATATATATATATATATATATATATATATATATATATAAGTACATATATATATATATAGGGTATATATATAGAGAGAGTAATTATTCATATAAAATATAAAAAGTAAAAGCCATATATATATATATATATATATATATAAGTGTACATATATATATAGTCTATGTAACATATATTTATAAATATATATATATATATATATATATATATATATATATATATATATATATATATATATATATATATATATATATATATATATATATATATATATATTATGTAAAAACATAGAAGGGCATATAGTATATACAATAATATATTATGCATATATATCATAATATATAGATATATAAATACTTATATATACATATAGATATATATACATATATATAAATAAGAAATGAAAAAGACATAAATATATTATAATATATATATACATATATATGTAGTATGTATATATACATATATATAAATAAATGAAAAGGCATACATATATATATATACATATATAAATAATAGATATATAAATACTTATATATACATAAAGATATATATACATATATATAAATAAGAAATGAAAAAGACATAAATATATTATAATATATATATACATATATATGTAGTATGTAGTATGTATATATACATATATATAAATAAATGAAAAGGCATACATATATAAAGAAAATGAAAGGTATATATATATATATATATATATATATATATATATATATATATATATATATAAAAGAAAAGAAAGTAAAATATATATATATACATTGTATATCTATATATTCTGCATTAATAATAATAATAATTATTATTATTATTATATATATATAATTATATAGTAATACATATATATATAAATATATATACATATATATTTATAATACATATATATATATATATAAAAAAATAGAAAATGAAAGATGCATATATATATAATATATATATATATATTATACTGTATAATATACTGTATATAAGTATATATTATATATATATAGTAATATATATATATAATTATTAATCATATATATATATATATATATATATATAAATAATAAAAATGAAAAATACAGAAATATAAATACATACTGTATATACTGTATATATAATATTTAATTAAATAATATATAATTAAATATATATAATAGCATATATATTAATATATATATTAATATATATATATAAATATATACATATATATACATATATATATACATATATACAAACATATAGAAATATTTATGTATTTACGTATTATACAGGTATTTATACCTGACAGGGTGACAGGGGGTCCCACGGCTGGTCGTCGGCGGGAGGACGGCGGCGGAGCCGACGGGGCTGGCCGGAGGGACGGCTGCAACAGCAGCAGTGGTTAACAGCAGCAGCAGCAGCAGTGGCGGCTTGCAGCAGCTGCAGCGCCGCGTGCAGTGGCGGGGGTGGCGGTGCAGGGGGTCTGGGTGGCGGTGGAGGGGGCGGCGAGGTGTCCGGGGGTGGTGGCGGAGGTCAGAGGCGGTCGGAGGGGGCGCTGGAGGCGGTCGGGTTGGTTGGGTTATAATGGCCGGAGGGGGTCGGGGGGCTCTGCGGGGAGGCTGGCGGCGGCTGGGGCGTCGTGGGGCGGTGGGGGCAGGGTGGTTCGGCTGAGGGAGGTGAGGCGAAGCGGATGGGGGTGGTGGCGGTGGTCTACGGTGGCGGAGGATGGTGCTGGAGGTGGTCGGGTGGTGGAGTTGGGCTGTTGGTGTTGGTGGCGGGTTGGTTCTGTGGCCGTTGCCGGCGGCGGAGGAGGTGGCCGGAGGGGGTGGCGGTTGGCCGGAGGGAAGAAGGAGGAGGGATGAAGGGTTTGGCGGAGTTTCACCGGAGGGGGTGGTCGGAGGAAGGAGTTGTGAGGTTTGCATGGGGGAGGGGTGCTGTATTTATAGGGTTAGGGTTGAGTGGCATGGGTAGTAATTAGGGTGAAGTCTAGGGTTATTTTAGGTATTTTGGGTTTTGGGATATTTTGGCTGCCATTTTAGATATTTTGTGGGTCCCACTTGACACGTGGACGGTCCATGTTCACCAGCCAATGAGGTGATGACACCTCACACTGAAAATTTGTATAAAAACCCCTAAAATTTCATAAATTGTAAATAGGTCCTAAAATTGGTATTTTGCGTAATTACGTAATTTGTCTGATTAAAAACACTGATTACAGAAAATACTAAAATGCTCAGAATTGAGAGAAAAAAGTTGTGGGAGGGTCCTGAGGGGGTGGGGGTGAGTCTGGGCAGGGGCAGGGTCTGGTTTCTGGGTGATACGGGTCATCGTATTTATTTAATTAATAAATACTGCGTACGGTGTTCTCTAATTATTTAGAGGCAGGTAGGGTCATAATTTTACTACGGTATCAATATACTAATTATAGTATATTCAAAGTAGAATATTATCGTATTTTTGTTTGGGTAAAACAGGTGCCAGTTGGGCCTCAAATCCCTAGGGGTACAGAGATGGATAAAGAGCAGAAAATTAAATAGGAAATAAATACGGACGTTCGTAACGATATTTATACGTCTCAAACGAGGCTCAAAATAAAGCATCTGGGAGTTGCACAAAATTCAGGAAAATAGTCTAACATGTCTAGGGCAGGTATGTGAACTTGTTTGGGAATAACAGCTACTGTAATGCTCTAATTAATTGTGTGAGGGACAGGTGTACAATCAATAGGATATGTAAACAAAATAAATTTTAAAAAGTTGCAATAATTCTAATTAGCTAAAAATAATCCTAAATTACTGAAATCTGGTCGAGGGAGTTTACAAATTCGAAGAGGACTGAAAGTTCAAGCACATACAGGTGTGTGGGTACGTACTGTAACGACCCGTTCCATTCAAGAGGACAGCCGATTCAAATGACGCAAGTGCAACGACCCAACCCGCTTTGCTCAGCGAGGAGACTCGTTTGAGGCAAAGGATTTCCAAACTTGACCCTACAGGAGTTCAGACTTAGACTTTTAAAGGCTCGCTCGGAGTATCGCTCGACCGAGACGAATTATCGCTAAGGTGGGTGGCTACGATAAACTTGTCTTTGCTTAGCCAGCACAATTAAAATATGGACGATACATGCTAGTCGCTAGGAAAATCACCCCATGCATGCTAATAAAGAATTCAATGCACCTAGCTAAGGGAATAATCCCAACTTGTATTGCTTGTGTTAGAACATGGAAATAAAAATTGGCTTATAACTTGGACTCTCGCATGCTACCTTTGCCTTGTACAAATAGACCCCGCTATACCTCGAGTAGATCATTGTGTACTCTCCGTAGTGTACTGCTTCACTTGCTACGCTGCACGCCCATAGACTATGTCGCTCAATATGTTCCTTTAACGGTAACACTCCTCGCACTACCCCTTAGACCGTGCTAACGTAAATGCTTATGTTTCATATGAATGCATGCTAGCTTACATTGTAGCTAGTACTCGTTGCCTCGTTTCAATGCTTGTCACATAATTTCATGCCACAATCAAGTAAACATTATCTTGCCTTGCATTCATCTAATTCACTAGAAGACTATCCAATAGTCATTCCGTGCAAGTATGAACCTTAAAGTATCCGGGACCGTTAGGTCGCCAAGGCATCTCCGAACCAGGGGATTGCACCATGTCAAGTTTAACTCTGAACGTGAATTATGTCAATAACACAGCTCGTGGAGCATACTCGTTCTGAACAAGAATCAAGGATTAACATGCCATGTCAAGAATCCCGTGAACCTGAGACTCAAGACTTGTATGTCGCGGATAACTTGTACACAAGGTATTCATGTTCAGGTTCCTGTGGACGGTCGTCGGGGCACCGAGAATGATCTAATCCGGATGAAACTTTTCGATAGTCGCATGTTAGTGGGCGGCAAGGAGTGAACGCCCCCTTGGCCTAGCGTTGCACTCCATACCGTCCCGGGCGAAGGTGGCTGTAGCGATACATGACCTCACGCATCTAATATCGCCCCGAGACTATAACCCGTCCTTTATGGCTATGTCAGCGACTCCTGTTAATATAGATAAGTCATCCTTGCTTAGCGACAATCCGCGTGCGAGTCATTGCATCGCATCCAGTAACCTGAAATACCTGAACAGATATGAATATGACACACTTGTACATATTGAACACTTGAACATCTGCTGCAACACTCCTGATAATTCGTGTAACTCGTGCACCCGAAACATAATCTCGCTCACGACACTTGTTTTTGCATATTCTATTGTCCTTGGATTTCATTATATATATTCGTGCTTGGTTCAACTTGGTTTTCCTTGGACAGGGAAGGACGAATGGTAAGTTGGTAAGTCTCGTCGTATATTTTTATATCGTACGGTGCACTGCCACACGATTAGGCTATACATCATTGCCATAAAACTGATCATAAGGAAAGACTAGAAAGATAACTTAATAGATGGTGCATGGAACCTATATAACGTGTTTGGATTTGTCGAACGGGCGAGAAGCCTCCCCACCTGTGCATTCATGTACTGATAACCCACCAGATTGTTTGCAGGGTTCGGGAGAACCTCGTTCGGTACGGATGCCTCATTCGTGCGTGCTAAGACATGGAATTTACTCTGGAGCGTTGGAACGTTGCATCCAAAACTGAAGCACATATACAAGACATAATGTTAGAACATCGCCTATGTATCATTCTACAAATATAGCCACTTGGCACTCTTTTACTGTTTCAGAGAGAGAGAGGCTTGAGCGACTTGTAATCTCGGCCTAGCGCCGCCTGTAACACTTGTTCAATATAAATAAAGAGCTTATTTTATTTCTATACTTGTGTTATTCAATGCTTCCGCTATTGACGACTCTGTAAACTTGTTACCAATCGCCTATGCATTTCTTATTCCGCTGTACTCGGACTATCTGTGTGACTCTGTGGCTTAGAAATTTTACCGCATGTTTGGATCATGGCCTTGCACGGGCGCGGCTTACACTCGTGCGGTATCACGTCCAGATGGAAAAAGATCGTCACGCGGGAGCGCTAGCGCGTAGATTCGCGCCAAGCGGGAACGGTCGATTACCTGCGGGAGATCGGGACATGACATATTGGTATCAGAGCATGGCTTTACGACTTTGGATTTCTTATCGATCTTCTTAATTTTGAAAGCTCGTTCGTGGGTTATGTACATACACTCTCTCGTTGACCCGATTGGGATATTCTATACAATAAGTCTAAATACTTTCAAAAGTGTATGTGGATGATATGATTGCTTGTACAAAATTATGATACGAAGGCCTTTGTGCCGACCTGTATTAGACTTTATGGGAATAGACTCGTGCTAGAATTTGTAAGTTATGTGCAAACCCAAATACCTATATAGGATTACCCAACTGGTTGGTGTGCGAGATAGAATATCGTTCGAACGGTTAGCTATACACACAGCCTTTCGACTAAGTTATGTTAAGTATCGCGCGCCAAGACCCTTTTGGTGCAAGCTAGTTGCAAACGAGATTGGAACATCGTTCAGGAAAAGGGGTAAGTCAGACTTAGATTGGCAACCGATAAAAACGTTATCAGATTATCGCTAAGGTGAATATATAGAATCATGCTTGGATTTTGAGAATTGCTCGGACGATATTTCATGTCGGCGAGATACAAATCAAATATGGTTTACTTGGATGACTATCAACAGAAATATATATGAGACTAAGAATTATCAGGCGATGCTCAGGTATCGTGCAGGAATTCTAAGGAACGACTTAGTGAATATGCTAGCGAGTGATGCGAACACCGATTGAGGATTTGATTGGGTGACTCGATTCCTGAGTGGTGTATGGATCATTTAGAAATGTCCAAACGGATTCATAGGTCTCGTATGATAGTTGGATCGAACGAATAGAGAAAGTCTTGAACAAGTGACAAGGCTTATATTGAATAGGATTCAAGGTAATGGAATCGATATTTTGGTCAAAGGAAACTTGTTGGAAACTTGGAGGATCGTGCGAGCGATTTCGGATTGAATCAAATGGATTAAAACTTGAGTAGGATATCGCTCGAATAGAAGTTAGCCCGAGAATGAATATTGTGGTTCGATGAAAGAGGTAAGTGATAAAGGATTTAACCTGGAGTTTGGAAGAACGATCATAAAATCTAGTTCGAAAAGATAACCTTCGAAATCAGCCCCAGCGAGAACGATTATCCTGCAGGAGCGCCGGCGTTATGATTTCACGTACTGTGGGGATGATCGAACTCATGAGAACATGTTCGGTGATTATTCCAAACGAACTCGATGAATATAACGTATCAAAAGTGAATAGATTTTGTCTTAAATATTTGAAACTTAGTTGTTTGAGGAATGTCAGAAGTAGACTATGGATTTATCAAACGGTAACATTGAAGTTGGATGATTTTGCTAGATGAATTATAATCACGGCATGGACGAACATGACTTGGTGGATTTTATAAATAACTTGGATGGAGCAAAGTGAAATAATAAGATATCTCGATCGTTTCGATGATAACCATAACGTTCGACGTTCTTGTCTTGTGCGAGCGTAACTCTATGCTCGTACATGCGTCATGCCCAGATTAAAATGATTATCCAGCGAAAGCGTTGGCGTGGTGATCTCACATCCAACGAGGATGATCGAACTTGCGGGAGACCGGAGCATGACAACTGATAGATCGTCTTGACTTATGGTTCAAAACGATAAGACAAATTTGAAAATGCAAGTGAATAAGAAGTGTTTCAGGATAAGTTAGTCTAGAACCTGGAGTAAATCACGCTTGATGATTTCATGAACGGTATATAAATCATGTTGGACGACTTGGAGTTATAATCAAAGGTTTATAACTGAATCTTGGCTTGGTGGTCTAGATTTGGAATGGATATATGGATTATATCAAAATATGTCTTAAGGAGATAGACTGTGCGAATTGCTAGAATTGTCATGCATTTTGGATATATCATAGATTTGATTGAACGGACTCGATCCCTGTGCAACGAACATGTGAATGTATGTAGGATAATCCGTGCTCGATGTTAAAAATTTAAGTGAAACGAGCTTGGATAGAATACCCCGTGCAAATAAATAATAGTTTGACCTTAGGAATTAGGACGAGCATCGTGCGACGAATTTATACGATAAATCGTGTGCTTGAACTTGTACCTATGACCTTGTGAGCTGACCTAGTAATTAGACAGACAACCCTGTGCCGAGTGAAAGAACTTGTATGACCGACTTTAGAATATTGCTTGAATAAACCATAGAACTGGGGCAGCAAGACTTAATATTAGACTTGGAATGGTAAGTGTGTGCTATGTTTGACTCGAACGGATGAACGCTAGCCGGTTGATCGGATAGATCGGGCTTAACGGTAGTGCAAAACTTGATTTGAGTTAGAATAGAAAATAACTTAGAATTTGATTGACCCTGTCGGAAGTATCCTTGTGAATTATAAGACGAGAACCCTTGAGATTTTTGCAAGTAGCTTGTCCGATTTCACTATCTCTAAGTTTGGTTGAATGTATATTTTGAGGGACGCCTTGAACGTGTGCACGATCCAAGAATCAGTGATATGTTGAACTCGAGTGCAAAGACTTTGCTATCACTAAGTTTGTTGATATGCATATGTTTGAAGGACACTTTGAATATGTGCACTATCCAGACTCCCGATATGCTGATCTCGAATGCTAGTGCAAGTGAATATGTTAGATTCGCATGGACAAGTATAACAACTTATATAAATTTGCCTCAGCCATAGATCATCATTCAAGATGGATTGTAACGTACCCCACGTTAAGCTATATGTTTCGTGCTAAGGCGCAGTAGAGACCGAGCCAGAACTTGGATTAAATGATAGAGACATTCAATGAGACCGACCTAGCATACACGCGATACGGTATAAGGAACGAGTAGGAGATTATGTTCGAACAGATCTAGTGGTACCAATTATTATGCTTGAGATAGATTCGATAATGCGATAGGAGGGTTTGCGCTCAGGAAGTCTCGAGGACGAGACTTTTTCTGAGTGGTGTATAATGTAACAACCCATTCCGTTCAAGCGGACAGCCGATTCAAACGGCGCAAGTGCTACGACCCGACCCACTTTGCTCAGCAAGGAGACTGGTTTGAGGCAAAGGATTTCCAGACTTGGCCCTACAGGAGTTCAGACTTAGACTTTTAAAGGCTCGCTCGGAGTATCGTTCGACCGAGACGAATCATTGCTAAGGTGGGTGGCACCGATGAACTTGTCTTTGCTTAGCCAACACACTTAAAATATGGACGATACATGTTAGTCGCTAGGTAAATCACCCCCTGCATGCTAATAAAGAATTCAACGCACCTAGTTAAGGGAATAATCCAAACTTGTATTGCTTGTGTTTGAACATAGAAATAAAATTTGGCTTATAACTTGGACTCTCGCATGCTACCTTTGCCTTGTACAAGTAGACCCCGCTATGCCTCGATTAGATCGTTGTGTACTCTCCATAGTGCACTGCTTCACTTGCTATGTTGCACGCCCATAGACTATGTCGCTCGATATGTTCCTTTAACGGTAACACTCCTCGTACTACCCCTTAGACCGTGCTAACGTAAATGCTTATGTTTCATATGAATGCATGCTTGCTTACATTGTAGCTAGTACTCGTTGCCTCGTTTCAATGCTTGTCACATAATTTTATACCACAATCAAGTAAATACTACCTTGCTTTGCATTCATCTAATTCACCGAAAGACTATATAATAGTCGTTCCGTGCAAGTATGAACCTGAAAGTATCCGGGACCGTTAGGTCTCCAAGGCATCTCCGAACCAGGGGATTGCACCATGTCAAGTTTAACTCTGAACGAGAATTATGTCAATAACACATCTCGTGGAGCATACTCGTTCTGAACAAGAATCAAGAATTAACATGCCATATCAAGAATCCCGTGAACCTGAGACCCAATACTTGCATGTCGCGGACAACTTGTGCACAAGGTATTCATATTCAGGTTCCTGTGGACGGTGTCGGGGTACCGAAATTGATCCGATCGGGACAAAACTTTTCGATAGTCGTATGTTAGTGGGCGGCATGGAGTGAAAGCCCCCTTGGCCTCGCGTTGCACTCTATGCAGTCCTGGGCGAAGGTGGCGTATAAGAATACATTACCTCACGCATCTAATATCACCCCGAGACTATAACTCGTCCTTTATGGCTATGCTAGCGACTCATATTCATATAGATAAGCCATCCTCTCTTAGCGACAATCCACGTGCGAGTCATTACATCGCATCCAGTAACCTGAAATACCTGAACGGATATGAATATGACACACTTGTACATATTGAACACTTGAACATTTGCTGCAACACTCCTGATAATTCGTGTAACTCGTGCACCCGAAACATAACCTCGCTCACGATACTTGTGTTTGCATATGTTATTGCCCCTGAATTTTATTATATATATTCGTACTTGGTTTAACTTAGTTTTCCTTGGACAGGGAAGGACGAATGGTAAGTTGGTAAGTCTCACCGTGTTTCTTTATATCGTATGGCGCACTGCCACACGAGTTAGGCTTTACATCATTGCCATAAAACTGATCCTAAGGAAAGACTAGAAAGATAACTTAATAGATGGTGCACAGAACCTATATAATGTGTTTAGATTTGTCGAATGGGCGAGAAGCTGTCATGACCCGATTCCGTGGAATCGTTGGGGCATCCCCCGAATCGTGACCGCCATGCGGGCCTGGGATTACGCCCGGACAAGGCTAGAGATATTTGTATTTGAGCACATATTCAGAGTACGCAGATAAATTAAAACACAGATTTGAAAGATGGAAAAGTTCTCTTTATTGATAATGAACATCTATTACAAACTCTTGAACGAGTTAGCTAATTTGCTGCACGGGCTTACAAAAGTGTTGACACAAAATGAGATAGCAGTCATGTACATTACATTCCTTTACTAAACTTCAAAATGATAAAGACCTCCGAGAGGGTTGACGGCTTTCCCTCTGAACTGCATTGTGTATTGAGTTGCAAGCTCCTTATTCAAGTACTTCAAAATATGGCGCGATCAGGATGCGCCTACAGCTGGACTGGATCGGGAAAGACGACTTCGGCTCCTCGTTCGGTTCTCCTTAGTACGGGAAACCTGTTTCAACGAGGGTCAGTATGTCAAAACATACTGGTGAAGGCAAGCTAACCCAACTATACCAATTAACATGTTGTTTTAATGAAGCATGCATATTATTGTGGTCTTTCTATCTTGCCTTAGTTCATTTACAAGTAAGCAACATATAGAATTCACTGAAATAAACTTGCCACCGTTCTGTAGCTTTTACCTGTCCGTCTGAACAACCTGTATAATATTTACCATGCCTTCCCTGCCACGAAGACACAAGTTAGTTTGCAACAGGTTTAAATACACATTGGGATCACTGGCTAGAAGCCATAATAGACGAGTTATAGTCGTTGAACGAGGATGGTATGCAACGAAGCACGTGAGGTGCTACACGCCATCCCGTTCGCACGTGAGACTATCGTGAAGTTCCGCCCGGATCGGATCGGTGCCAGTGCCCCAGCAACCGTCCGCATGAACCATTGACCTTGTGCACAAGTTGTCCGTGATCAATCATTCATAATACGTTAAATATTCATGCAGTTGAGGCAACACGAGTACAAGACAAGTAGCATTTGCATGATTCGTTTTGCATAGCCTCCCTGACAGTTTATTGCATAACAAGTGTATTCCTTACTTAGCACAATTATAGAAGAAAATGCATTCTAACTACAATTGAAGCATATGATGAACATTTGAATGAACTGGCATGCAATAGATAACCGTTCACAAGTTTAGTTGACAAGCAATAATAGTCCAAGTCTATTCCCTTTTTATCTTGGTATCTTTTAGTTATTACTTGGTATCGTCTGATCGGGGCAAACAAGAATGCAAGATTTTTAGGTGTGAAGACTTGGAAGCAGGGCTAGCTAATCGGGATGGTAGCCACTCACTTAGTTGATTGGAAGGGAGAAGGAAAGAGGCGCTTCAAGACTCCGCTCGTAAGCCGCCTACTGCTCGTTCACCTGCATTGCACGAACAGCTCGATCAATACCTCTTCCTCTCTATCCAATCTCGGAATTGAAGTGCAGTTCAATGAACGAAAATAATGAAATCCATCGAAACCGTTTAAGAAAAATAAGCAAATCCGAAAACCAACTCAAAGCACGAAAGCAACAAGCGACATCGAAATCCGAGGCAACAAAGATGCAGCGGAGACGTCCCTACTGACTCTGCCGCTAAGTCGATCCCGGGGGCACGGTCCACTGAATATGGAAATCGATTCCGAAGAAGCAAATCCATAACGAGGACGAGTTCTTGTTTCAATCTATCCCGGTCGAACGATACCATCTTGTATTTCTTAGTCGCGCTTCCCGAATAGAGAAAACGGGGCGCCACAGAAGCCTCCCCAATAGTGCATTCATGTACTGATAATCTACCAGATTGCTTGTAGGGTGCAGGAGAACCTCGTTTGGTGAGGATGCTCCATTCATGCGTGCTAAGGCGTGGAGTTCACTCTGGAACCTTGGAATGTTGCGTCCGGAACTGAAGCACATATACAAGACATAATGTTAGAATATCGCCTATGTATCATTCCATAAATGTAGCCACTTGGCACGCTTTTACTATTTCAGAGAGAGAGAGGCTTGAGCGACTTGTAATCTCGGTCTAGCGCCGCCTGTAACACATGTTCAATATAAATAAAGAGCTTATTTTATATAATTGTGTTATTCAATGCTTCCGCTATTGACGACTCTGTAAACTTTTTACCAATCGCCTATGCGTTTCTTATTCCGCTGCACTCGGACTATCTGTGCGACTCTGTGGCTTAGATATTTTATCGCCTGTTCGGATCATGGCCTTGCACGGGCGCGACTTATGCTCGTGCGACATTACGTCCATATGGGAAAAGATCGTCCCGCGGGAGCGCTGGCACGTAGATTCGTGCCAAGCGGGGACGGCCGATTACCTACGGAAGATTGGGGCATGACACATACGGAAGTTCATTAACGAGAACGTGTACAACCACGTTGCCAATATTGAGCATGCGAAGACGCTGTGGGATAAGCTAAAAATTTTGTATGCGAAGAAGACCGGGGTAAACAATTTGTTCCTGATCCGAACGGTTATGGGTTTGAGGTACAAAGATGGTGCGTCTATTACGGATCACTTGAGTGAGTTCCAGGGCATGGTGGACCTGCAATCCTCGATGGGAGTCAAGTTCGACGACGAAGTACAGGAACTTTGGTTGCTGTGTACATTGCCAGACTCATGGAAAATCGTACAAGTGTCTATGATCGCTTCTTCTCCGGAAAGCATGGTCAGTCTAGAGTTTGCCAAGAGCGGGGTACTGAATGAAGAGATGCGGAGATGTTCTCAGGGCACTTTATCCATATCCCACTCAGAGGCGCTAGTTTCAAAGAGCCACGAAAGGAGAAAGAGCAGGGATCCAGGTAGTGGCAGAGATAAGAGCAGGAAAAAGTCCAAGGGTCGGTACGAGGACTCGGAGTGTTACCATTGTGGCAATAAGGGCCACATTAAGCGGAATAGTTTTGCTTAGAAGAGGGAGAAGAAGGGCAACAAGGAAAAGCAAAGTGAGAACACTACAGCGGCGGCCTCGACACATGGAGGCGACGTGATCATTGTAGGTGATGAGGTAGTTATGAACCTCGCCTGCGATGACAACTCTTGGCTGGTGGACTCAGGTTCTCCAGCGCACGTATCTCACAACAGGGCACTATTTTCTACTTACACAACAGGCAATTGTGGAGTGTTGAAGATGGGTAACGGAGATGTGTCAAAAGTTGTTGTTGTTGGAGATATGTATTTGAGGACAAAGACGGGTGCAGTTCTTATTCTCAAAAATGTTCGTCATGTCCCTGATATCCATTTTAACTTGGTATCGGTTGGAAGGTTGGATGAAGTGGGTTTCTTCAACCTCTTTGGGAACGGTCAGTGGAAGCTTTTCAAAGGTTCGATGGTGACTGTCAAAGGAAGCAAGAAGTCCGGACTCTATTATATGGAAGGGAGAGCACATGGGGCACAGGAGGTGAACACAGCTACTAATGCGTCTACTGAGTTATGGCACAAGCGGCTCAGCCATATCAGCGAGAAGGGGATGGGCTACTTGGTGAACATGAAGGTGATTCCAGGGCTAAAGTCTACAAAATTGGAGAGATGTACGCACTGTTTGGCGAAGAAGCAAAATATGGTGTCTTTCCAAAGTCACCCAAGTTCAAGGAAGCCAGCGTTGCTCGAGTTGATTCATTCGGATGTCTGCGGTCCTATGAAGGTAAAATCTGCAAAACCCCTAATTTTAAAAACCATATTAATTATTTAATTTATTTATAGTATTTATTAGTTAATTAGAAGATATAGAATTTATTGGATTTTAACTACTAGGTAATTATGCATTTAGAGATTTATGGAGCAACTATTATTTTACCTTATTTTATTTTAGGTAGGAGACCTTGTGGACGGATAAAAGATTATTTTTATGTACAAATATAATTTTCTGGAATTATATATATATATATATATATATATATATATATATATATATATATATATATATATATAGAGAGAGAGAGAGAGAGATATTTAAGAATAAAGAAAAAAAAAGAAAAAAAAAGAAAAAAAAGAAAAAAAAAACTTCTTAAGCAACTAACCTAAATCCCAACCCAGCAAACTAACCTATAACACGCTAACCCACTTAAATCCTAACCCCTTAGCAGCAAACCCTCTGTAAACCGTAAACCCCAGGCCGCGCGGAATAGCTACCCCCCCCCCCCCCCCACGCTCTCTTCCTATATATCTATATATATGTAACTTTATTGTAAAACCCTAACCCTTACCATCTCCACGACTACCCAGCGCCGAGCCGCCGCCGACCTCCTCATCCGCCGCCTGGACCCGCCGGAGCTCGCCGGAAACCGCCGCTCGCCGTTCGCGAGATCCCGTGCACGCCGCAGAATTCTGACAGCAATTTACCCCTGTTCACGTTCTATTTTCCGTTCCATCGCTCGACCAAACTCGACCCCATCTTCACCGGTATGTTCACGACCTATCCCTCTTCCAACTCTGTGTATTAGTTTCCTTCGAACAGCGTGTAACCCTAGGCAAAAATCGGGACCAAGTTGGAGAAAAATCACAACTTTTAATCTCAGAAAACTATTGTAACCATCCATATATAAGGACTCGTATCTCCCACCACAGAGATCCGAACTTAGAAATTCCTTTTGCTATGTGAATACCACCTAACCTAGATTATTTTCTGTCAATTATATTATTTTATTTGATGCTGTATGCAGAATTAAACTGAGTTAAAAATCACAAAAAACTTGTTTTCGAACCTTCAAAATTTGTGATACAGAGCGCTCCCCGCCAAACGGGACCGCCCCGTCGCGTACCAATTGTACCAAAAGGCGTGTATGGTATGTCCAGACGTGTGGGCTTTCACAAAAACTGGTTCGGACGCGTGTGCACGACGAAATCAGCCCGTATCCGCAAAAAGTCCCCGTATCGCAACTTTTGTAAAACACCGCACCATTTAGTGTACGCTCGTCAAAATACTACGAAACTTGTGCCATTGGATTCGTGGCATCACGCTGGTCCTGTGATCCAAGTTTCACGCAATTTTGAGACAGTTGACCAAGCCGCCTAATTGGACTTTTGTATTCGGCTCACCGGAATCCAAAATTGGACATACCGTTGAGTTCGTAATGACACCCCATGGTTGACTTTTTAGGCGAATTTGTATTCGGTTCACCGGAATCCAAAATTGGATATACCGTTGAGTTTGTAATGACATTTAGAATTTGTTGACCTATAATTTGTCCCATTTAGAGACCTTTACCCCTGGCACATTTTTTGGTGCAAAGTGCGCAATATGTGGATTCCACTTTGATCCAAAATTATCGTTTTGCCCCTGTGTCCAAATTGGACGAAATGATAGTATTTTCTAGCTATCTCGCTGATTCTCGAAATGTTGGTAATGTCTATTTCAGCCTCCGGAGACGTTTATTCGGAGGCCTTAGTTTCTGATCCCGTGTCCTTGACATCTGGACGCTTATACTATACATATTGCTTGCCAGGCAAGTATACCTTGCCATTGTACTGTGATTACATTCCATATTATGCATATATGTCTTATTTCTGTTTATTTAGTTCATATATTTTAACTGCTATATAAACTGCGCGTCCAAGGAAACTTGGGTGCAACGACGGTAACGTCGTATTCTGTTTTTATTATGTATATGCATTTGGACCTACTTTATGAGACCACCCCATTATCATGAGGCATTCTTATGTTTCATTGACCATGATACTGTTCTTACACGAGTGTGAGTCACATGTAGGATACGGACTTGCGTACTCGGCTGGCCACTGGTACGTATAGGTCGTACGACGGATAGGGATAACTGTCGATAGAAACTTTGCATGATAGTAGACCTGGCTGTTATTTAGAGGTTTCATCGTGTCATGGATGTGACATGCTTAGACCATGGGGTGGGGAGAACAACAAGTAAGGCATTTGGGCTCCTTTGCACTTTCCTTGTGTAATCCGTACGCTCCGTCGGAGATGCGCGGTCATGATGACCCCTATATATTATATATTATCAGGCGGCCTCTGCCGTTCAAAAGATGACATGCTTTGTAGGCCCCTGAATCTCCAAGAGAATCATGCCAATCCCATTTTAGCCAGATAGCCCACTTGTTAGAAAGTTGTTCTCAAACTGCATTCACTTAGACGGTTAGGCGACCCCATTGGATGTTTATTTTTTAGTACTTTATTGGCATGCTTCTATGTATCTTGTTACGTCTCTCTGAGGACCTGGTACCTTTACAGATATAGACAGGCAGGAGTATCCACAGGAGTACGGACCCGGACCTGACGCTTCTTATCAGACTGAGGAGGTCTTATCTTCAGAGTATCTTTGATCCATCGCAGCTGATGGATATTCTAGGTGCTTTTCTTGTTGGATATTTATCTTATATTAGAGTTTGATTCTCTTCTCTCTTTTAGTAGTTTTAGCATAGTCAATTTACAATGGATTTATTTCCATCCGACTATCATACTTTGAGACTTCCTATTTGATATTCAGTTATTTATTCCTATTTATTTATTTATTTGTGCAGTGGATGAGATATAGATTGCGTGTGACTTGTTGACAGTATATTACCACTGGTGGATTGGATATTCATATACAGCGTACGTGTGTATATGGTTTCCATATATTAGAGTTTGTATACATACGGCTGGCATGTTACGTATTCCTAGTCCTACGTATTTTGGGACTGGGGCGTGACATGTTTTTAGTGGTGGCCCATGTAGGTCGAGAATATATTATCTCGGTTACGTTACTGTACCGAACAAGCCTGTGTATAGGAATAGAGTATAAGGATCTCATCCACACTTGACTAAAACTCATCCTTCCTTTCAACTATCCTATTTAAATGCTTGCATCCTATTTGATTCATGTACTCCTTCTAATCGCTTCGTCCACCACTTGCAGAGAGATGGATATACGTAGTGGATGTACTGTCGCCAATGGCGACACACCTTCGGGAGTCAATAGCCAAACTCGAGAAGACACCTCGACAACTCCTAGACTTCCGGGGCCAGATGGACAGACTTACAATCTAGTTTCGTCTAATCCTTCCGCTTCACCTAATGGGACCCTTCCAGCATCATCGACACCACAGGATGGCCAGACACAGCTGTTCCAATTCTTCCAAATGATGATACAGGAACAGAGACAACAGGAAGCCAAACTAGCTGCAGAGCAGAGGCAGCAAGCAGCAGAGTAGAGGCAAGAATTTCTAGAAGCACTTGAGAGGATGGTTGCACAGGCAACTGTACCAGCTCAGGCACTAGTTCCAGTACCTCGAACTAGAGTTGGTTCAGTAAAGGACTTTATACAGATGGATCCCAAGTCGTACAAAGGCACTGAGAGCCCAGAGGAGACTACAAACTGGATTACCCACACTCAGAAGTTATTAGAAGCATCGCAGCTACCTACAGATCTATGGATGACAGGCGTAAGAACGCTGCTAAATGGGAATGCCCATCACTGGTGGGAATCAATAGAGTGCCGGTTGGATACGTATCAGACTTGGGAACAATTCTTGGAGTGCTTTGAGAGGAAGTACTTCCCGGACACTGTAAGGGATGCGTTGTATGATCAGTTTCTTCATCTAGAGCAGGAAAACAAGACAGTTTACGAGTATGATGCATAGTTTAGTCGCCTTAGTAAATATGACGTTGTCCTGATACCAAATGACTTGGGGAAGGCTAAGAGGTTTCACCGCGGACTGATTCAGGAGCTCCAATACTACACTAGCTCACAGTCCCGGATCTCTTATGCCGAATTATTGATAGAAGCTAGATTACAAGAGACCATCAACAGGGGGAAAATAAGGTCAACTGAGGACACAACAAGGACCAGCAAGGACCAACAAGGACACAATAAGGAGGGCCTATCAGGCGTCCTTTGGTACAGCAACAGCAGTACCAGCACAGAGCAGGACCATACCAGATTTTGGAGAAGCCCCACTGCAATTACTGTGGGAAATACGGGCACATTTCGAGAGACCGTCGGACTCGTTTGGGACAATGTATGAGGTATGGTTCCGGACATCATATGGCGAGAGACTGTCCAATGCAGCAGACAATGACACTTCCACCGCCAATACAGAGGCTAGCGCTTCCAGCACCGAAGCTAGTTCAGCAGATGACTAGACCAGGAGCACCTCGACCTCCAGCAGCAGAAGGATTTCAGCGAGGACCACCGCTACCTACTCAGGAGGATCAATACACGAGGGCCAGTCATGGATTACCACAGAGGAACGGACAAGCTTTTGCACTAGAAGTGGATGACTTGGATCAGGAGATTGATGTCATAGCAGGTATTACTCTTGGTTTTACTTTTTCTGCTGTGACGTTATTTGATACGGGAGCCACCCACTTGTTCATATCTTCTAGTTTTATTGCCAAACACAATATTGCTACTACACCTTTACCTAGTTGTGTTAGAATTCTCACCGGAGGAGGAGTTGTACCTGTTAGTCGATTTTGTAGATAGTGTCATGTAGTGATTCGTGGCAGAGAGATGAACGCCCGACTCTTAGTCCTTCTTATGCCAACTTTTGATATTGTGCTTGGAATGGACTGGCTAAGCAAGTACCACGCTTTCTTCGATTGTTTTGGAGGAAGCATTCTTTTTAAGATACCAGACCAGCCTGAACTCGAGTTTGCACGAGGATCCACAGAAGCCCTTGATGGTGTACAGCTTGTAATGGACGATGTTATTTATCACTCCATTATTTTAGAGTTTTAAGACATTTTTCCAGAGGAATTGCCAGGCCTATTCTCAGATAGAGACATAGAATTTTTGATTGAATTGACCCCAGGAGCAGCACCCATAGCATCGCATATTTATAGATTGGAAAAGAAGGAGATAGATGAGCTGAAGGCACAACTGAAAGAACTAGAAGAGAAAGGTTTCATCCGACCAAGTGTATCACCCTGGGGAGCACCGGTATTGTTTGTACCAAAGAAGGATGGGTCAGTGCATATGTGCATTGACTACAGAGCCTTAAATGCAGTGACTGTAAAGAATAAATATCCATTGCCACGCATTGATGACTTATTTGATCAGTTTAGTGGAGCCAAGGTATTCTCGAAGATAGACTTGAGATCGGGATATCACCAGGTGAAGGTACGGAAGCAGGATATCCCGAAGACCGCATTCAGGACAAGATATGGACACTACGAGTTTCTGGTTATGCCATTTGGGTTGACCAATGCTCCAGCTATCTTTATGGACTTAATGAATCGAGTATTCCATCAGTATTTGGACCAGTTCATGGTCGTCTTCATAGATGACATACTTGTCTATTCGAAGAGCCACGAGGAGCACGAGAAGCACCTGCGGATTATTCTAGAGACCTTGAGGAGAGAGCAGTTATATGCGAAGCTCAGTAAATATGAGTTTTTCTTGGACAGAGTTTCGCTCCTTGGGCATGTCGTTACGGGAGATGGTATTTCTGTTGACCCAGAGAAAATTTTGGCAGTCGAGACATGGCCCGTTCCTAAATTAGCATCAGAGGTGAGAAGTTTTCTTGGACTTGCGGGATATTACTGACGGTTCGTGGAGAACTTCTCAAGGATAGCAGTACCTATGACTCGGCTAACATGCAAGGATCAAGAGTTCGTATGGACCAACGAGTGTCAAGCCGCTTTTGAGGAGTTGAAGAAGCGACTGACCACAGCACCAGTATTGACTATTCCATCAGGATCAGGAGGTTATGTGATTTACAGTGACGCATCAGGAAAAGGCTTGGGATGCGTGTTAATGCAGCATGGCAAGGTGATTGCATATGCATCTAGACAGTTATGAGTGTATGAGAAGAATTATCCAACTCATGACTTGGAACTTGCAGCCGTTGTATTTGCTCTTAAACTATGGAGACATTACTTATATGGGGAATGAGTGGAGATCTATACAGACCACAAAAGCCTTAAGTATGTCTTCACGCAGAAGGAGTTAAATATGAGACAACGTCGATGGCTTGAGTTGATGAAGGATTTTGAGATAGAGCTACATTATCACCCAGGCAAGGCTAACGTAGTAGCAGACGCATTAAGCCGGAAGCCAGCAGCTTATTTTTTGACGACACAGAGGAAATTATTGGAGGACTTGCAAGAGCTTGGCATAGAAGTAATATTACCCGAAGCAGATGGGACATTAGCCAACTTGCAAGTACAGTCATCACTAGTAGAGAGGATCAAGGCAGCATTGCCTACGGACGCCAGATTCAGGAGATTGAAAGAAAAGACAGATACCGGACAGCAGACAGGATTGCGCATTCATGATGATGGGATATTACGATGTGATGATCGTCTATATGTTCCCAATGGAGAGATTCGACAGTAGTTGATGGCAGAAGCTCATAGTTCGATATATTCTATTCATCCTGGAGGCACCAAGATGTACCGTGACTTACGATAGCATTTTTGGTGACATGGGATGAAAAGAAAGATAGCTCGCTTTGTAGCCAAATGCCTAGTATGTCAGCAGGTGAAGGCAGAGCACCAGAGAATAGCAGGGCTACTGCAACCACTTCTGATTCCTGAGTGGAAGTGGAAGAACATCACTATGGACTTCGTCACGGGTTTTTCCAAGAGTCCAAGTGGGAGAGATGCAGTATGGGTAATAGTGGATCGACTTACCAAGTCAGCCCATTTCTTGCCTTTTAGAATTGGTCAGTCTACAGAAGCTTTGGCTGACTTATACATGAGGCAAATCGTGAGATTGCACGGCATACCGGTCAGCATTGTGTCAGACAGAGATTCGGGTTTTACATCATACTTTTGGAGAAGCATGCAAGAGAGTCTTGGGACTCGTCTGAAGTTTAGTACATCTTATCACTCGCAGACAGATGGACAGTCCGAATGTACTATTCGGACATTGGAAGATATATTGAGGGCTGGTATATTAGACTTTGGAGGATCATGGGAGGACCACCTACATCTTGTGGAGTTTTCTTACAACAATAGCTATCAAGCGAGCATCCATATGGCTCCATTTGAAGCGTTGTATGAAAGAAAGTGTAGGTCTCCCGTATGTTGGAGTGACGTGGAAGAACGTCAGATTCTGGGACCAGAGTTGGTAGTCAACACCGTTGAGACAGTGAAGAAGATACAAGGGCACTTGCGAGCAGCGCAAGACAGGCAGAAGCAGTGGACAAACCTTCATCGTCGTCCCTTGGAGTTTAAAGAGGGCGATCATGTCTTCTTGAGGATATCACCTACTAGAGGCACCATTCGATTCAGAGGGCATGGCAAGTTGAGCCCAAGGTATATTGGACCATTTGACTTGCTAGAGAGAGTGGGAGAAGTGGCGTATCGACTCGCACTACCACCTTCACTCGAGGGAGTACATGATGTATTCCATGTGTCGCAGCTTAGGCGATATGTGGCAGACAGCAGTCATGTTCTCGACCATTCTGAGATCACCATTGGGCCGAGCTTGTCATACCAAGAGCAACCCGTGGAAATTCTTGATCGTCGAGAGAAAGTGTTGAGGAACCAGTCGATTCCCTTGGTCCGCGTGGCATGGAAGCATGGCGCGCCAGGAGAATCCACTTGGGAGCGCGAGGACGCCATGCGCAAACATTTTTCGTACCTATTCGTAGACCAAAGTATGAATTTATTTTGTTAATTTCTACCTTATACCATCCTTGACTTTCTATCGTGGCTTAGTTTTAATTTCGAGGACAAAATTTTTATAAGTTGGGTAAAATATAAAACCCCTAATTTTAAAAATCGTATTAATTATTTAATTTATTTATAGTATTTATTAGTTAATTAGAAGATATAGAATTTATTGGATTTTAACTACTAAGTAATTATGCATTTAGAGATTTATGGAGCAACTATTATTTTACCTAATTTTATTTTAGGTAGGAGACCTTGTGGATGGATAAAAGATTATTTTTATGTACAAATATAATTTTCTGGAATTATATATATATATATATATATATATATATATAAGAATAAAGAAAAGAAAGAAAGAAAAAAAAAACTTCTTAAGCAACTAACCTAAACCCCAACCCAGCAGACTAACCTATAACCCGCTAACCCACTTAAGTCCTAACCCCTTAGCAGCAAACCCTCTGTAAACCGTAAACCCCAGGTTGCGCGAAATAGCTACCCCCCCCCCCCCCCGCTCTCTTCCTATATATCTATATATATGTAACTTCATTGTAAAACCCTAACCCTTACCATCTCCACGACTACCCAGCGCCGAGCCGCCGCCAATATCCTCGACCGCCGCCTGGACCCGCCGAAGCTCGCCGGAAACCGCCGCTCGCCGTTCGCGAGATCTCATGCATGCCGCAGAATTCTGACAGCAATTTACCCATGTTCACGTTCTGTTTCCCGTTCCATCGCTCGACCAAACTCGACCCCGTCTTTACCGGTATGTTCACGACATATCCCTCTTCCAACTCTGTGTATTAGTTTTCTTCGAACAGTGCGTAACCCTAGGCGAAAATCGAGACCAAGTTGGAGAAAAATCATAACTTTTAATCTCAGAAAACTACTGTAACCACCCATGATATTCAGTTATTTATTTCCATTTATTTATTTATTTGTGCAGTGGATGAGATATAGATTGCGTGTGACTTGTTGACAGTATATTACCACTGGTGGATTGGATATTCATGTACAGCATACGTGTGTATATGGTTTCTATATATTGGAGTTCGTATACATACGGCTGGCATGTTACGTATTCCTAGTCCTACGTATTTTGAGACTGGGGCATGACAAAATCCATTGGTGGTGCTTCTTATTTTGTAATATTTATTGATGACTGTTCTAGGAAGATTTATGTCTATGCCATAAATACTAAGGATCAGGTGCTGCTCACTTTCAAAGAGTTTCAGACCTCTGTTGAAAGGGAGACGGGCAAGAAGCTGCTATGTGTTCGATCGGACAATGGCGACGAGTATATCGGTCCCTTTGATGCTTATTGCAGAGAGCAAGGGATACGATACCAGAAGACTCCACCAAAGACACCGCAGCTCAACGTTGTAGCGGAGCGCATAAACAGGACGCTGATAGAGAGGGTGCGGTATTTGCTGTCAAAAACAAACTTGTCGGAAAGCTATTAGGGAGAGGCACTTTACACAGCTGCTCATGTTATTAATTTATCTCCTAGTGCTCCTTTGCAGGATGATGTGCCTGACAAAGTATGGTATGACAAAGAGCCGTCATACAATCACCTGCGAGTGTTTGGTTGCAAGGCCTTCGTGCATGTACCAAAGGATGAGAGATCCAAACTTGAACCGAAGACGAGGCGGTGCATCTTTGTCGGCTACAGTCGGGATGAGTTTGGCTATAGACTCTATGTCCCAGTGGAAAGAAAGCTCTACAGAAGCAAAGACATAGTATTCGTCGAGAATCAGACCATGACCAACACTCAGGATTCTGAGATGCCTTCTAAGGCTGAAGAATTGCCTGAGTTAGAGTCATTTTGCTTCGACCAGTTTCTAGAGGACATCGCAGAGGGTCCAGTTATGGAGGAGCCAGTACACAGAGTTGCTCCCAACCTTGATCATCAACCAGTTGATGGTGGTCAGGGTGACCCTCAGGAGGATGAGCATGCCGATGACGTATTTTCTGAAGGGGAGGAGGCTGTTGATATACAGCCAGCACCAGTAGTTCCATTGAGGATGAGCGATAAAGAGCGTCCACCATCTACAAGATACTCACCGGGTGAGTATGTGCTACTGACTGACGGGGGAGAGCCCGAAAGTTTTGTAAAGGCTATGAAAAACGAACACAGGTAGGAGTGGATGGAGGCTATGCAGGAGGAGATGAGTTTCTTACAGGCCAACTCCACTTATGATCTGGTACAGTTGCCAAAGGGCAAGAAGGCTTTGAAAAATCTATAAGTGTTTAGAGTGAAGCAGACAGATGATGCTACTCGCCCTCAATACAAAGCGAGGCTGGTAGTTAAAGGCTACGGTCAGCGGAAGGACATAGATTATGATGAGATCTTTTTGTCAGTCGTCAAGCAGTCGTCTATTCGGGTAGTGCTAGTGTTGGCAGCCAGTTTCGACTTGGAGGTCGAGCAGATGGATGTGAAGACAGTATTCCTCCACAGTGATCATGAGAAGGAGTTGTATATGAAGCAGCCAGAGGAATTCTGTGAGAAGGGCAAGTCACACTTGATCGTCGGTTGAGAAAGAGCTTGTATGGTCTAAAGCAGGCTCCGAGGCAGTAGTATAGGAAGTTCGAGTCGTTTATGGGGGAGCATGGTTATGCACGGACGACATCGGACCACTGTATATTTGTGAGATACTTTATCGAGGATGATTTCATCATTTTACTTCTCTATGTTGATGATATGCTACTGGTGGGTCGGAATGCCACTAGGATAGCGGAGTTGAAGTACCAACTGGGCGCAAGCTTCTCTATGAAGGGTTTGGGCGCAGCGATGACTATTCTTGGGATGAAGATCATCCGAGAGAGAGAGAGACCAAGCTGCTACACTTGTCCCAAAAGAAGTACGGAGCTGTAAGCATCACAACTGTCCATGGGCGAGAGGCTGACGATGATGCAGGATTCAATGGTTCATAGCAGTACGAGGCTGTTATCTACCATAGATTCATACAACCATCGACTAACAGCGTTGGAGCATATACGTCCTGCTGGTGCGCCTTCATCGACACCGACTCCACCGACGTCACTGCCTTCTTCATCGACATCGGTATCAATTTTACGGAAGCGGTATGATTTGTTCTTATCCCTGATGCGCATCAGTGGTCATCCTCCTGCAAATTCGCAGTAGTCCTAGTTAGGACAGTTTACTGGTTGTTTGTGTTTTGATCCATGATATTTGGTCATTTATGAATATTATACATTTTTTAGGCTTGCAGACTTTATTTCTTGCACTCAGTTGTTTGGATATTTATTGCATTCTTTACGATAAGATTTTTTCCAGACTCGGTTTGTAATTCCAATATTTTATTTTCTTTAAATTTTACTTTATTATTTATATTAAATGTATGTGAATTTACCAGTATTGAGTGTTCCACCGAAGGGGTCGGCGAACCCAGGAAATTCAACGGATGGTTACTCCGGGTCTATTTATATAAATTGTGAATTCATAAACTGCAGAAAGATTTGTTTGGAAACCATTTTATATTCTTTTTTTATTTTTTCACTGAAAATTTAGTGACATTTAGCGACGTTTATATACGTTGCCAATTACGTCGCTAAATAAGTCGCTAAATACGTCGTTGTATGTCGCTAAATTGCTGACATGGCAGTATTTTTTATGTCAACAAAATGTAGCTAATATGATAAAAATTAACGACGTTTAGCAACACACAATACGTCGCTACTATAGCTTCGTTGCGTCGCTAAACGTTGCTAATAAGATAAATATTAGCGACGCGAATACGTCGCTAGAAAACGTCGCTATAGCGACGTTTTGCGACGTTTTTTCTGTCAGCAACTAGCTTAAAGGCGACTTCATTGAAACGTCGCTAATTACGTCGCTAAATTTTTTTAGCGACGTTTTTAATGCCATTTAGCGACGTTTTCAGACGTCGCTAATTTGACTTATTCTTATAATATACATTCACTGGGTACTTCAGTGTTTCGAGATGGACGGGTCGAAGAAAGTGACTAACCCCCTTACGGATCACTTTAAGTTCACTGAGGAGCAGTGTCCATCTACCGAGGATGAGAAGGAAGATATGGAGCGGGTTCCATATGCCTCAGCTGTAGGGAGTCTCATGTATGCTATGGTGTGTACGAGGCCAGACATCGCTCACGCAGTTGGCACGGTTAGCAGGTATACTTCCAATCCTGAAAGGGTACATTGGAGTGCAGTCAAGTAGATTCTACGATACCTTCAGGGCACTGCCGATTGGAGACTTTCTTTTGGTGGTGATGAGCCGAAGCTGGTTGGGTATACCGATGCTGATATGGCTGGAGATGTAGACACGAGGCGATCGGCTTCGGGCTATGTGATGATGTTTGCTGGTAGAGCGGTATCGTGGCAGTCGCGGTTGCAGAAGTGCGTTGCCTTGTCGACGAAAGAGGCAGAGTACATTGCGGCGACGGAGGCTTTCAAGGAGTTGCTGTGGATGAAGAAGTTGTTGCAGGAAATGGGGCTAAAGCAATAGCAGTACCATTTGCTTTGCTATAGCCAGAGTGCAATTCTACTTGTGAAGAACCAGATATTTCATAGCTGGTCCAAGCATATTGATACCCAGTATCATTGGATACGGGATGTGGTTGAAAATAAGCAAGCAGCGCTTGAGAAGGTTCATACGGATGATAACGGAGCAGACATGTTCACAAAAATTCTTCCAAGAGAAAAGTTTGAGTACTACAGGCGGATCGTCGGGATGACGGCCCCCTCCACATAGTTGTGAAGGAGGAGATTTGTTGGAGCGGGTAGGGTTCCCAACCTGTGAAAAATACCCCAGAGTTGGATTGAGTATTTCTACATATAATAGGAATACCTCAATATATTTTGATTGGTTATTTCTATATATAATAGGAATACTAGTTGTGGGTTTGAGGCTATATATATTAGGTGTCTCCTAGCCCTAAAATATATCTCATATCTCAAAAAAATATTGCAAAATGAGGAAAGAGTGCTTTTACAACATTGGAAGGAGAGAGGAAGAGATTGAGGGATATTTCGAAGAGGAGATCGGTTTCGGGTAATTTTTTTCTCGTCATCTCCGTTCTTCATTTGTCTGTGATCTATTTTCTATTCCAAAGAGTTGTGGTGATCCGTTTGGATTGGTGAGAAGTTTGTAATTAGTCGATGTATTTCTTATTCCATTAGTAGAGGCTTTTCAGGGTTGGACTCCGATCGTCCCGTAGTTTTTTTCATTTGAATTTTTCACGTAAAAAATTATGTGTCTGCGATTTGTACTTGTCGTTTTTAGTTTATGTGCTTTTGCTCGGTTCCCTCATAGGACTTCTTGGTTTGGGAAACGGCTTCCGCGCTTTCGTTCCCAACAGAGATTTATCATCACTGTCTCGTAACGAAGTTGATATTCATGTGAGAAAGAAAATCGTTGGAAAAAAAAATCTGTAGATTTTATTCCCATATGTTTCGTCTTAAAAAAATACTCTGTGGAAGTTTCCGGCGATACCTATTAGGCATGGACACGATACAACCGACAAAGTTACAATAGGACACGTCAAGGTCGAGCGTCTTTTCTGTGCATAGCCTCATCAAAAGAGGGAATGAAAGAAATCCAAGTTGCCGATCGATCTACTGAAATAAGAGCTGTTACATTCTATCAAACATATCTGGTACTATCAATGTGCATTGGACTGATATTTAAGGCAATTTTTTGATGTATGGACGAACATTTGGTTTATTCGATTTCAACCGAACTGAAATAGTCGAAACCGAATAAATCAAAATTCTAAAAATCCAAAACCGAAACCGAACAGAAATTAGCCAAAACCGAATAATTAATTCGGTTTGTTCGGTTGAAATATTTTTATTGTTTAATGGGTCGGATTCAAAGTTGGAATCGTGGTTAAATTATATTAAAATTTGTTATTTTATACACACATTTGTTGTATTTCAAAGTTGCGTCCAAAGTTGGACTAGTTGTTAAATTATCAAAGTTGGAGTTCAAAACATATACATAGAATTGTTATTTTCAAAATATATATATTTTTTAATCACAAAATATGCATACAATTGAGGATATTTATATAATTGTATAAAAAAAAATTATTTTTGGTTTTAGGTCGAAAACAAAACCAAATAATTTTTTTCGTATTTTCAAAACCGAAATCGAATCGAATTTTTTTTATATCTAACCGAATCTTTTATTCAGTTCGGATTTTCGGTCCAAATCCGAATAATGTCCACCCCTAATTTGATGCTCGTCGGCATCGGTTTCATAACTTCTGAAAAGAGCGCGAAACTTCAATTTGAAGAGCTCAAACTGTTTCTCAACTACTATATATCATCTCAGTTTGGTGTTTCATTGTACCTCTTTTTTTATGAGATTAGACTTGTAGATAATATTTCCTGTACCATTACAAAATCGTCAAGGACTTGCGTCTATTTGGGGAATTTAGATTCCCATCTTAGGATGGTTGGACTTGAAATGGTTCATTTCTTTTCTTGCACTTCAAGATAGGTCGTTGGTCGGTGCGACATGTAGCCGGCAGATAGATGCATGAACAGCTTGGATGAGACTTCTAAGAAAGAGTTCGGATACATAAACAGTCAACATGTCATCTTCAACCACGCCAGCTCAATCTTTAGCCGAAAACTATACCTCTCAACATGACACATCCGAAATGAACACTTGTATTTACCATAACTTGGCTGTTTGTTCCAACGCAGTAAAAAAAACCAGAAATCAAAATTTTGAATAGGTATTGCGATAAAGTAGAACGAAAATAAAATAAAATAAATTCCTTTTTGTTTGAATGCTATAAAAAAAGTGGATGTTAGAAATAAAAAATCTTAAAGTTTGATATTTGATTGATTGTTAAAGTGAATTAAAACTGTAACTTTTTATTTACTTGACATGAATAGTAAATCTTTTTTTTGTTAAGGTAGAGAGGAAGTGGTCCTCCAACAAAACGTGCGAAATGAGAATGAGAATTTTCCACTTCCGCGCTCTATTTCGGAAGAAAAAAAACGTTAATTTCGTGACAGACAAAAATTTACTGTTCATATCAAATCACAGTAAATTGTCTGAAAATTCTCCAACCAAGCAAGTAAAATGGTCACAAAAAAATTTTTGCCACTTCTGCACTCCAAATATGCGAACCAAACAGACCCTTGGTACACTGAAAATGAAGCAACAATAAACCTTCACTTTCAGCTAACTAGGCACCACACAGATGGATTCATGTAGCCAACCCCAAATTTGAGATAAAAGAAAGGATGTCCTTCTTGTTGTGTACAATTGACAATAAATATTTAATCCACTACAGAAAAGAAAAGAAAAGAAAAGAAAAGAAAAACTGTACAATTAGATATTTATTGCACTACAGAAAATAAAAGAAAAAAACTTGGGAGTACTGTACAATTAACAAATCAGAAATTTTGTATCACTGTGGAGGCTTCTCTTTTTCATGTAAAAATAAATTATGGTGATATATGCCTACAAAAAATGCCAACACAGTATACAGCAGTGCTCAAAGCACACGGATTGTTAAAATAACAAGATTATATAAAGAACAAAAACTTTAAAATCGGGTGTGGCTCTTACATGAAAGGATCTGAGAAATATCCTACGGTTAACTATTTCAGAGGGGGGCGGTATGTACAAGTAAACATATATATATATTCCATTTGACAGATGAAGAAGATGTGGAGTACTGATCGACTAATAGACTAGAAAATTGTGATCACTATAGACAGCATTTTCCTCGAGAATTATGTTATGTACCTGCAGAAATGCCAACAGACGTGCTTAGTTCATATACAGCTGTGCTCAAAGAGTCGAAGGCACAGGTTTACTAACAAGCTTGGGCAAACGAAAACAGGATAAATGAAAGAGAGTTACATGAAAGGATTTGAGAAACAACCTACTAAATCTGTCAGAGGCAGAGAAGGCTATAGAATACAAGGGGAATAAAAGCATTGTCAAGCTGCGCCGTATATGCCTCCAATAAACCACTCAAAGTAACTGCTACAAGCAAAGAGAACCAGTGCTGCACATACACAAAAAATGAATTTGAATAACGCCTACTTTGACCTTGTAGTTGGTATTCAAGATAATGCTTATATATTCTTTTTCTTGAGAAGTTGCAATGGACACATTATACATGGTGAAATGGGGCGTTGTCTCAAATTTGCTCAACCCATCCTGGGATGTGCCTAGATACATGTCAACTGTCAAAACCCACTAGAAAGAATTTTAATAAGGGCCAGGCACAATCCAAGCCTGTTGAAGGATAGAAATTCATCCATGCCAGGTGCCAAAGCTCACTTGATATTGAACTTGTGAAGACACTAACAAAACAATTTAGTTCCCTATTTATACTTGGAAGTAACTTATTGAACAAACCTCTATACAAAAGCTGAACCTTGATCAGATTAAGCTTAGCAAGAGTTGAAGCATCATGCAAATTACAAAGGTTCAGCTATCCACTATCAAGACCCACGCCTTCCTAAGCACAGATTAGGTTCAACACCTAATGAGCCTGAGCCCACGAAAAAGGGGCAGAATCAAAATACTGTACTGTCTCAAAAAGAAAGGCGGCAACCCTGGCCTGTAAATCCATGTTCAACTAGTTCACTCCCTTTTAAAATGCAGCATAGCTTTCTACATGAAAAGCAACCTATATGCTGCAAGATCTTTTCAGCCATCTCATTTTCTTTCTTAAAAGCGAGGAATGGGATCAAACCTGGGAGAGAATATAACCAGTGGATGCTAGAAGAGGAAGGAGTATTGAGCAAGCTGCAAGTACAGACATTATGCCAGCTGCAGTACCCTCCATTGTTTTTTCTAGGAAAAAAAAAAAATATGAGCTAGAGATCAGGAAGGCAAGAGGTACAGGCTTTTAAGAATTTATTGGCTAATGCCATCAAAAAGAGGGCAGAAGTTTTCTTACTGCCAGTTTTGCTCCAACGTAGAACACCATACTTGTGGCCAACCATGGATGCCTGAAGAAACACCATCCACGCCATGAGCTTGATCATAAAATAAAATTCCAAAAAGAGCCAACACATGCAATTAATTGAAAATTTGAAAGTACCCGTGTACAAACGTCAAACAAAATCAGCTATTTAGTACACCAACTAATGTAATTTAAGCTGCAGTTAAATACCAAGTTTAGCATGAGCAAAAGAGCCATTTGTCAAATTAAAGATTCTAATAATACAAATTTGGCCGAGAATATCATTAGCGTCAACACTTTTAGAATATATGACATTTCTTTGGAAGCCTCTATCCTATATATTATGCCAACAAAGTGCTTTCCGATATTGATATCTCATAGTGACGGCTTCTTAAATATGCATAAAACAGCAAGCATCCATAGAAGAACCACAAAAGCCCTTTATGGTATATGTATGGAAGATCGTCATATTAAAGCCGCCTTCATCAGAATAGGATCAGACGGAGAGAACACTAGCAAGGTCCTTAAAAGAACTGGCAATTTTTTTAGGAACTATTGTCAACTTGACACGAACCCTTTGTTCTAGTGCCCAATTTCTAGACAAGGTCAACACCAGTGGCGTAGCCATATGATGCCTAAAAAACTAGCAATACCAATATATATATATATATATATATATATATATATATATATATATATATATATATATATACTTGGATCATGGGCATGGAAAAAACTAGCATGATGCTCCATTACGACAATCATGTTGGCAGACCAATGAAATAATGTATTTAAGGAACAATTTTTCAGCAGAACATCAACTAATCATAGTAGTATACTTTCGAGAACATGTCTACTATGAACAAAATTCTAATGTGTAAGGAAGCTTCTAATTATGTTGGTTTTCTAAAGATTTACCTTAGTAACACATGAAATAAAAAAGAAATTAGTAAAGCAATATATACATTACTACAAGAATAAAGTTCATAAGATAGATTTCTATATTGACAACATTCAACAGTTTATCAACATTTTATATATATATATATATATATATATATATATATAATGTCAAAGCCTCCTAGCTTACTTATAATGAAAAGGGTATTTAGGTAGTTGTAGGTATTTTCTAACTTCAAAGTATAAATAATGTCATTAGGGATGACATTTTTTTCCGAATCCAACGGGCAGCCGTTTTTTCGATAGGGGTGGATTTGGAAATTTAAAAATGGGAACTGGACAGGGATGGGGATTAAAAATGTTGAGTATTAGTTATTTAGTCCCACGTCGGGTAGAGAATGAGGAGCCGAGTTCTCTCCAATATATATGTAATCCCTCATTCAATAATAATAATTCATTCAATAATTCACATGGTATCAAAGCCAAAACCCTAGCCGCCATCCACCTCTCTCTCACACACACTCTCTATCCACTCAAAACCCTAACCCTAACCCTAGCTCTCCCCCCCCCTTTTTCCCTGCTCAGCTGCCCGTCCAACCCCTTTGCCTGCACAATCGCCCATCCTCCATGTTGCTGCTGCCACCGTTCTTGTAAACCCCCTGATTTTTTCAAGATTTTTAAAACTGGATTTTTCAGAATTTTCTGGGAATTTTCGGGAATTTTTACTAATTAAAATTAGGGTATTTTGGCATTAAATAAAATTAAATATTTTTAAAATATATTAAAATATTATGAAAATAATATTTTATGGTGTAAAATGAAAAACTGGACTTAGGATAATTTTCCTGGAATTTATTGGACCCCGAACCTATTTTTAAAACCCTAAAACTATTTTTCACTTAACCCGGTTCACTAAACCAAACCAAACCAAACCAACCCAACCCAACCCAAACCCAACCCCTCAGCCGCGGGTCGGATTCGGGTCAAACCCGCGACCCGAACCCGTATTCGTCCCTAGCGGGTCGGGCCGGGTCCGCCCAACCCGCAACCCGCTCCGACCCGACCCGCCTGACTTCTCCCTCTCCCCACGATTCTGCCTAGCCCGAGTCCCCCGCCGCTCCCTCCGGCCACGTCGCCGGCGACCCCGGCTCCGCTCCGCCCGGCCACGTAGCCCCCGACCCCGCCTTCTCCGCCACGACCCAGCGCCACCCCCGCTCCCCTTCGGCCCTATAAAAAAAAACCCTTCCCTCACGACTCCGGCCACCTTCCCCTCGCCACCTGAAACCTAGCCACCGCCACGGTCGCCGCCCGTCTCCACCTGAACCCCCCCGTGCCTCCGCCGACTACTTCCCCCTCCAGCGCCTCGCCGCAGCTCCGCCTCCGACATCCCCCACGACTCCACCTCACCCGGCCACCCTCTGCACCTCCAGAACCTCCCAGCCACCGCTGCCCCGCCAATGCCGGCCGTCCGACCTCGCCGTACAGCCCCGCTCAGCCTCGAGCCGACGACCCCGGCTCTAGCCACAGTGCCGCCCTCCTTCGCCGAGCTCGAAATCCTAACCCTAGGGCGGACACGGTCCGGACACAGGACACGGTGTCCCCTCGCTTCGTGTCGACTCGGACACGGAAATTCGCAGTTTCTGGAGCCCTGTTCAGGTAACCCGTTCTCTCAGCTCGTTGACCCGTTTTCGATTCCGTCAGTTGCATCGCGAACCCTGCGTGACCCTCTCGGTGCCCGTGCAACCCGCTCGGTGCATCGCGTCCTGTGGCGATCGCGAACCGCTATCCAAAAACAGAAAAAACAACGCCCTGTTTCACCCCGGAACTGAGTACGCCCCGCCAAACGGGACGACTTGGTCGCACGCGGTCTTCACCGAAACGTGCGCGCCGTTGATACGGACGTGTGGGATTTCGCAGAAGTCGATTCAGATGTGCGTGCACACCGGAATCAACGCGTATCCGCCGACACCGTCCTGTATCCGTCAGATCTGGAACGCGTCGTAACTTTGTGTACGCACGTCGGATCGAAACGAAACTTGCGTCATCGGACTCGTAGTAATACGCTGGTCCTGTGACCCAAGTTTGGTTCGATTATGAGAACGTTGACAAAATCGCATATCATGGGCCCCACGGGCTCCACTTGACGGGCGATTTTGTGATCGGCTCATCGGAATCCAATTCTGGAAGTTCCGTTGGGTTCGTATCATCGTTCTGGACCTGTTGACACTAAGTTTGACGAATTGGAAGAACTTTGTCCCTGACACGTTTTTTGGTGCGAAGTAGGCCACATGTGGACCCCGCTTTGACCCAAAATTGTCATTTTTGCCCTTGTCTCCAAATTGGACTCAAGGACAGGCGTTTCTAGCTATTTGATATCTTCTGAGCATGATGGTAATGTTGGTTTCAGCATCCGGAGACGTTCCTGGAGATTTCACGAATACCAGAGCCACAGTTGGAAACCAAACACCAGGCAAGTGTACCTTGCCAACATTGCAGTTCTTGTTACTTATTTTCTTAACTTATATATATATATATATGGTTGTACATGCTTGACCTAGGACCGTGTGACTTTCTTAGCGTCCGATTAATAGTCGGGTGCCAACACCGTACGCGGAGTTGTGTAACGTCACCTAGAGATGGACATTCGTGACCCTTTACATTCTCGTACTTGTCTTATCAAGTACATCATAACCCAGGACACTTGACACTATTCATGAGACAGAATCTTCCTGAGATATTCATGGTGATTCGGTATAGGTTACAGGATTCGTGACATAGATATTACATATGCCTAGCTATCATTATGACTCGCTGCATTAATTAGAGGTCATGATCTTGCGTGTTATGAACATGAGACGTCGTGGACATGAGACGTGTGATTACATTGGGTGGGGAGAGACACACCATACTACAGGCTGATTATTGATATATATATATACTATACTACTGGAGGTGCTTTGGCACATATACTGGAGTCGTGATACTACTTGCTTTGGTATATACTGGAGTCGTGATACTGCTTGCTTTGGCATATATACGGGAGTCGTAATACTAAATGCTGCTATGGATTTCCCCGACACAGAGCCTATAGTAGTTTCAGCCTAAGTATGATTAATGCTCTCACTTTCATATCACATAGCTGGTTACATAGTTTGCCTATTGATACATTTTACATACTGTATTTATTTTGGCATGTTGTTTCTTGTACCTTGTTACGTCCCTCTGAGGACCTGGTCCCTTGCCAGTTTTGCAGCATAGACCGCTGTGGAGCCGGTTTGGAGTTGCTGATGTGTGTTGCTTTGTCATGCAGGAATTTGGTGCCAGGTACTTACATCTTTTCTTCCGGAATACTGGTTATTATTCATATTGTTTATTCATCTGCTGATATAGCCTAGTTTTATAGACTCACATTCATTTTCGAGTCTATTCGAGCTTATGGGTTACTAGCGGCCGACTTTAGCACATGTAGCTCATTCTTGTATATTATGTTCATTGTGGATTGAGGCATAGATATTTATATTCACTTGATTATATAGATAGTGACCCTTTTAGTACAGCTTATACGTATTCGAATCGGACCAGAGTCTGGTCGAATGCGTAGCTGGCATGTTACGTATTCCTGGTCCTACGTATTTTGGGACTGGGACGTGACATATTTTTATGGTGGCCCATGCAGGTCCTGATTAAATCGTTTCAGTTACTTTTCGGTACTGAACGAGCATGTAATCAAGGTTAGCAGTGTTAGCATCTCAATCCACAATTGCCTTGAAAATTCTTTAGCACTTGATTATCGCCCTTGGACCTCGTAATTGTACTCTTTCAAATCTCCTCGACATCCTTATTATTGTTTATCATCTCTTCCTATTTCGGAGAGATGAATGTTCGTGCACGGTGTTTCCTCCAGAAGCAGGTCCTCGTCAAGGCAGAAGAAGTTATGCTGGATATAGATATTTGAAGACGGTTACCCTTAGTAGGATAGTAGATAGGTTATTCCTATATGCTAGAGTTAGTGTAGAGTTTAGCATGAGAATTGAATATAGTATCAAAGACCTAGAACTAATAAAACCTTACCCTTGCTTATGGGTAGCAAGTAATTTGGAAGTATTGGAAGAAAGGAAAGAGGGTTTAACTCTAAATACTTTAGGGAATACATAGCTAGATGCTAGGGATCAGATGTGACTCATGATGGTGATACAAGGAATTGCATTGTGACCTTAAGAAAACGGAACCTTAGATAGCAGGCCATAGTGGTTAAATCTTTAGATATCTTGTGACTTTTAGTATCAAGATTTGATCTAATGACCCAGCTGTTACACCCCTAATATTGTGCCAAAGAAGAAATAGGACGGTACGTCTATGTATAGGCCATTGAACCCTGTAACCATCAAGAACCGGTCTTCCTTGCCATGCATTGACAACCTAATTGACCAGTTGAGTGATGCGAGTGTATTCTCAAATATAGATCTTGGACTCGGTTATCACCAGATTAGAGTACATAGAGAGGATATGCAGAAAATAGCCTTCAGGACCAAGTATGGACACTAGGAGCTCTTAGTTATGCCGTTAACCAACGCACCATCTGTGTTCAAGAGTTTGATGAAAGGAGTTTTTGTACCTGGACAAGTTAATGGTTGCATATTGATGACATCTTGATATATTCCAAGAGCCACGTAGAGCACGAGCAGCACTCTTTCAGCAGGCCCGACAGCAGAAGAGGGCACCACCTCAAGGACGAGGACAAGCTTTCGCGATGACCGTGGAGAACGCGCAGACTCTTGGAGTAGCTAGTGCGCGTAAGTGATTCGTAGCTGCCGTTTCTAGAATTGTTTTAGCTCGTGCCTATTGGTTCGTGACCTCAGCCCCAACCTAGTAATTTGGAACTTGTTAATAATAACCTAGTTTTTCTAAAAAATTGTAGTTCTCTTGCTTTAACTATATTTCTTTACTCTGGAAAGTGCATAACTTTCATTCTTAGGGAAACGACATTTTCCCTAAGTGTCTTGTGATGTGTTTCGAACAATGCTTGCAACCGTGTCATCTCTGTTGACCGGTTATTCTTTGATTGCGAGGACGCAATCCTCTTAAGGGGGGTAGATTGTAAACCCCCTGATTTTTTCAAGATTTTTAAAACTAAATTTTTCAAAATTTTCTAGGAATTTTCAGAAATTTTTACTAATTAAAATTAGGGTATTTTGGCACTAAATAAAATTAAATATTTTTAAAATATATTAAAATATTATGAAAATAATATTTTATGGTGCAAAAGAAAAAACTGGACTTAGGGTAATTTTTCTGGAATTTATTGGACCCCGAACCTATTTTTAAAACCCTAAAACTATTTTTCACTGAACCCGGTTCACTAAACCAAACCAAACCAACCCAAACCCAACCCCTCAGCCGCGGGTCGGATTCGGGTCAAACCCGCAACCCGAACCCGTATTCGTCCCTAGCGGGTCGGGCCGGGTCAGCCCAACCCGCAACCTGCTCCGACCCGACCCGCCTGACTTCTCCCTCTCCCCACGATTCTGCCTAGCCCGAGTCCCCCGCCGCTCCCTCCGGCCACGTCGCCGGCGACCCCGGCTCCGCTCCGCCCGGCCACGTAGCCCCCGACCCCGCCTTCTCCGCCACGACCCAGCGCCACCCCCGCTCCCCTTCGGCCCTATAAAAAAAACCCTTCCCTCACGACTCCGGCCACCTTCCCCTCGCCACCTGAAACCTAGCCACCGCCACGGTCGCCGCCCGTCTCCGCCTGAACCCCCCCGTGCCTCCGCCGACTACTTCCCCCTCCAGCGCCTCGCCGCAGCTCCGCCTCCGACATCCCCCACGACTCCACCTCACCCGGCCACCCTCTGCACCTCCAGAATCTCCCAGCCGTCGCTGCCCCGCCGCTGCCGGCCGTCCGACCTCGCCGTACAGCCCCGCTCAGCCTCGAGCCGACGACCCCGGCCCTAGCCGCAGCGCCGCCCTCCTCCGCCGAGCTCGAAATCCTAACCCTAGGGCGGACACGGTCCGGACACAGGACACGGTGTCCCCTCGCTTCGTGTCGACTCGGACACGGAAATTCGTAGTTTCTGGAGCCCTGTTCAGGTAACCCGTTCTCTCTGCTCGTTGACCCGTTTTCGATTCCGTCAGTTGCATCGCGAACCCTGCGTGACCCTCTCGGTGCCCGTGCAACCCGCTCGGTGCATCGCGTCCTGTGGCGATCGCGAACCGCGATCCAAAAACAGAAAAAATGCCCTGTTTCACCCCGGAACTGAGTACGCCCCACCAAACGGGACGACTTGGTCGCACGCGGTCTTCACCGAAACGTGCGCGCCGTTGATACGGACGTGTGGGATTTCGCAGAAGTCGATTCAGATGTGCGACACCGGAATCAACGCGTATCCGCCGACACCGTCCCGTATTCGTCAGATCTGGAACGCGTCGTAACTTTGTGTACACACGTCGGATCGAAACGAAACTTGCGCCATCGGACTCGTAGCAATACGCTGGTCCTGTGACCCAAGTTTGGTTCGATTCTGAGAACGTTGACAAAATCGCATATCATGGGCCCCACGGGCTCCACTTGACGGGCGATTTTGTGATCGGCTCATCGGAATCCAATTCTGGAAGTTCCGTTGGGTTCGTATCATCGTTCTGGACCTGTTGACACTAAGTTTGACGAATTTGGAGAACTTTGTCCCTGACACGTTTTTTGGTGCGAAGTAGGCCACATGTGGACGCCGCTTTGACCCAAAATTGTCATTTTTGCCCTTGTCTCCAAATTGGACTCAAGCACAGGTGTTTCTAGCTATTTGATATCTTCTGAGCATGATGGTAATGTTTGTTTCAGCATCTGGAGACGTTCCTGGAGATTTCACGAATACCAGAGCCACAGTTGGAAACCAAACACCAGGCAAGTGTACCTTGCCAACATTGCAGTTCTTGTTACTTATTTCCTTGACTTATATATATATATGGTTGTACATGCTTGACCTAGGACCGTGTGACTTACTTAGCGTCCGATTAATAGTCGGGTGCCAACACCGTACGCGGAGTTGTGTAACGTCACCTAGAGATGGACATTCGTGACCCTTTACATTCTCGTACTTGTCTTATCAAGTACATCATAACCCAGGACACTTGACACTATTCATGAGACAGAATCTTCCTGAGATATTCATGGTGATTCGGTATAGGTTACAGGATTCGTGACATAGATATTACATATGCCTAGCTATCATTATGACTCGCTGCATTAGTTAGAGGTCATGATCTTGCGTGTTATGGACATGAGACGTCGTGGACATGAGACGTGTGATTACATTGGGTGGGGAGAGACACACCATACTACAGGCTGATTATTGATATATATATACTATACTACTGGAGGTGCTTTGGCACATATACTGGAGTCGTGATACTACTTGCTTTGGTATATACTGGAGTCGTGATACTGCTTGCTTTGGCATATATACGGGAGTCGTAATACTAAATGCTGCTATGGGTTTCCCCGACACAGAGCCTATAGTAGTTTCAGCCTAAGTATGATTAATGCTCTCACTTGCATATCACATAGCTGGTTACATAGTTCGCCTATTGATACATTTTACATACTGCATTTATTTTGGCATGTTGTTTCTTGTACCTTGTTACGTCCCTCTGAGGACCTGGTCCCTTGCCAGTTTTGCAGCATAGACCGCTGTGGAGCCGGTTTGGAGTTGCTGATGTGTGTTGCTTTGTCATGCAGGAATTTGATGCCAGGTACTTACATCTTTTCTTCCGGAATACTGGTTATTATTCATATTGTTTATTCATCTGCTGATATAGCCTAGTTTTATAGACTCACATTCATTTTCAAGTCTATTCGAGCTTATGGGTTACTGGCGGCCGACTTTAGCACATGTAGCTCATTCTTGTATATTATGTTCATTGTGGATTGAGACATAGATATTTATATTCACTTGATTATATAGATAGTGACCCTTTTAGTACAGCTTATACGTATTCGAATCGGACCAGAGTCTGGTCGAATGCGTAGCTGGCATGTTACGTATTCCTGGTCCTACGTATTTTGGGACTGGGGCGTGACAGTTCTCTGTTGTCGCTGCCAACCCCCCCCCCCCCCCTCCTTCAGCCCCCACCCGCTCCCTGCTGCCACTGCCCTCTTCTTAATCCCACCCCATCTACCTGCACAGAGAGATCTAAGCCGCCCACTTTCCTCCATAGCCACCCAAACCCAAAATCTAACCCTAATACTTCCATGATCATCCCTAGCTGCCACCCTCATTCCAGAACCCTAAATCTAGCCGCCCTAGACACCTCCCCAAACCCTAGCTTCTAAAAAAGGGTCGAAGTTGAGACCTTCAGAGGGTAAACTATGATTGTTTGCGTGAACCTATGAACCTTGACAACGACATCAGGAGTTAACAGAGAGCAAACTTGATTGTTTGTGTGAATCTTTGTTCCTGACCCGATATCCACACCAGGATCTAACAAAGAACAAACAAGTTTTGTGTGAATCTTTATCCTGACTTGTGTGATCCACATTTGATCCCTACCAACATTGCGCAAGCCAGTTCTGGCAACGATCATGTATTGGCGAGGTTGATATGAATATCAGGTCGGGATGATCAAACAACAGTCGAATTGTGAACCTAAAAGATGACGAATATTGCGGCGAATAGCAGTGCTGGTAGCACCAATATCGGGAACACAGAGATGGGAACACCGATCACTGGTACAACGGTATCTTCAGGGAATGCAGTTGTCAAAAAATCTCATTGATAACCCTCCGAAGGAGACTGATCCCATATATGAGTAGTGAAAGACTGATGATAGTAGATTGTTTACACATTTGATGAATTCGATGGAACCATCGGTCGAAGATATGGTTCAGAACACCGATTCGGTGAAGGAGTTGTGGGAGGTCCTACCAAATGCGTTCGACGAAAAATACAATTGTCTCGCATTTATGACTCAGTTGTCTGTGTCTACCAAGCTGATCAAGGAAACAAGTCACATAAGGACCACTTTCGTGCATTTAAGGTCCTAACTGATGAGGTGGATCGTGTGTTACTCTTGACGACGGATATCAATAAGGTGCAGACTCAACGTCGGCAGCTATATATCATGGCGTATATTGTCTCACTTCGTCATGATGCAGACTTTGCACGATCTCATATTATTGCTGGGTAAGAGATTTCATCCCTGATGGAAGCCCACTTTCGTGTTCTACGGACAATGAAATTACTTGGGACTGATACGAGTGATGCACCTGTTGATCGATCTGCTTTGGGTGCTACTTGTGGGGAATTTCGTGGCGGTCGTAGTGGTAGACGTAGTGGCCGAAATAACAACCGAGATGGAGGATGACAGCGCACATGCTTCAACTGTGGTCAACCAGGACATTTTCAGTGGCAATGTCCCAAAGCTCTTGTCGCTAATGTTGCATCAGATGCTTATGATAATGACGGTCTATCCGTGCAAATGACGACAGAGACCTATGCAGAATTCGCTGAATTCTAAGCTCAGTGTCGTGGTGAAACTTTTACATCTGGATCCACAGTCGAATATTCAGCGGCATGTGTGGTAAGGTCAAAACGGTGGGTGATTAACTCGGGTGCGTCTAATCACATGACAGACGATGCAGGTATGTTGCGTAATTATGCATATGTGAATCGTGTGACCAATATTACTGTTGCGAATGGCAGTTCACTGAAAGTTCGTAGAAAAGAAAGTACTCGTCTTTCTTCCGATCTGCTACTCAGTTCAATGTTACATACACCTGAAAACACATTCAGTTTATTATCGATTAGACGGATTACTCGTGATTTGCAATGTTGTAACATTTTTTCCTGATGGTTGTATTTTTCAGGATTTGAAGACTGAAAAGACTATCGGTAGGGGACAAGTGGCTGGAGGCTTGTACCTGTTTGAAATAAATTCTTTTGTTGCCTGTGTCGGTGTCTCTTGACCGAATTGCACTGTCGGTTAAATCACCCATCTATTCAAGCTCTCCAGAAAATCTCTCTATAGATTTTGCATTCATTTTTATTGTGAGTCATGTAGTCTCGCTAAACATCACCGGGTACCATATCCGGTGAGTCTAAATAAAGCAGCCTCAGCTCCTTTTGAATTAGTGCATTCTGATATATGAGATCTATGCCCTATTAAATCTGTGATGGGTTTCAAATATTGTTTCCTTTGTTGATTACTACTCACAAGTCACGTTTATCTACTTGATGAAAAATTGTTCCGAATTATTTGATATTTGGTACAATTTTTATACTGAGATCAAAATCAAATTTTGGGTTCCTATTAAATGTCTTTGGTGCGACAATGGTCGTGAGTATATGTCTCGAGTTCAATTCTCATCTGGCTATACATGGCATCATCCACCAAATTTGTTGTCCTTATACACCACACCAAAATTGTGTGGCCGAACGTAAGAATCGTCACCTTTTGGAAACAACGCGTGCTCTTATGTTTCATGCACGTACTCCCATAAAATTTTGGTCGAATATGGTCTTTACAACGTGCTATCTGATCAATCGCATGTCATCTATTGTTTTCAATGATACTACTCCCTTTTCTCGGTTATATCTCAATCATGTGCCATTTCCTCTACCTCTGAAAAATTTTGGCTGCTTGTGTTATGTTCGGGATACTGAAATTCGATCAAATTTGGGGTCGAATTTGGATATAGTACGCTTAGTCCCGATAAATCCTAAACCTCGATTACTTGCAATTTATTATTATTTTAATAGTAAGCGTCGCACCCTCTAGACGAAAATTCTGACTACGCCACTGGTTAACACGGTAGATGTTAAGCTATGTGGCATAGACACAAGTCACTTTTAATAAACAAAGAACCACCGATTTAAAGGTAAAAACACTCTTCATCCGTTTTGGCTAGGCAGGCACAGATTACCCAAATCAAGCTTTTGTCTAAACCAAAGTTCTAAACCTAGACAGCGGACAAGGTCAGATCATTCATACAGGTATTCAAATTTAGTTTCTTTAGAACAGCAGAAGAACTACCATGTCTAGGACAATCCAATGGGTCTGGAGACTAGCTAAAGTCTGTAGTATATCTATGATATACGAAACAAGGGATCTTCCAGGAACATGGGTCTGCTTGGTAACGATGTTTTTATCGGTTTTGGGGTGTTTTTGAACCGACCGTTTATGAAAATCCCTGCTTGGCAATTTTTATGAGGCACTAGTATTGGTCGGCTCAAAAATCCCCCAAAGGCGGTGTAATTTAATTTTGGGTGGCTTTATAAACACCCCAAATCGGTGGGTTTTGAATGATTTTATTAATTTTATTTCATTTATTCTTGTGAACGTCTTTCACAACCGTTCGTTACCAAGCATGGATTTGATTGGTTTAAAAGCCGCTACTTAAAACCACTCAAAACCGGACCTCTCATAACCATTCATAACCGGTACTCTAAAAACACATCATAACTGCTACTCACATAATTGCCAAGCAGACCCTAACTCTTGTAGTAACACTAAGTCACGAACCAGTATAAAAGGTTCAGCTTTCCCACTGGAAGAATCATGGTAACAATTCCAGGTTCAAGGTTCTATAATCATTTGATCATAGAAGGTAAGTTCTGGGAGAAAGACGAGAGTTTTCATGTTTATATTGGTGCTATTCATATGACAGGGCAGGGTAAGTAGGCAGGTTGGGTAGGGTGAGGGGTGGCTGGGTGGGGGACCTGGGGGTGGACGGATAGTATGGAAGTCGCTGGTGGATAATGAATTCATCAGTGTATAACTTGCAAGATGAAAAAAGGAAGAGCAAGAAACATCGAAATGACAATAGAAGAAACATCCAAATGACAACGAAATGACAATAGAAGAAACATCCAAATGACAATAGAACTCACCATAGTATCACCGATTCCTAAGCTCAAAATCCCAGCAAAAGGGGCAAGTGGTCGGTCATTGGACCCTGATGACATCCATATAGGAAGCGCACAACCCAATAGAAGGGAAAAATGACTGAAAGATGCAAATGGTGTCACAAACAACAGAAATATATGTAAGTAATATTTACCATAAACATCATGTAATAGCTTCGAAGAAAAGAATTTGAATCTTGCCTGACAATAAGAATTTCTGAGTCACGGTGATCAGTGAAAGCATTCATGAATTGATGTATCATGCCCCCCAAAGGCCAAATTTTCCATATCTGCACAGAGTTAATGGTAAAATAAGTAGAGAATAATTCTCTCGTGAAATATTGAACAATATATTACTGCTTATCTCATACTGTTATGTACTAGAATGTATATGGTTCTTGAGATTATAATAAATATATTTTACTAGGAAATGGGAATATCTCAAACTATATGAAAATAATTCATATTATTGCAAAAACCAGTAAAGATCGCATTGACTCATAATCAATCTCCCTATCTGGTTCCTACTTGCATTTAATTTAACTTGATTTGGAAAACGTCTACCTAAGGATTACTCCATTATCTACAAACACATCACATGTTCAGATCCAACTTCTGTCTTTCAGCACTCTAGTCAGTAAACTCATAAAAGTGTACTTATTAAATGATCGGTATTTGAGTAGGAATTCAAAATCTCAATCACACCCAGCTTTTATAATATTGAAGATAGAGACAATCGTCTATGACCTTTATCACTCGTGCCAATATTAAAAAAAAACAAAGTTCACAGTATCAATAGTGGAAACGTTTTAAGACGGTCTTTTGAGTACCGGTATCGCCTGTATCGACGGTTTTCAAGAAGATTTTTTTGCACTTAATTCACTTTGCTTAATTTGCTACCGAACTTTTAGCCATTATCACTTTGCCACCCACCACCAGAAGTAACAAATTTAGGATAATATCCCTAAAAATCAAAAATATATTACATTCCAAAACCCTAACCCAACACCATGTTCTTCTTCCTCCTTCCTCAATCCTAAACCCTATGTCACCATTTCCATCTTCTTCTTCCTCCCTAAACCCTAACCCTCCATAACCATTTTCTTAATTATGTATCCCTAAATCCTAACCCCCCACCACCACCACCTTCTTCCTCCTCCCTAACCCCCAACCGTCCACCACCATTTTCTTAATTCTTCATCCTTAAATAGTAACATGCCACCACCATCTTCTTCCTCAACCCCATACCCACCACCATTTTATTCCTTCTCTCCTCTCCATGATGCCCCCCCCCCCCCCCCTTCCTCTCGCCGCGGAGCTGATCAGGCTCCCCAACCCCCCCCCCCCCCACCCCACCCACCTCCACAACACCACCATCTTCTTCACGGTATTTGTGGGACTGGGTATAAATGTCACTTACCTTCTTCTTTTTCTTGACAATTTCATGGATTTCATATTCAAGTGACAAAAAAAGGGTCATGGTAGCGAGGTGAACATAGGCCGAAGTGGAGGACATTTGAGTGCAAAAAAAAACCTTTCAAAAATAATGAAATTAGCAATTTAAAATTTTGACTTACACGGATCATTTCTAATACTAAGAAAACTGCCAAAGCTGCACCAAATGCTAGCTCCAGGAATGATGGCTGCAAAACATAGAGACATTAGCCATTAACTACTGAATGACATCAGATACATGGTTAGTCCAGCATGCCCATACATCACCTGAAAGAGAAGAGCAGGTGTAAACATTAGAACTGCCACTAGATGATAGTACTTCCGAAGAAGAATCCTCTCAGTCTTGCTATGCTTTGAAATGTTGTAGAACCGGAAAACAGATACACATATCACAGATATCCAGTAAGTACATAAGGCCAGCCGTTTAAGTGGTTCAGTGTACACAAAATTCAACACCCTGCCAAAAGCACATCAAAACTAGTATCATCAATATTTGGATAAAATAGAAGCAGGTAGAATTGAAAGGGAAAAAAATCTATTACTTTCTGAATTAATATATGAATGTCAGCTTGAATGAGCTAAGCACAAAAGAGCAGTGAAAGAATATATGCTTATTTAAGTTGTATACCTGAAACTATGAGAGATCAACGACAACCTTCATTAAATGGTAGGTGATCTTTTTCCCAACAAGTATAATAAGTTTGTGTTCCTTATTTCTTTACATGTATACCTTTGTAATAACATTATGTTTCTCCAAATCTATATGTTCCTAACTACTGGAGAGAGAAGAAAATATATGTTACATGCACATTGCATGTTGCTAAAATCTACTAGGGAATGTAGGACACATGCCCTTCTCATGTTCTTTTGTGTACCACACTGACACATTAAAATAAGCACAAACATGCCAAAATTGATATCAGAACCATCTCTTCAGGTCAATATCATGGTAGGGAATAATTCAAGGTTGTAAAAGTCTCTAGGCGCTAGTCGGGTAGGCACCGTCTGCCTAGCCTGCCTAGGCGGACGCCTAATTCAACGCGGGCCTAAAAAAACAACCACCAACAATCCTGCTGAAAATTGCAGCAATTTCCCATAAAACCCAAAAACCTGCATAATCGGGCGTCGGGCGGGCACTGTGCGCCTAGAACCGATTTTTAGAACACTGGTATAATCAAATACCTAATGAATACAAACATGTGTGCAATGTCAGTAACAGTATTTTTTTGGGGGAAATAACTTAATTATTACATGAGAATTAATTTCATAAAAGAACTCAACAAGACTACAATACCAAGCCAATTCCAATATTTGTAGGTACATCACGTATCTCATCTGCATCCTCCTCCAAGACTTCTTCCATCATAATGGGGTATGCATAAGAAAGTTCCATAAAAAAATAGACAATTTCTATGGCCGGCAATCAACTTGATGTAAACAGTATATGTTGGTGCCAAATTCCTAGCCAAGAGAGCAATGAGCATGTGAAGGAAATGTCAAAATATCTACACCGCTAATTGGTGGGTTGGTAGACCTATCTTTTAGCAATGCAGTTTAAGCACATGCAACCAAGAAGCACCCTCCAATAAAAATTCTAGACGAAGAAGTAAGATGATACAAATGAGATTAAACCTAAGGGTGAAAAGGAATGGCATTATCTGACTATATAAAAGAAAAAAGGTTCAAGCCTCACAAGAAATAAAATAAAAGAGAAATTACAAACTCATACGCTAAATTCTTATAAAATCACTATGTTCTATACCATGGTTCGCAACATCAGTATCAGAATTGGTGGCAAACCCTTCTTAATTGGCAGTTTCAGAGAGCTTGAATCGGTTGGCTTTAGTAGTTTGGGTATTTTGGTATCGGCCGGTACTATGAACTATGATTTATATCTATATAAAATCTAAGAGAGAAGGTAATAACCTAAGCATGACCAAGGCCACCGAGTGGAACAACAACATGTAACCAGGCATCCTACAAATTACATTACATATTTGAAGTGGCAGTGAAATAATAGTCACCCAAAAAAAGTTATGTACTAAATGTAATGTGTTTCAATTCTTCAAGGTGTTTTGCAACTTTAAAGAAGTTAGAAAGCATCAAACAATCTCCGAATTTATCACAAAAAAAAAAAAAAACTTAAGAAACATACCATAGAGCAGGATACACATGAAAATCCTGAACAAAGTACATCCATGCGGGAACAATCAAATTCAACATGACTGACAAAGCACCGTAAAATGCAACAGAACAACCAATCCCTCTATTCATGCTTCCTTCAACAAGTTGCACTGCAGGAGACTTCAGAATTCTAAAGTGCAAACAAATTCTAAGGACGGATTTGTAAAGCACAGGCAGAAGGACAAGGCCAAACAAGAGTCCCTGCAAAAAGATTTAACATGTAAGTACCTTTTGCAGATAAATTTAAGCTAGCCTGGATTGTTAACAGGATATTACCTGAATAACTGTGCTTACTTCATTCTGGGTCCCATAATGAACAATAGAACAAGCTGACAAGGACAAGCTGATCTGCCAAATACTCACAATTTCCGTGAAAATGGTAGAAACATTTAGAATAATGGTTAGTTTCTAAGTCTAAATGTATAATCATAAACCTTTGACAGTGTATGTGCCAACATGTCACCAAAGTAGAGAATCAGACCACTAGATACCAAGAGTGCTTCACCTGAAAATAGAGCAGATTAAATGAAATAGGTGAGTGAGCATATAACAGGTCCAGTTTAACTAAAGAAAACAGAACAATAACAGCAAAAGGAGGCCTTTTAGTCCAAATGGCTACACGTAGAATAGCACATACAAATGTTCAAGTATCTAACAGCAAAAGTCAACTCACAAGTCCCAACTACATTGCTCAAATTTAAGTAACTGCATATTGATAATACAACAGCAAAACTAACAAGTCTTTATCCCAAACTTTTGGGTCAGCTGCTGCATATTGATAATAGTATTCAAAAGAAATTAAAATCATCAAACAAGAAACTACATAGCACACTTCTCCAACCGATGAAAGTGGGAATAATTATGGCATGGCGTACAATATCTAAGTGCACGAGTCATTTCAAGGACCGAACAAAAACAACACATACTTGGAAAAGCATCTCTCTTGAATGTACAGCAATATGCATCAATAGTAACAAATTGTCTAATAGACGTAAGATGTATAGTGTTGGGCCAAGGCATAAGATCTAACCTAATGAAAAGAAATGATAGTCCAAACAAACAGATGTGTACAACTTACCACACCAAGTATTTATCAGGATAAAGAGGCTATTAGCATTTAGCACATTGTCAGCTGCCAAAATATGTATATGTCTGTTCTTCTGTGTAATACTGCAATAAAATTGTTTCTCGGGAAGTTTCCTAAAAGTGCTTCCAGAAAAGAAAATGTTAAATGATGGAAGGCCTACACCACGACTCCAACAAAAGCCAGATTGTATCACCTGACAGAACTCCTCACAAAATCTTTTGTGTAGTATGTGCAAACAAGCTCATGACTCCGTAGTTCTTCGAAGTAACCACCAAACTCAAAATTGATAGTTACTGAGAATTCTACAATTTAAACTTGTAAGTATCCATGTTTGTACTTTTACCGCATGTTGTCACATCCATAATGCAGCACATAACTCCCCCAAATGGCTACTTCTCTTTTCTCAAGCACCCACAAACCAGGAACCTTAAGGAGCATCATCTAAATGCATCTTCACCAACAACTGATATTTCCTGCCTCTATTTGGGGGCATTGTTCAATGACTCGCAGTGTTCTAAATGACGGTTGAGGCGGCCGCCTAGGCGGTAGGCGGTCTCTCTCCGCACCGCTTTTGCGGTAGGCGGTGGAGTGCCAACAGAGATTTGGCGGCGTAGGCAGAGGTGAGGCGGCGTAGGCGGACGTCTAGGCGGAGCAATACCTAATTAGATGTTTTGACAAAAAAAATTTACAAGCATTATGGGCATATGGTTCACTTTTACAAGTCATAAATATTTGTTCTACAACTTAGTTATGCATGAAACATCCTTAAAAAATGCATATTATACAAAAAAACAGTGGTAAAATAGTAAAAAATGTCCAAAATATATTAACCGCCTAGGCGGTGCCTAGGCGGTCTAGGCAGTAGGCAGACTCTCTCTGCCGAGCACCCGCCTACCGCTGTTTAGAACCTTGATGACTCGTTATTGATTCTAAGGTATTTGCTTAGTGTATGTTGGCTCAGGGGATGTTGATTCCACTTGGTATATTGTTAGCCATGTCCTCATTGTTTATCGCATACCATGATCATTCCACTATCAAGCATGACCGTCAGTATTTGGTCTTATCTTCTTAAAGTGTTACTATCACGTAAACGTTAATAAGATATCAAGGCCTTTAACATTATTGAGTGGCCATATTAATTAACAATAACATTTTCAATATCCTCTCTGAAGTACAAGCTTTTCTCATTATTATCCTTCCTTGAAGCCTCGATGCTCCTTTTGCATTTCGGAGATGAATCTCAAGCATCATCCTTGTTCATAGGGATGCCACGAAACATGTCCCGCTTGGGCAGTCGGTTCAACCTAGTTTTAGGGAGGAATCAGTTAAATTATTGGCCTATTGCAAACACTAGTTAACCACTATAAAGGAGACCCTGCTAGACAGAGAAGCATGGATTTATACAGTGTTCTAAAAATCGGATTTGAGCGGCGCTAGGCGCTAGGCGCCCGTGGCCCCCCTAGGTTTCCACTGAAATATATCTCTGGACGCCTCCAACAGAAAGGCGGGTTCGGGCGGCCGCATAGGCATAAGCACTCGATGTAGTGGTGGCCGCCTAGACGTTTTTGGTATAAAAAAAAAATCATTGCGTGAGCAGCAGCATGAGGTGAGTCTGCTTCTTTTTCTTCTACTGCTTCTTCTTCTTGTGTTGCTTCTTTATCGTCTTCTTCAGCTTTTCTTCTACTGATTCTTCTTCCTTTTCTTCTTCAGATCTTTCTTCTTCTGTTTTTGTTATTTGGTTGGGGGGAGGGGGGGAAGACATGTGATGCACAGCACAAGAAAAAAAAAATTGACTTACTCCCTTCTTTTACCATATTTAAGGGTCACCCCACATTGTTTCCATAATGTACATGTCCCCCCGCTTTTGACGAAATCCGTCCAAAAGTAACGGTCAACCCATTTGACCAATTTTTTTGACGAAAATGTCCCCCCCATCTTCTTCCTCTTCCCTCCTCCCCCATCCTCCCCGCCCCCATCCCCCCTCCCAGCCACCGCCGCCCCCCCCTCCCCACCCCCGAGGCGAGCGGGGGCGGGGAGGGGTGAGCACGGTCGGTGGCGGGGAGGGGGGTCGACGGCGGCGGCCACGGTGGGGAGAGGGGGGAGGGGGGAGAGGAAAGAGAGAAGACGAGTGTATTTTCGTCCAAATTTTTTGGTCAAATAGGTTGACCGTTACTTTTGGACGGATTCCATCAAAAGTGGAGGGATATGTACATTATGGAAACAATGTGGGGTGCACCCTTAAATATGGTAAAAAAATGGGAGGGAGTCAAAATTTCTCAAAAAAAAGCAAAAAAGTTGCCACCATGTCTTTTCTGTGAACATATGATGCACACACTGCACAAGAAAAAAAAAAGCCAAAAAATGTGTCTCGAGCCCTTCAATCGCAGAGAATAAGGAGTGAAAAGAAAAGAAAAGAAAAGAAAGTTGACCAGCCGACCATGTACAGCTCACTGTGTTATCGTTTATTGTAGTAGTAGTATTATTATAGTATTTGATAGCAGAGAAAAAGAAGGAAAGGAATGAATGAACAATGTACGTAGTTGCTTGGTTGATATTTATTTGCTAGATTCATACAGAGCCACATATAAGGAAGCTGCCACCCATTCTTTTCTTCTTTTTTTATTTCTTGGATCCAAAGAGCCTTCTCTCTCCCACATTACTACTGTGAAGCCTACAGAGTTTTTATAGGTTGCCGACCGCCTAAATTTAGGCGGCCGCCTAGGCGCTAGGCGGTTGGTGTCCGCCCGCCTAACGCCTACCGCTTTTTACAACCTTGGATTTATACCAAGGTAACTGAAGACGACAGAAAGGTAAGACAACATGGCAAAAGTTGCGTGAAATCCTCATTGAGTAACAAGGATCTAACTGCCACAAGCTTTCAGTAGCAAAGAGCTAAGGCAATTTGGCGTCTACTTTACGAGTTATTACATCCTTGAGTAATAAGTTGTTTGTGGGTTCAGTATACAACTGCTTCTTGCTAAAGAAACCAGTAAAAAATGATACTTTGAACAATAGAAGATTTGTCATAAAGTATCTCAATTTAGTATAGGTTCTCTTACTCTATAATTTCAAATTCTCGAGGACTAATTTCTTTACACTAATTACAGTTTGCATATTCGGACGCAATAGTTTGCAGATGTGCACAGCTTTATGGAAAGTAGCATGGCAACACAAAATATCATGTTGCCAAACATTTATTGTTTAAATATCTTTGTCAAAGTAGCTAATAATATGTTTCAAAGTCCTAATGAAGTACTGGATAGCTCAAGCACATCCTTTATTCATTGTATATTCTAGAAAGTTCTACCATACTCTCCAATGTTATCTAAAACAATGTACCACAATGAATGAACTAAATGCTTTAAGACATTGGCGTCCCAGTGCCACAAGACTCCCGCTTACGCAGGGTCGGGAAAGTTAAGATGTTCGCAGCCTTTTATATATATAGCATTTATGATGAATCACGTGTGTTCTTTGTGTCCGCCCGTATCTGGAAGCTGGTCAACACAGTCTGGTGATCGACAATCCATTCAATGGGAGGCGACTAGACTAGAGTGTTTTCATCGAATGACGTATTTAGGCCGAGCCATTTCCATATCAAGTGCCCAATTCAACCTGGCCTGGATTGGAAGAGATTCCAAATAGAGAATGTGCACGTTGTATTGCAGAACTTTGGGTTATCTGCCTTGTTTACATGCTCCGATCCTACTTATGACTGATCTGGATAATAGAACTAATCCTTCTAGTAAACACACTTAAACCACTTTGTTGAAGTTGAATCAAAGTCGAATGTGAGCACGATGATGTGGAGTCGTCCGTATAAGCAAATCTGGTCAACACCGACTGTCATGGTTGAAATAGGGGCCTAACCCCCTAATCATCGATCGAGAAATATATATATATATATATATATATATATATATATATATATATATATATATATGGTAAACATGATATGAGCCATAGTGCGCATTTTTTTTAAATGAGTCATGCACATATGGAGCGCACATGTGGACCAATAGGGAAGGGATTCCTACATCCCATGTGCACTAGTACTAGTACACTATATTTCTATTGGTCCACATGTGCATGGCTCATTTAAGAAAATGAGCAATATGGCTCATATTCCGTTTATCCTCATATATATATATATATATATATATATATATATATATATATATATATATATATATGGAGAGGGTGCAATATGTACTAAAGGTTTTGAAAAAAAAAAATTATGAGAAACAGGCTCTTAAACAAGTTAAAAATGATACCAAGAAATCCATAATGGAATTATCCTGTTGTGACTCTATTTTAAAAGAAAGCTTTGAATTTGGATGTAATCCAAAGAAGAAAGGTTACAAGAAATTCCGTAAGAAAAGGTTTAGAAAGATATCATTTTCTAAACAGAATTTCAAAATTAGAAGATTCAATAAGAAAGAATTTTCGGAGCTAGGAAACCTAAGTCTAAGTGCAAATGTTGTGTGTATGGAAAATTAGGACACTTTGCAAATGAATGCAAAGACAAAGTCAATACGTTGGAGAATACCAACACGGCAATTCTCAATGAAGACTATGAAATATGTTTAGGAGAAAGCATAAACAACATAGATTAAATAATATTTGAATTAGATCTATGTCCGATTTTGAATCTTCTAATTATACATAAGAAGATTCAAATGATAATTTTTCATCTTCTTCTGAAGAATTAAAATTTGGTGTTTGTGAAATGATGAGAGTATCATAAGAAGATACAAATGCCTTTAATGTTGTGAATACACAAGGTGAAGTTCTATAGATAAATGAAGATAATCTAAGAGATCTTCAAAATCTCAAAATAGAAACGAATGAGATTTACAAAACAAACTCATTCCCCTATTATTCTTCACATTTTCAAAACAGAAAACTTACATTTTTGAGAGATTTCATGGAAACATTTCTTCTTAAGGAGAAGAAAGACAGACTAATAAGCTACCCCACATATTTCAAAAATGGATGAAGTCTATTTTTTCATCTCATCATCAATTTTATGTTGTTTACAGTGATGATATTTTAGTTTATTCTCGAATAAAGGTGAGAATTTAGATCATTTTAATATTACAAGTGATCTATTTCTCAAACATGGTATAATTCTTCGTCCAAACAAAATAGGATTATGCAAAAACGAGATAGAGGACCTTGGAAAACAGAATTATTAACAAACAGTTCGAATTACAAGATCATATTATAGAAAAGTTAAAGAAGTTCTCAAACACCTTTAAAACCTTGAAGAACTACAAAGCTTTCTAGGCTTACTAAATTATGGAAGAAAATATACTCCTAATTTAAGTAAGAGGGTCCAACATTTGCAAAACAAGGTAAAGCAAACTAATAAGATCCATAAACGACCAAAGATTCTATCACTAGATGGCAGACTGGTAGATACAAATTTCCATTTCTACAGAAGAAGAAGAAAAAAAATCAAGACATTAAAAATGATTATCATAACTTTCCTAAGCTTTATCTACCCAAGAGCGAAGATAAAAAAAAAAAAATTAGAAACCGATGCATCCAATTCTTATTGGGTATGAGTTTTATTAGCCAAAACTTATCAAAAAGAAAAAATGATTTGCGGATTTGCTTCGGAAAAATTCATGCATGCTAAAATTCATTATTCAACATACTAAATGATTTTTTTGCTATTTTTAGAAGTACTAAAACGTTTAGTCCTTATCTTTTCGCTCAGACTTGTACCGTTGTTACGATAACAAAGGAATAGCAAAGTTTCTTGTTAACAAAAGAAAAATGGCTAATGGGGTAGAAGAGTAAGATGGCTAAAAGCTATAGATATGTTTTCACATACTACCTGGTTATACTAACTATCTATCTGATTTCTTGACCAAAGAAGATGAGTTTGTCTCCAGCAAATCCAAAAGGGTAAGAGACTAATGCCGAAAAGGCAAAAGCTATTGAAGACAAAAGTTTTGCTCCAGCAAAGCCACTTCCTCCTGCTAAGATGAGGATTGGAAGCATTATTACATATACTCAGTTTGTGCAATAAGCCCTGCAAACTGAAGAAAATTGCTATACATTCAGCCTTCGTTAGTGGGATGAAAGACTGAATGCACTTTGGAAACTGCCGGAGGACTTCCTTCCAAAGCATTAACAGTTCATTTCTCAAACTTGGCCTCTGCAATTCATGCAAAAGACCAAGTCGTCTTTTATCTTAACAATCAAAATCAAAAGAATTTAATGAGAATTTCAATACTTGTAGAAAATCTCTTAATAAAAGTATAAAATAAGATAGCCCAATTTCTGACGACTTGTATGTAGTGTCTCGCTTCGCGTTGGCACTATGTACAAGAGATATCGCTTTGCTGGCTCGAGCGGAAGCCTTCTCGAAGAGTTTTCCGATCGAAACACAAGACGATTGATCTAAGTGAGTGGGCAGAACTTCATTCTCTGATTCTTGCACGCCTTAATAATGAATCTGAATTTTTGTAATGCTTATTGCTAAGTAGAGAATGTTCGCATTGGGAATGATAGAACGAGAACTTGCATGTTAACTAGAGAACTTGAAATGCTTGTCATTGAAAAGAACTTTGCCATGCTAAGTAAAAGAGTAGATTGTTGCATGCTAAGTTACACGGACACCGCTATCGAACGAACCATTGCTATGCTAATAAGAAGAGTAAAAGATGCTTGAACATATTCCTTCATAGTATGCTAAACAAGAGTAGAACTGCATGCTTAGCTAGAAGAGATAAAAGAACGTGCCATGCTTGCTTAATTAGAGATCGTTTATATGTTTGCTTGTCATTAAGCCATGCTTGCTTAATTAGAGATCGTTTATATGTTTGCTTGTCATTAAAGCTTAATAGATATAACTGTTATGAATAATTCGTTATATACTAAATTGAATGATATGAATGATAAGACTAGTAGTGCACCCTGAGGATCGGTCCTACGGGATCTTGGGGGGTGTGGCTATTAGATACGTAAAGAGAAGATTGAACCTATCGCTCGATTGAATAGAAGAGAAATGATTGAAAAGTCTGCTTGTTATGAGCATGTGCATCATATAGAAATGTTATTAATTGATAAAGAGCATTCATCGCTTCGGTCGGGACAATTTGTGCATAAGTATCGGGTCTCTCGAGCGGTATCCTGGGGCACTGGGACCGTTCGGCCTGGGAGAGGATATACGAAACACCCTGAGGCAATGAAGTCCTCGTTATTAGACGGGTGTTATGTCTATTAGTTAGCTGGTTCACGTGTCAAAACAGCAATCTTTGAGCATATTTTCGGTGTAGTGCTGGACCGTGATAACACCGCTACTAATCATGGTTTTCATGGGCCATCATAGAGTTAGGGCGCATGCTAGACTAGCCTTCTTGCATACCTAACTGTTTGATGCAGGGACGAACAGGAAATAGAACCATGTTTATATATGCAAATTGTTGCTAACTTGTATGTCTGCTGCAAGGATAACCGTTCGGCGAAGGGTAAGAATCACTGAATAAGTGATGTACTCATTATTGAATTGTGCTTGCTATCTTGTATTGCCCTTAGACTTGCATGTTTGAACTTGAATATGCTACTGTCATTGGAACTAAATTGAATAAGTCCACTAGATGCACTGTCTTACACTGAGAAGAATAGTCCACTAGAGATAGCTTATGCTCCAAAGAGTTAATGAATATGCCTCACGATACATGTTGCGCACTGCACGATAGAACATTGTCCCTACTGTATGCTTGATTGTATCGTATATGCAAACTGTTTTCAAAGATATGTTTTCGAAAGAAGTAATCTGACTCTAATCTTGTGTTGCATGAAATGAACTTAGGTAAAAGTAGCAAGATCACTAGTAATGTAATATTTTGTCACATGCTTACTTAGTATTGGTTTTAGAGAGTGTTGTTTCTGTTCGTTGATTTTATACTCACCAGTACTGTCCCCAAAGTGTTGATCCCCCACCAATTTGCTTGTTCGCAGGTACTGGATCGTCCGAAGAAGCGATAGCCGAGCCTCATTCCCAGGACTCGGAAATCAGGAGTCGATGCCTTGAGCCGTATCGAGATGTTTTGAGCTACTTTTGTATAAAGGGATGTAATGTATGGAACGATGTCATTGTAATCGAGCGAAAGAGAGCTTGAGCGAATTGTAATCTCGGCCAAGCGCCGCTTGTAACACATCTTGAATATTAATAAAGAACTTGTTTTCATATGCCATTATGTTTCTTTACTTTTCTGCAATATTGTGTCGATGCTTCCGTCTTGAATAGCTTGCTTGCCCTTGTTCAAAGCTTTGGCCTTGTGCAAGCGCAACTCAGGCTTGCACGACATCACGTCCATGCGAGGACGATCGGTTCCGCAAGGCGCTAAGCGAGGACAATCGCCCCTTACGGGAATCGGGACGTGACATTGTACACCGTGTGCGAAGAGTTGGAAATGTCCAGACCTGTTATAATTAAATAAAAACGGAGAAGACTTCTTCTAAAAATCGAATATTTCTTACTCTATAATTTCAAATTCTCGAGTTTGCATATATGGCACAATAGTTTGCAGATGATATGCACACCTTAATGGAAAGTAACATGGCAAGTGGCAACACAAAATATCATGTTGCCAAACATTTATTGCTTAAATATCTTGTCAAAGGAGCTATAATGTGTATCAAAGTCTTGCTGAAGTACTGGATATCTCAAGCACATCCCTTGTTCATTGTATATTCTAGAAAGTTCTACCATACTCTAATGTTATCTAAAATAATGTAGCACAATGAATGAACTCAATGCTTTAAAACATTGACGTGCTAGTGCCACAAGACTCCTGCTTACGCAGGGTAGAGAAAGTTAAGATGTATACAGACTTACCCATTATATATATATATATATATATATATATATATATATATATATATATATACCCTCTAGCCTAGTGGTTAGTGGAGAGGCATGCGGCCCGGGTGGTCGGGTGGTCGGGTGTTCGAGCCCTAGTGGGGGAGTGGAAGGGATTAATTACCAACGGCTTGTGTGCCCCTTTCTAATGAATCACATGTGTTCTTCTTCATGTCGGTCGTGAAGCTGGTCAACACCAATCCGGTGGTCGACAATCCATTTGATGGGGGGCGACTGGACTAGAATGTTTTCATCGAATGATGTATTTGGGCAGATCCATTCCCATCTCAAGTGGCGGCCCAATTCAGCCTGGCCTGGTCAGGAAGAGATTCTAAATAGAGAATGTGTACGTGGTATTGCAGAACTTTGGGTCATTTATCTTGTCTACCAGCACCGGTCCCACTTATGACTGATCTGGATCATAGAACTAATCCTTCTCGTAAACACACCTAAACCACTTTGTTGAAGTTGAATCAAAGTGGAATGTGAGCACGATGTTGTGGAGCCATCCAATCCACAAAGCTAGTCAACACCAGCTGTTATGGTTGAAATAGATGGCTAACCCCCTAATCATTGTTCGAGAAAGCTATTTCCATGACTCGAACATGCATCCACCAAGAAGCAAGCAACAAGCATTATCGTCGGGCAGGCGACGCCTTCTATATGTATTCTGAAATTAGAGGTTCAAGCTTACTAAAAAAAACTTTCTTAAACTACAATAGAATGGTGCGGCAGATAACATTTCTATATAAAAAAAATCTGACATCTCTAACCACCACTGCTGCAAGTAAAACATCCTTTAGTATAAACAATGAAGATCTAAAATATAGGCTATATCAGTTGACCAATTAATTAATTCACTATTATGTTTATTCCACATACCTACAATTAGTATTGGCAAGATTGACATAATGACTATTATGTTTATTCCACATACATACAATTAATATCGAATCCACGTCAATATTTGTTGTGTGAACATATAGCTGAATGTTTTAAAGTAAGAAAGCAGGGGTTCATAGAAGAATATATACCCATTGAGGCACACGATGGAAACGATTGAAGAATTTTCTGGATAAGTGACACTGTTGACAGTCCATGAAAGAGTAACCACAACAAATTCATTGAAATATAAGAGCCTGTATATAGATTAAGAAGAAAGAATCAGCTTGAACAGTTTAAATCAACCTCAATTCATGAATATTACAGCTTTTTGTTGGACTTCTAATGTTTAAGGGAGATTTCTTTTAATGACAGTTTTTTTTTGAAAGGCCTAGCTGGAACCCAGGAACTCCCCGTTATCCCATCCCTCAATAGCCCCCACCGGTTAGGCCATCCCCTGATGACTTTTAAGGGAGAAAATCAGTAAAAGTGAAACATCCTAAAAGGTATGGGCATAAACAGATGGTTGAAACATGAAAAATGTAAGGACACAGTACATGATAGATTCGTAAAACTAGGATGCAAGGACCAAATAAAATGTCTTCCCATTGCATAGTTTTATCTGGTCATGCTTGTCTATTTGTAATTTTCTACAATGTGATTTGTTGGCTTCATACTGGAACAAGTCCAAAACGAACCCCAAAGATTGACGTTAGGCAAACCTGCAGTAAGTGTTTTGCATGGCTGCACGGCTAAGACAAGTGTCTGGACAGATTTTCACCTGTAGAATAATTGCATGGTTTGTAGTATCCAAGACATGCTGGCTATGGGTACAACACATTAGAAGTGTCTTTGCTTCCTAAGAAATATCAGAATTCCACATTATTAAGAAATCAAATAAAAAATATTGGAACTGACCACTGTAAGATCTTTTTGCAAAAGCCAGACAGCACATAAGTACATAGAGAACTATGTACAGTGAGCTATATTTTGAAGCTTTAGCACTCCTTAGTTGCGAAGAAGTTATATTATTTGGAGTTTGCCGCAATATCAATACGATGAAGAGGAGCACACCACAGCAACCCGTGGAGGCAGTCCAATATTGTAAGTTCAAATATGCAATCCCTGAAAAAAGATACAATTCAGATAGAAATTTAAATATTACAAGATACTAATACGAAAATGGAAAAAAAGTTGTACAAGATGAAGGAGATCACGATAAATTTTCTCTACCTAAAGAATGAAACTAAAGGTATCAAAGATTTTTATGCTTATGAATTATCACAGACATACAATCTTTAAACTTAGGGACAGAAGATGATATAAGATTTAGTGACTAACTATTCTCTGAACATGTAACCAAATTTGTGCCTTCATACAAGTTTGCTAATATAAACTTATAAGATTTGACTTACAACTTAGAAGACCTATTAAGGAAAGACGTATGAACAAAGACAAGCTTCACCTTCAGATCCAACATCGTGGATAGATATTCTTCTCAATGTTTGTATCAACCGTGATAGTAAGACAGTGGGAAGAGTAACTGCACCAAGTAGTATTCCAGACGAAGCAACAGGCCTGAAAAAATAAGAGAGAATAAACAGAAATAATTCGTTAATTGTTGACGATTATGGCCTCTACTTCTGCATAAGCATTCAAACTTACAAAATGGTGTATTTCAGTAACTCAGTTAAACAAGATCAGGTTATACTTCTGATGTCAATTAAAAGAAGCTGACGTGCAACATAAAAAATGAAAACGTGCTCATTCCGCATGTGCTCCATCATGTTTACATATTTCACAATTAGTATCACTTCTACTCTCAATAAGAGCTGGCAAATAGTTCAGAATATCTTGGAATGAATGCATGAAACCATCTCCTTCTGATCCCTCATCAGACGAAGTTTACCTTTGAAACAATGTATTGCATTCTTCATGTGAACATCTAGACGTCTTCACTAATTTCTATCCTTCATCATTATCCAAGCCTTTCACATCAGAAACCAGGTCAGCTATAAAGTATAGCTCTCTGCGGAGGATCCAACAGAATTATTTATCAAACTTATTACCAGCTGGGAACATGGAAGTAACCCTCTCATTTGGTGTCAAGTCTCAGCACAAGGAAACTATAAACATTAGAAAGGGCTTACCAAACCAAATTGTTGAATTAGCAGGTAATCTGCAGTGAAGTACCGAAGGAGTAATCCTCGAAAATTCTCTTAAAAGTGATACTAGAAGAAGGCAGAAGATGAGTTTTTCTACAGAACTGCAGTCATCAACTCTAAGGCACAGTAGTACACTCCAAAGAGCCAAAGTAAATGCATTCTGATAAGAGTAATTTTATCCCCTACATAATATAAATCTCAAACGTGCTTATGGATTATAAATTCCATTACTCAAAAATGGCATCCAAAACAAAAACTAGAAGCCACCTAATTATTGGATACTTCATATAATTTAAAAACATAAGATATACTTTCAAGTTTCAATCTGTCATGTTTTGTGTATTACGATTCAAGGGTCCTTGGTTGGAGGTTGTCCACAAGTGCTCGAGGGAGTCTCAAGATTGCTAGAAAAGTGAGGTGCAAAAGGAGCATAACTTGCTCAAGCAGTCCATGTTGTTCACTTAGACACACCTTCATTCAAAAGGCTATAACTTGAGCTACATAAAGGGAGTTAAGACATGAAGCCAAAGGTCATAGAAAATACATTTCTGTTAAGTATTAGTACATTAGTCATTGGACTTTAGTCCCGCATCGGACAAAGAAAAATGAGAGGCTAGTCCTCTCATATATATATATATATATATATATATATATATATATATATATATATATATATGATCTTTCATCAATGAATGCATCCAAATATTCTCTCCTACATGGTTTCAGAGCCACCCCCACATCCAAAAACCTAGCCGCCAACCTCACATCTCTCTCTCTCTCTCTCTCTCTCCTACGTCTCTGCGCTGCTGCTGCGCTGTTGTCTCCTGCTGCTGCCAACCCCCCACCACCACCACCTGCCGACCTCCCGTAGCCCAATCCAGATCTGCCACCTGCCGATCTCTCTCCAGATCTGTCAACCCCTCCCCCCATGTTCAGCCGCCATCTCCCAACCACAATGAAAAACCTAACCCTAATTGCCAGCCCCAAAATCCTACCGCCAGCCCCTACCCCAAAACCCTAACCCTAACAACAATTTCCAAAAATTAAATTGTTGGAGTTGAGATCTTCAGAAGGCAAACTATAATCGTTTGTGTGAACCTTTGAACCTCGACGACGACATCAGAAGTTAACAAAGAACAAACTTGATTATTTGTGTGAATCTTTGTTCCTGGTCTGGTATCCACATCAGGATCTAATAGAGAGAATACTAGTTTTGCGTGAATCTTTGTTCTGACTTGTGTTATCCAACTTCGATTTATGCCAAGATTGCGGGCACCAGCAACGTTGTTGTGAACATTGCGCATTGGCAAAATTGATGTAAATATCGGACCGCAATGATCATCGATAGTCAAATCAAGAATCTAAAGGATGTCGAACAATGCGATGAATAGCAGCGTTGGTAGCACCACTATTGGGAACATAGAGGCGGGAACACAGATCACTGGTACAACGTTTTTTTCTATTCGACTGGTCGATCGAAGGCTGGATGGTCCGGAAAGCTATTCCATATGGCGCAAGAAGGTTGAGAAGATGCTTCGAGAAATGCGATTGTCAAAACATCTCACTGACAACCCTCCGAAAGAGACCGATCCCATATATGAGCAATGGGAGACTGATGATAGCAGATTGTTTACACAGTTAATGAATTCGATGGAACCATCAATCGAGGATATTGTTCAGAACATGGATTCGGTGAAGGAGTTATGGGAGGCCCTAACAACTGTGTTTGATTGCAAGCGCGACTCGTCTCGCATCTATGACTCGATTGTTTGTGTCTACCAAACTGATCAAGGAGACAAGTCACATAAGGACCACTTCCGTACCTTTAAGGTCCCAACTGATGAGGTGTATCGCGTGTTACCCTTAACGTCGGATATCAATGAGGCAAGAACTCCACATCAGCATCTCTATGTTATGGCATATATTGCCTCACTTCACTTCGTTCTGATGCAGACTCTGCACGGTCTCGAATTATTGATGGGGTCAAGGTTCCATCTCTGATGGAAGCTCACTTTCGTGTCCTACGGACAGCGAAAGTAGTTAGAAAGGATACGAGTGGTGCACCTGTTGATCGATCTACCTTGGGTGTTGCACGTGGTGGATTCCGTATGAGTCGTGGTGGTAGACATGGTGGTCGGAATGCTAATCGTAATGGTGGACGAGACAATGACGAACGTAATGGAGGACGACCGCGAACAAGCTTCAACTGTGGTCAACCTGACTATTTTCAATTGCAGTGTTCCAAAGCTGTTATTGCCAATGTTGCATCGGATGCTAATGATGATGAAAGGTGATCCGCGCAGATAACTACAGAAACATATGCAGAATTTGCTGAATTTCAAGTTCAGTGTCGTGGTGAAGCCTCTACATCTGGATCAACAGTCGGATACTCAACGGCGTTTGTGGTATGGTCAAAGCGGTGGGTGATCGACTCGGGCGCGTATGATCACATGACAGATAATGCCAGTATGTTGCAGGATTATGAATCTATAGGTCGTGTGGAAGATAATTGTCACACCTCAATACCGGAATACGGAGACAGACATGGCCAGCTACCCCGTACAAGATATAGAACGTCGTACGGCGATCACGGTTGTAACTAGACAAGAGGGTACATACTACAAGCAAGTCACTTAGGGTCACACAGAACATCTATTGTCTCAATCAGTCAAACAAGAATAGCAAACATAGAACATGTATGATAAAACTGAAAGACGTCCCAAACGCGCTATCAAAATGTTCTAGAAACCAATTGTACAAAATAAGAACCTGACGGAGTACCAAAAGTACATGACCATGATCAGCTGCAGTCTGATTAATTATAATCATGTAAGAAAACTAAATGTCCAAATTTACGGCTAACAAGTGTCGGTGGCTAAACGTCCAAAAGAGAAAAATGTACAATAACGAACATTAATGAGGATTTAAACAATATCCATGGAGGCTAGTCTGCACTACCCAGATAAATATTTGAGGGTGGTCAGTTAAGCACGATCTCGGGATTATGTCCCTCCCAATGCTCTATATGTTTTAGTTGCCTAGTTAACCATATGGTTAGCTGGAAGTACATGACGTGGTCACATGTTCCTCCCCTTATATGTTGTACCGCAGTACGGACACGCTAGATACGAATCCACTTTGTCACTTGATAGTTCAATTTAGATTCACCTGAGCGTAATGTAACAGTCAAACAAATCCTAGCCACGCTTTGGTTATTGACCAACGATTTTGTCCATGCTGAAGAAATCGTATTATATCACATGCCACATAGCACGTAGGTACACCTTGGTGTAAAACATATAACATAATTATGTAGGAACACAGCACATAGTAAGTGTATCAGCACGGATACCAATAGCCGAGTCAAGTTACCAATCATTGGTAAATCACATAATTTCTAGCACATGACAACACATAGACTAAGTCAGGTTTATAGGTAGCCATAGTCACTTGGCGCATGGTCTGTCTCTACACATAGTCGGATCAAACACATAGTCAGATCCAACACATGGTCACTTAGTTCTCATACACTTACAATCATCAATGTCACACATATGAATTTCAAAGTCCAATAAAACATCCAAACCAAGCAAATCAATAATACGTGTGCATAGGGCCGCATAAAGGTTTGGAGCGCGTAGGGATCAAGGACGCATAAGGTCAGGGATGCATAGAGTCAGGGACGCGTAGAGTCAGGGACGCATAAGATCAGAAAAAGTCCACTCTTCGGGATAAGTGTTGAGTGACGGACAATAAATGCAAGTCAGAGAAGTGACTGAAATGACAAGCCAAAAAGTGTGTAAGTGAGAAAAGACAAAATCATGAAAAGATTTGCACGACAAGACATGCACGAAAGAGATGCATTCTTAAGTTGCATGCTCAAGTGCCACATATAGACCCTTGGACGCATAGACCCTTGGACGCATGAACTTTGGGACTTAGAGAAATTTTCTGCATTCAATGGCTCTTTACATGCGTCTTAGGAATGCATGCGCCAGGTAGCCATGCGCTCAATCAAGATAGGTGCATGCTGGAGGATGTCGCATGAGACACCTTCGTCCCAAGACAGCACGAACTACATGAAAATAGCTCCAAAAATTCGAAAAACTTGTTTTCTTCATAAAAACTTTATTTTAACTCCAAATCAAGTGAACCAAAAGCCAAAACGCCTGAAATGTAATGCTCTATCACCTAGAAAAACTGATTTTCTAAAATACCATATTTTAATAGATCAAAACCAAGAAAAACTCATGGAACCCATGATAACCATTAACTAAATATACAGATCTACTAAATTTCATCCATCAAAACTGAAAACTCCAAGAATTAAAAGTGCTTAGAATCATAATGTAAAAATATTAGACTAATAAAATGTAAGAAAAGAGCAATAATTAAAATCTAAGAATTTCTGCATATCATGCAAGGTGTACTTGCCTAAAATGAAGGAAGGAGGAGAAATGAGAGAATGAGGGAAGAGAGAGAAAGAAGTTAGCTTAAATAGCTACGACTTAAAGTTTAGACCATGGTTCAACTCGTGACCGAACCAAACTAAACAAATAAACCATGAACTACATTAAACCAAAGAATGGGTCTAGTCTCCATGCAACATAATTAACATGCAAGCAAGAAATAATATAAGCAGGAAAATAATACGTTCCAAATATGTATATTGGAAACGGGGAGTGACAATATTACTGTTGGGAATGGCAGTTCTAAGTTCGTGGACGAGGGAGTGTCCGTCTTTCTCATATTCTGCCACTCACTTCAGTTTTACATACACCTGAAAATCCATTCAGTTTATTATCTATTAGTCGAATAACTCGAGACTTACATTGTTCGGTAACATTCTTTCCTGATTGTTGTATTTTTCAGGACCTAAATACGGAGAAGACTATTGGTAGGGGTATGTGGCTGGAGACTTATATCTCGTTGAGTTGAATTCATCTGTAGCATGTGAATTCATCTGTAGCATGTGCCAGTATGCAAGGTTGTAAAAATTGCTAGTCGATTCGTGGGGACAAGGGATTAATCGGGGACTAGTCGGATTAATCGTTTTGAGTTTATATATATATATATATATTTTTGTTTTATAATTTTTTTTCCTACCCGACCCCCAACACCCCTTAATTAACTACCCGAGACCAACCCACCCCCCCCGGAATCGAACCGTGCCCACCCCTCCCATGTCCCAAGCCTTTTACCACTACGCAACAATCTAAGGACTTTGAGTTTATATATATATATATATATATATGCAACTCGTTGTTCTCTTCTACGATAATAAATTCTTATATAATGCACAGTTTACTTTTTGTCTATTTACATCATTCTATTTTAATACAAAGAAAGAAAGAAAAGAAAAAAAAAGAGAGAATTCATGTGTTCAAGTACAATATAGAACCCATGTGTTCTACTTACATATCATTCCATTTTAATAAAAATCCATGTGCTCAGATACAATACAGCACAGAACCCATATGCTCTACTATAGCACAGAACCCATGTGTCCATGCCATAAATATCTCTTTGTTCAGTACAAAGAAGTACAAAGAAAGAAAGAAAGAGAGAATAGTCAGCTCACAATTAGCACTCCGAAAAATATAAACGAGAGAGAAAACACAAGAAAGAAAGAAAAGAGGGAAAAGAGAGAGTTGGTGAGAGACTCACCAGAGGCTGCCGGAAGAGAGAGTGGCTCCGGCATTCGAGGAAGAGCTTCGACAGAAAGTCGGATCAGACGGAGCACTAGCATCCATAGGGAGCCGACTAGGCACCCGTCGGTCTTCTGTTGTTGCTGTTGTTTCTTTCTTCTGCTACTGCTGCTGGGTTTATTTTGTGACCCAGTCGGCCGACTAGGTCCGTCCAGGGCCGCCTAGTCGACCAACTAGCTCCGATTAATGCTTGATCCGATTTTTTAGCCGCCCAGCCCCCTAGTTGAGTTGGCGGTGGCCGACTGCCGATAGTCGGCCGTCCAGTCCGACTTTTGCAACACTGCCAGTGTGTGTCGCGATCCTTTTGAGTTACATTGTCGGTTTGGCCATCTGTCTATCCAAGCTCTCAAAAAATTGTATCCGTCGCTAGATCTTCGAGTTTCACTTAATTGTGAGTCGTATAATCTAGCTAAACATCGTGCATCTTATTTTGTGAGTTTGGATAAATTTGTTTCAGCTCCGTTTCAATTAGTCCACTCTGATATATGGAATCCATATTCCTTTGAATCAATGATGGCGTTCAAATATGTTGTCCTTTGTTGATGATTACTAACGAGTCACCTAAGTCTACCTAATGAAGAATCGTTTCAAATTATTTGATATATGTACTTTTTTTGCGAAAATAAAAATCCAATTTAAAATTTCCATTATCTTCAGAGCGACAATGGTCGTATGTGTCTCAGACGTTCTCTTATCATCTTGCTAAACATGGGATTATTCACCAAACTTCATGTCCCTATACATCACAACAAAATAGTGTGGCAGAACGTAAGAATCGTCATCTATTGGAAACAACTCGAGCACTTATTGTTTTACGCTAATACACCCAGAAAATTTTGGTCGGATATTGTACTGACGGATTGTTATCTGATTAATCGTATGTCGTCTCGTGTCTTCAATGGAGTAACTCATTTTCTTGGTTATATCCCAATTGAATGCCCTTCCTTCTACCTCTCAAAATTTGTGGATGCTTCTGTTATGTTCGGGATACTCGACATACCCTTTCTAAATTAGACATGAATGCACTCAAGTGTATTTTTCTTGAGTATCCTAAGGATCGGATAGGGTATCGTTGTTTTACCCCAACTTTGAAAAGGTACATTATGTTTCGGGATGTTACCTTTATCGAGAGAGAGTTTCCTCCACCACCTCCGACTAACGATTATGTTCTAAAGGTTTATCCAGATGAGAATTTTCTATTATATCCAGTTCAAACACAGCAGTCCCCCGTAAGGGTGTCCTCCCCTACCGAGCCAGTCTTACCGTCAAATGGTCCGCAAACACAAGCTCCATCAGAACAGGCATCAACAATGGTGCCCACAGTCGTAGAGTCGGCGTCGTCATCAGAGTCCTCCAGCTCCACCGATTCACCACCGTCTGATATATCGACTCGTCTACATTGTGCATGTCGTGATCATCCTTTGTATGTTAACTACAAAGGGCTTGCGAGTCACACTCAGTCCTTTGTGGCTACTATTGATAAAATTCAGATCTCCAATTTTGCAGATGAGGGACTCAAACGTCCTGGTTGGCACACCGCTATAGAAAAGGAGATATGAGCGCTTCGAAAGAACCATACATGGGACTTTGTGGATTTGCCTATCGGTAAGAAGACGGTAGGTTGTAAATGGGTGTTCACAATCAAGGTGAAACCAGATGGCACCCTTGTTCGTCTAAAAGCTCTTGTGGCAAAAGGGTATTTCCAGACTTACGATGAAGACTATTTTGAGATCTTCTCCCCAATTGCCAGGATGACCTTTGTGCGCGTGCTCCTGTCCTTAGTCATCTACTATGATTGGCCCTTACTTCAGTTGGATGTGAAGAATGCATTTCTCCTTGGGGACCTTGAAAATGTGGTGCGACCTCCTGGGTTCGTTGCAAGGAAAGGTAAAGTATGTCATCTGCGAAATGCCCTCTACGGCCTCAAACAATCATCTCGTGCTTGGTTTGGTTGATTTACACATTTCGTTATCCAGTTTGACATATGCCAATCAAAGAATGATCATTCGGTATTTTACCGACAAACATCAGCTGGACGTATACTACTTGGTATCTATGTTGATGACATTGTAATTATGGGAGACGACGGTCAAGGTATTGCAGGGATGAAAAGTTTTCTGAGTGAGCAGTTTCAGGCCAAAGATACGAGAGTGTTAAAGTATTTCTTGGAAATTGAAGTCACAAAGGAAAAGCACGACATTGTAATGTCTCAGCGAAAATATGTGCTTCACATCCTAACTGAAGCAGGAATGATGCAAACTAAGGGAGCAACCACACCCATGGATCCAGGAGTAAAGTTACTCCCCAATGAGGGGATACTGATGACCAATCATGATCAGTATCGTCGGGTAGTTGGAAAACTCAACTACTTGCAGTCATGAGTCGCCCAGACATTTTCTTTGTTGTAAGTGTCGCAAGTAGATTTATGGCTTCTCCACGAGTTCCGTCTTGGAATGCAGTTCTTTGGATCCTGTGCTTTCTAGCCCAGAATTCAGGAAAAGAAATTTGGATGGAGAATCGGGAACATACTCATCTTAAGTGCTTTACAGATGCTGACTGGGGTGCAAGTCCACAACTGATTATTCAGTATTTATTGGCGGAAACTTAGTATCGTGGAAGTGCAAGTAGCAGAGTGTGGTCTCATGGCACAGCAGAGGTGTTATATCTAGCATCTTCTAAATGAGCTGGAAAAAAAAGCAGAATCGGAAGTAGCAGATATGTAGTGTGATAACCAGTCAGCTATCCATATTGCTACCAATCACGTATTCCATGAAAGGACGAAACGCATTGAGATCGACATCCACTTCGTCCGAGATGAATATCAAAAAGGGGTGATAACATTTCACCACGTAAGAATCGGCGATCAGATAGCAGATATCTTTACTAAGTCTCTTTTAGGCCCTCGTGTTCAGTTTCTTTGTAACAAGCTGGACATGATTGACATCTATGCTCCAGCTTGAGGGAGGGTGTTAAGTATCAGTATATTAGTCATTGGACTTTAGCCCCACATCGGACAGAGAATAATGAGAGGCTAGTCTTCTCCTATATATATATATATATATATATATATATATATATATATATATATATATATATAATCTCTCATCAATGAATGCATCCAATTATTCTCTACTACAATTTCCATAGGTGGTCATTTGGTTGAATGGGTCAAAATGAAGAAGTAATACAGTCGAAGTGCATAATATACTCGTGTATTAATCCAAAACAGGTAGTACCCCTCAATATAGCAAGTATAACCACATTTGACAGCAGCCTAGTGGGCATTCCACCCCAGTCTGCCAGGTAGCCTGCGAGTAACAACATGGGAGCAGTGTGGGGTTTTTCCTAGTCGTGGTTTCAAAGTTCTAACTTATGCAATTACTTCAACCAATGGTGGAGTATGTTCCTAGAGCTACGATCAACATAAAGAGGATTTAGGAGTTATGTTCTTCTCAAATTTATGATGCATGACAATTGGAGCCATGTATTCAAACTCCGATTAGTATTGTGCACTTTTAGTAGAAGAAGACACATCTTCTAGCATGGATGTTCGTTTTGGACGTACCACCCCAATTCAAAAAGAAAAGTCCAAGGGCTACAAGTTTCATGTTTCAAGTTTTTTTCTAGTAACCATGTTTTAGATATAAGTTTTGTTGTCCTAGTCAGATCATGGATTCTGGACAGATTTCCAAAACCTTATCCGAGTAGGATTAGTTTAGGATTTGATAAGAAAAACTCCAAGGGCTACAAGTTTCATGTTTCAAGTTTTTTTTCTAGTAACCATGCCCACTACTCCAGCAATGGCACCGAAGATGAGATATAGAGTACCGATATCCTTGTGGTTAGTAGAGAACAGCCATCTAACCAGATTTGTCATCATTTTGAATTGCATTTTTTTCGTTATCAGATATGGGCCCCATAGCTATGCATCCAGCAGGAATTGAATGTACGAATTTGTCAATTATGAGTTGGACGCTTTAACCATTCACCAACTTGCCGAGTTAACTCATCACGACTGAAAAATAAAGAATGACCTATACACAACTCCAACTTGATTACAAAGTAGCGGAGATCAATTTGACGACTTTTGATTCATGACCAGATATAAGTTTTGTTGTCCAAGTCAGATCATGGATTCTGGACAGATTTCCAAAACCTTATCCGAGTAGGATTAGTTTAGGATTTGATTTCTTTAAGTATTTATCTATATCATTTAGAACTATTTTACTAGTGGGATTAGAATCACTTGAAGTCTATAAATAAAAGCCTCCCCAAACTTATGTAATCAATTTCTTATTTAATAAAAATTCTACAAAGAATGTTTTCTTTCTCTGGTGAATTACATGCTTACTTTCCTACTGGATTCTAGATATTTTGTGGGTTCGGCGTGATCAACACTTTATAGCGCATTTCCTTTGTGTTAATTTATCTTTGGTGGCTATTAAAGGAGATCCCTTAAAACTGTAACTTGATTGGGTGTGAGAGAGTTTTGTACCTTTACATCTTCTTTTGAAAGAGAGGATTATCTAGTAACTAGGCGGAGCAGTTTCCCTCTACACCACTATTGTTCTAGTGTTTGTTTCCGCTTATTCTCTCTTTCGCTATCAATCACCCACATCCTGTCTAGCAATTTGAATCCATCTACCTATTTCTGTAAATCAGGATCTGTTATGTTACTAATGTCCTCCAATCTAACAGGGTTTCCTGGGTTTTCTCTGGCTGAGAATCTTATTCACTTCTCATGCACCTACCATACAACTTTTTGCCACCATGCGACCCCTTTTAACACAGTCCAATAGCAAACCATGCATTCACCAACCTTGTATGAATTAGAACCAATATCTGAGGATAATGCCAGACTAGATGAATCTATTACATCCAAGCAAATTGCAGTTACGACTCAACAAGTACTCATGTACTTCTCTTGCATGTCCTCCAACTTAACAACTCCTCAGAATGCTGAATCACCGAAGTTTAAGTAGTCCAAGTTTAAGAAACATAATCTTTGATGAGATATGCAGTTCAGGCTACATACTCAGAGAATTTCTTACGATTTTGTCATCCTTCCAAAAATGTCGGTACCACTATAGTTGGTTAATGTGGTCGAAGCTTAAGAAACACACAAAAACCCACAAGGTTTTAATGAGAGTTGTGGTTTTGCTGCTTCTCTGTCATTTGTTCCTCGAAAAATCTCCTCATGATCAAATACAGGCCCATCCACTCTTACATAGCAGTCAACACAAATTGGAAAATCGTGCACAATCCAAAAGCATGCATGAAATTTCTCAATTGTTAACAACTTGGACTTTCATATAGAAGAGGGACAACAAATATCAACCCTAGAATCGTCCAACAGAATTAGACTTAACGTAAGCATAGTTAACAAAATTTTACTAAATTCAAATTTTCGAATCAAGAACGATGACTCAGGATCCAACCAAAACTATTTTGTGCATATAAACCCTAAATTCACCAACAAACCTTATAATCCCAAGAAATCTTCACATTAAAAATGATTCAACAAAATTCAAACGAAGGGTAGCAATCCAGAGATTCTATTTGGACAAATTAGAGGAGACAGACGGCTCCGTTGGTAACAATTTATAACTACACATAAAAGAGGGATAACAAAGTATCAATCCTACAATTCTCCAACTAAACTCAGAGTGAATCGTACCCTAGCCAGCTAACAAAATTTTACTAAATGCAAATCAAGAACAGTGATCTCGAGATCCGACCAACAGAAATCCATCCAGTCAAAACCATTTCACACATATATATCCTAACATTCCCAACAAACCTCGTAAAACCCTAAAAAAATTCCAAATCAAGTACTATTGAACAAAATTCATACATAGTGCAATGATCCAGAGATCCAATCAACAGAATTACACCCAATCAAAAACAATTTCACGTACATAAACCCTATAATTCCCCAACAGAACTCGAATCTAACTAACCCTGTCTAACAAAATTTTACTAAATTCAGATCAATAACGGCGAACTCGAGATCAGATCAATGGAAATCCTCCCAATCAAGAACATTTCCACGAATCTAAACCCTACAAATCTCAAACTAAACAATTTCACGTACATAAACCCTAGAATTCCAAAGTAGCCTTCTAAACCCTATAATTCTCCAACAGAACTCGAACCTAACTAACCCTATCTAACAAAATTTTACTAAATTCAGATCAATAACGGCGAACTCGAGATCAGATCAACGGAAATCCTCCCAATCAAGACCATTTCCACGAATCTAAACCCTACAATTCTCAAACTAAACAATTTCACGTACATAAACCCTATAATTCCCCAACTAACCTTCTAAACCCTAGAATTATCCAACATAACTCGAACCTAACTAACCCTATCTAACAATTTTTTTTTACTAAATTCAGATCGACAACGGCGAACTCGAGATCAGATCAACGGAGATCATCCCAATCAAGACCATTTCCCCGAACCTAAACCCTACATTTCCCAAACTAACTAGCAAAACCGTAGATTTTCCGAATTAAAAACCACCCAACACAACCCATACAAATAGCACTGATCCAGAGGAGAACCCAATTTGGAGGAGGGCAGGGGAGGATTCGAATTACCGGGTTCTGAAGCGACGGAGAGCGTCGAGGTTCCCGGCGGCGGCGATCTCGACGAGGAGCCCGGCGACGCAGAGGAAGCAAAGGGCGGCGGCCTCGAGGAGGAGCGGGGACGGGACGGAGAAGAGGAGGCGAAAGACCAAGAGGAAGACGACCGCCCTCTCGCCGTTGAAGAGCTCGAGCTCGGCCACTTCCACCATGGCAGGAGGTCAAAATCGGTCCGACGAAGTATTTCGTCGCGTCTTCATTTTGATTTTACTTTGTAATTATGTCTGTATGTTTAGTAAGCAATTATTGTAGGTAACTTGCCGTGAATCCAGAGTTCGGTCAATATGAACCAGCAAACAAAACTTGTTTTGATTTGTCTGATTATTTAAAAATCTAATATTAGTCTAATTCTATTGTTTGTCCTGAATTTATCTTGAATTCTCTAATTTCACTTCTGATTTCGTCATGAATTCACCATAATTTTCAAACTCAAATTCGGGATACGGATTGGAATTATGTTTGAATTCACAAATTTTGTTTTTCATATTAGAATATTAAACAAAACAAAGTTTAGTTATTTGTATTTATCTCACAATTCTAATTGTTATTTCTAGTCCCCTCACTTACTTTTAGAAAAAAAATTAGTTGCATCCCATCTTACTTAACCATATTCAATTGTACCACACTGCTTTATCATAATGTACAATATCTTCCACTTTCGTCAAAAACTAACGGCCAACGACGTTAATTTTTGACAGAAATACCCTTAGCAGATCACCATTATTAAGTCTTCCTCTCCTCGAATTGGGAAAAGAGAAGGGATATTTCGGTCAAAATTTAACGGTCAACAGATTTTTGACGAAAGTGGAGGATATTGTACAATATGATAAAGTAATTTTTTTTCACCTTTAATATGATTAAATAAGATAGGGTAGTGCAACTCCAATTTCCTCTTTTTTTTATTAGTGTTGTCCTCTCACCCCTATTTCTCAAAAGTTAGAATTTTTTTTTCCACAAATAACTCAATAAAGTGCTCGTCTCATTTCAGGATAGAGTACTCGTCTCAAATAAGTATCTACGTCCCATAACATTAATGAGTAAAGAAAGTAATGTGTCACTTTGCGCTTTGATCCACACCCTACCTACTAATATAAAATTATTAAATATAGTGAAATGTCCATAGGTAATCTACCACATTACTACAATCATACTTTTATAGCATCAACGAGCTCTAAGAGTTCAAACAGTAAACAAGTACATTAATACAACAATATAATATTATATTTTTTTGCTATAATTTCACAAAGTTAAACATAACTGGTTACAAACATACAAGTAAAATTCATGTAAGTGAACCTAAGCACAGTTTGTAAATTCATTGATAATGACTCACATCATTCTACATCTCACTAACAATTGTGTCATGCCAAATGTCCGCTTCTCCACTTAGTTGTTCTTGTTTTACTTAATTGTCGTCACGAGCATATGGCAAAGAGGAGGAAGCCTCGTCATCTAATTAAACTAGAAATTTGTGCGACCGACACTCTCTACAAAAAAAATTGTACAATGTGACACAAGCTAACACAATCTTTGCATGTGTCCTAAACTGCAGCTACTAGAAAAACGCAAACTCAAAATTTGTGAAACAATATTTGTAGATACCAAATATTCTCTCACTTATATTTCTAAGGTGCGCGTGTGGAGATTGAATAGCTCTTTTGCATTATGTGGGTTACAGTCATCACATGCTAAGTCTTTGAAATGATACCTAACATTATATAATGGACCTAAAAAAGATCGACGATTTGGAAATCCATATTCCACCAAGTAGTACATTCCTGAGCGGAGAGTAAACAACACGATAAAAAAGATACTATTGAAAATATGTATGATTTTAAAATTTCCAATCAACAAATCAATACCATTCGGAACTCATAACGTTCATTCTACTTAACGTATCACTCAAAACTTTGAAATCATGAGTAAGATCCCTTCCACCCACTAATCACATAGCTAAATTTATATTGAAGTTGCATGCTGCGAGAACATTTAGTGACGTAAATACATGATTGTTGGGATATCACTCAACATCTTCTATTGGGCTCCGTTGTAGAGATATGATATACAATCATGTATCATATAACTCATAAGAATCGTATCTCACAACGTATTAAATTCCAACTAATAATCATATGGTTAATTAATCACTTACCATCAAATATGAATAAATCGGTGTTTTTTTTTTTTTTTGGCACACATGTACAAGGTTTAGTTGAATCTCTTGCTAATTAAAGCATACAAGGCTTCTAAGATATGATTGTCTGTTAGTTATTCAGTGCGACTGATTAAAGGATTTTTTGGTTAAGTAATATTGTGAGTTTTGACCCACAGTCTGCAAAGAAAGGGTTATAATCTCATCCACAAATATGTATACCCTCATTTTGTCTCTAGTAATGAAGAACAAGTTCACAAATACATCATGATACGTCCTATATACATATCTAAAGTGATCAGAGTTATCGTTCAAAAGCTTTTTGTCATACCTTGCTTTTGAAATACGATGAGTCGAGTACGTAACGAACATTACTGATTGTCGTCTGTAAGGTTCTACGATAGATTTAACATGGATCATATGAGACAAAACAAGACTATCATTATGATAAAAGACATAATATATAGATAAATTTTGAAAATATCTACACTACCTTACTTAACTATACTATATATTACATATATAACTTATCGGGCACAAAGTTGAAGGTCAACATATGTAGTGTTCCGTTCCTAGCAAGATATATTGTGTTGACTTGTGGCTTGAATAGACAAGTCAGATTTGGGTCCGTATGAAAAAAAACTTTTACTTATCAATATGATCGTTGATATGATTTATATTTTGCGTCGATAAAAAGAATACGTATACAAGGAGAATAATATATATGATTTTTTTAAAATATCTATTTTGTTACTATTTTTTTAAAAGAATACTATTTTGTATAAATATTATATTGAAACAATAATATGGCCAGAGTTTTTGTTTTACATTTTTTTTATAAACATGTCTAAACCGATCCATACGTAAATAAAATTAAGTTGGTCTAGTCGGAACCAGCTCGGTCCTCAAGGTGTATAACAGGTCGGGCGGTCCGAAACCCAGCCTGGGCTCGATCCTGGCAACGCCGGTCTGGGTCGACCCAGACCCGGTCAACGGGCCGACCTGGCTCGACCCGCAGGAGATCCGGGTTCGGGATGGGTTACCATTTAGCGGTCAGTAGGCCCATTCCGGTTCGATACAAAATTTGGTCCGAAGTGGGTTCATCCTTCCAACCCGGTCGACCTGGCATGGCCCAACCCTGTCGGGGACCCGGTTAGGCTCGGTTGAAGCCCAGTGTACATATATATCTATATATATATATATATATATATATATATATATATATATATATATATATATATATATATATATATATCTTGTTTGAATTTGAGGGAGAGTTAAGTGGGATGTGTTTAATAATCATTGCTTGGATTATAGGTTTTGAGTGTATGATAGAGTTAAATGTGGTGAATTTATGACTTTTAAACAAAATCCCTCACTTCTCCCTCGTGAACCCCCCTATTTTTTTTTTTTTGGGGGGGGGGGGGGTGTTAAAAAAATGCACAAAATGGTGAAATAAACCCCCACTTAAGAGCATCCACATTTTGACTTTAGTCAAATTTTGTAGCACTTGAAGACTGCAGTAGGAACTTGTGCATATTTTAAATTTACTATAAAGTTACGAGACACTATAGATTTAGAGTGAGTCCTAGCTCCTCTATATTAGTTTATGGACGTACCAAAAGTAACCAAACATAAAAGGAAAAAAAAAGTGATAAAATATTACCAAATATGGAAGAAAAAAAAGGAAAAAATATAGAGGAAAAATAGGAGATTAATTTTGAGTGTACCATTTTTTGCCAATATCATTGGGGCAGTAAATTTTTTTTTTTACATAATTTTTAATAAATTTGTGTATGTGTTTTGAGTGTCTCAATTGTGGATGCTTTAACCATTTATTACTCTCCCTCCTAAACCTCCACCCTCAACCCCAAACATGATTTCTTTTTTCCTCACTTAACTCTCTTAACCCCAAACATGATTTCTTTTTTCCTCACTTAACTCTCTTAACCCTCAATCCAAGCAGACCAGAGAAATTGAAGTCCCTCACTTTAACCCTCTTAACCCACAATCAAAGCAGACCCTTAGAGATAAATTGAAGTAGTAGACAAAAACTTACGTGACAGAAACTTATGTGAAATTATCATGTCATTGTCATTTTCAGTATATGAAAATTAATTGATAGTCATTCAAATCATGAGTTAATATGGAATTATCATGTCATTGTCATTTTTAGTATATAAAAATTAATTGATAGCCATTTAAATCACAAGTTAATTTGGAGTTAATATGTAATTATCATGTCACTAGTCATTTTTACTATATGACAATTAATTGATAGTCATTCAAAACATTAAAAGCATAGTTTTTTTTAGATGTCCTTTCCATCGGATTAGGAACTAAGTTTCCAAGGGGGGATTCGAACCGTGCCCATTCCCACGGGAACCCCCCATCGTAACCAACATGTCACGACCCCACGAACATTCAGAGCATAAATGATAGTTATTCAAATTATACGGCAATTAAATCCGTTTATAGTATATGACGATTAAATCCGTTTATAAAAATTAATATATTGTATAAATTCGTTTAATATCCAAATCCATTTTATATGACAATTAAACTTTGGACAATTAAATCCGTTTAATAATCAAATCATGTCATTAGTTATTTTATTATATGACAATAAAATATGTTTATAAAAATTAATTAATAACCATTCAAATAATTAGCATATATATCAGTTATTCAAAGACGGTCATATTTGTTTGGCCTTCAAATATTTTAATCATAGCTAAATAAAATTATTACTTTCGTATTTTTAAGTTTATAAAAAATGATATATCAAAATTATAAATTTAAAAAATTGTCTTATTTTTTTTCTCCCATTTATTTCTTAAGTTTTGTTTTTAAAATCAAACCAGGCCAACCCGGTCCGACCCTGAACCGGTTCGGACTCAGTGGTCAGGTCCGGCCCACTTCCTACCGGATTCGGGTCCATGCTGGGTTCAATATTTTTTAAATTCGGACCGGACGGGCCAGACCGCTCTCTCCCTAGGCTAAGTCCGGCCCGACCTAGAACCGGTCAAATTCGGTCAACACTAGGCTGGACCGGGCCCGATCCGATACACACCTTGGCTCAGATCGGATTTTATAACGAATTGAATTTAGAATTTTGATCTCTAACTCGATCCGAAGTGGGCCGCAACTCAAGGTCGGGCTGGCCGGAGCGACCCAGATCCAGTCACTATCGGTCGATTATCATTCCGAGTGCCCGAACGGGCCCAATTAACACCTTGGACTACACCCGTTGCGGAGCAATAGTTTGGACTCACCATATTCAGAAGTCTCTCTCATCCAAAACTCTTATAAATACTCATCCCCTTCCTCTTTTTTCTCTACTGAAAACCCTCTCTTCGCTTTCTCCCGATTTGACCTAATTCTCCTAGGATTCTGAGATTCCTCATGGCGAGTCAAGGACCAGGAGAAGCCTCTTCCTCTGATCCGTACGATTTATCAGAAACTGGATTTTTTGGGATTTTTTTAGCGTTTTTTGGGATTTTTTCTGGGGATTTTAAGATTTTGATTTTGATTTTGATTTTGATTTTGATTTTGACTAGGTGGATTTTATTTTCTTCCTTTTTTGTTCAGGAAGGGGACGAAGAGGGACTTCAGCACGGCGATACTGGAGAGGAAGAAGGCGGCGAATCGGCTGATCGTCGACGAGGCGGTGAACGACGACAACTCGGTGGTGTCGATCAACCCGGAGACCATGGAAAAGCTCCAGCTCTTCCGGGGCGACACCATCCTCCTCAAGGTATCGCGAAGTCTCTGGATCTCTAGTAGATTTTGTTGATCCCGGGAGCTAGGGTTTTGGAATTTGGCTTTGGAAGTCGGATTTTTAAGGGCCTGCTTGGCTATTGTAGGGGTAGCGGTTATGAGGTGTTATGAGGTTGAGGGGTCCGGTTTTGGGTGGTTTTAAGTAGCGGTTTTTAAACTGGTCCAATCCATGTTTGATAATCATCAACGAGCGGTTCTGAATTTTTTTTGCCGAATAAAATTACCTATATGTTCATATATAAAACAAAAGCTTTCCCAAAGTTTCATTTTTATGTCGAAGTCTGTTTAATTTTGTGAATGGATCTTCAACTGATTCAGTAAAGAATATAAACATATGAAATAATAGAAACGTCTGGATGAAAGTAGGAGATAGGGATTTTAAGAACTTACCGGAAAAAGTAGCCGTAGCCTGGAAGATGTAGAAGAGAAACACAGACGAGTAAGAAAAAATAGGGTTTGATAATAGTGGTTATAATTATATATTTTTGGTGAGGATATAAATGGAATAAAATAATAAAATATCTCAAAATTCGTTGATTTGGGGTGTTTATAAAAGACAACCAAAATTACATTACACCAGTTTCGGGAGGTTTTTGAGCCGAACAAAACCAGTCCCTCAAACAAATTAACAAGTAGGGTTTTCTTAAAACACTTCATAAACGGTCGGTTCAAAAACACACCAAAATCGGTAAAAACACTCTTACCAAGCAGACCCTAGGTGTTGGACATGCCTAGACACTTGGACAATTCAAAGTAGTGTTCTTTGTCCATGTAACACCATTCACATTTAGCGTGCGTGCATCTCAATATATCACTTGACTAGGATCCATTTAATTAGTAATAAGATGCATATGATAGAACGAGCGGAGTGCGATTATTTGATAGCTAGATAACTAACCCATGTCACCTGTACACTTCATGATATCCTCTTCAAAGTAATTCTTCTACTGTTTAATTTTCAATTGGCGTCGTCTCCATATGGGCTATGGTTTTCTAATTCTTGAAGATCGTTGTTTGATTGTGAAGATCATTGTTTGATTCATAGAGACTGGTAGTGAATATGGAAAAGATTTATTTTGCCTCTCGAAAGTGCAAAACTTGATCAGCTGCTGTCCTACAACTGCTTTTCTAGCATCTTTTGAGCGTACATGTAACCCTTCAGGCATAAACAGCACAGGCAACTGTGAAAACTTCTATGCTCTCGTCATCTCTATTGTCTATTGATTGGGGTTCAATAAATATTAGATATATACTTGATCATTCGCTACTGAGTCTAGGCTGAAACATAACCTAGCATGACCATGTACAGTGCATTCGGTTATTAATTTCTATTGTGTAAAACTGATACAGCATTATGTTGGCAGTAGCTGAGTCTTTTTTAGAAATATAAATACTGTTCAATTTGCTTTAGCATTGTTTAATCTTAAGGACTATAACAAGTTCATCTTCCCTCTAATTAAGTGTGTTGCAAGTGAATGTGTACTAGATGTATTACCCATATGCTTTGATTTTTGTTGTGTTGGATGCTTGGATATTTTGAGGATACTTCTTTCAAGAAACACAGTCATTGGAGTAAGTTTTTGGGACTCCTAGATTTTTTTTTTGGTGAGAAGCTCCAGCCGCTCCGGGCGATACGATCATCTTGAAGGTATCACAAGTCTTTGAATGGAGTAGATTTTTTTTTTTTGATGATGGGAGCTAGAGTTTTGGAATTGGCTTCATAAAGCAGGTTTTGAAGTGTCGGACACACCTGGCCTCTTTGGGGAAACTTCAATATGTGTCATCGAAGCAAGTGATATCATCTTGTGCACTTCTGTTGTGACAGTTTGATATGGTAGATGATGAGCTATGGTCGTCTCAAATAAAGGGCTAAGGAAATTTAATCACACAAATTGAGATTTAGGCACACTTACAAAAGAAAATTGATTTGGCCTACATGTTAAGTATTTTCTAATTGTCTTTGTTTGCTTTATATAGATCAATAGTGAACCTAGAAAGGATTGTATTTGTTCTGCTCCCATTATCTCTGATTAGTTCTGATTCGGGGTTGATAAATATTGGATATAATCGACCACTCGCTAGTGAGTCTAGGCTTTAAAATATAGCCTGGCATGACCAGCTGCCGTTCAGTTACCTGATTATTAGTTTTTATTTTGTGAATATATGCCAACTCTCAAGTCTTAAGTGAGTGGCCTAAAACAACTAAGCAGAGCTAGACTATGTCACAACCCGGCTCACGGTCCCACCAGGACATGACCCGTGCATGGAGCACATGATGTATACATAAGACCCTAGTACTCAAATATTAATCAACTAAACTCTCGTCCCATAACTGATGTGGGACTAATCTTGGGGTTTCACAATATATCCAGCCAATTTTGTCTCTCTCAATTAGCTAAATTTCCACAGTTTGTTAAGGTGTTAAAAGGCAATTAAAAGTTTACAAGCACAATATATATCCTCTGTTTTTTGAATCCAGAGGAAACTATTTAGGGATCCTTTGGTTAAACCAGTTGTTTCCATCGTTTTAGAGATGGGATTCGTTCATGCTCTACCATCCCCTTGTTCAAGGAGTTGGAGATGGCTTGGCAGCAAAGCGTAGTGGCAGAAGGCGATAGGATGGTAGCAGGTGAGGTTAGGTCAAAGGTGATCCTGCATGGAGGGTTATGGGTACTGATGGGTATTTTACCAGCGGTTCCTGTTGCATCATATACTCAGGGTGGGCGCAGGATGGACCATTTTCAAACGGATTACTTCATTAGATAGAGAAGATCGCCATGATTTCATGATCCGCTGTCGTACCAATCCCAATTCCAACTGGACTTGGATTGTGGGGATAACTGTTCATATCGATAGATTAGTAATTTTTGTTTGGTTCAACAAAGTCCAGGTCATCTATAAAGATCAATGCCAGTTACACTCTGAAAACTCTTGGTGGTAAACTAGTGTCTTTTTCAAGACTTCTCTTACAGATCGTCTGAAATATTCCTCACCCCCCCCTTTTTTTCCCTTTCCCTTTTGTATTCTTTGACATATTTTATTCTTTCCTTGTATTTGATGACTGATCTTTCCTCATATCTGTTCTTATGGATAGTCTGAAGTATCTTTCGTATTGTCTCAGGGCAAGAAACGGAAAGATACAATTTGCATTGCACTTGCTGATGATACATGTGAGGAGCCCAAGATAAGAATGAACAAAGTTGTCCGATCAAACCTTAGGGTGAGGCTTGGAGATGTGGTTTCAGTCCACCAATGTCAAGATGTGAAATATGGAAAACGTGTCCACATACTGCCTATAGACGACACAATTGAAGGGGTCACAGGGAACCTGTTCGATGCGTACTTGAAGCGTGAGTTTGATTTTCTTGCTCTTATCAGTTATCATTACATATTATCTGGCATATATACATTTTTTACGAAGTTTGTTGAGTTGGAGTCTTGTTTGGCATGTCTACTCTGTTGGATGATTACCTCTTCTTTTTAAATTTTTTTTGATGTTTATGTTTATGTGCATTTCATTTTTTATGATTTACTTGCATTCCATATTTATGTTTCTCTCTACACATGGAAAAGCAATACTAAGTTCTATCTTGAAAAATTATTTACACCGGCACATAGTCATGATTGATCATACACTTGGCCTAGTTATAGGTATAGTTTTCTTACTGGGTTGTATGAAGATCTCATTGATAGGGTACCTTCCAACTATGCTCAATCTAGACACACTTCCCTCCCTCTTGGGCTATAATCCCCGATGTTGTATGATGTTGTAATACACGAGGGATGGCCGCTATTACGGATACAAAGTATCTAGAAGTGGGCTTTTACCTAAATAATCTTGTGCTATGGATTTAATTTTAAACATCAATGGGATTGTTTTCATGTAATGTTTAATATATTAAACGAATTGTTCTTCCTTATTATCATGATTGATTGTTCGTCTTAAACCTCAAACTTAACAAGCAGATGATTGCCACCTCGAACTTAACAATATTCTGAATATCATCCTCCGATCGTTTATTTAACTTCTGAATGTTATACAGAACCTTGAAGCAATCATGCTTCAATGTCAATCATCTCAACTATGCACGTGGTATCATGCAAATGCTACAAGGTTTGTAGTGCATAATTTAATTGGTAGATATCGAGTAAAATCTTGTTAAGTGTTTAGTTATGTAAAATTCTCAATACTCGCACATGGATTGGTCAAGCCTCCAAAATTTTGGGACTATAATGACATCACAAATTAGTAAACTATGTATTTATTTATATTGGTATAATGGGGGAGTACACAAGCAAGCTTTCTGTGAACAATTCAACCATAAAGAGTAGGACCATCTACTTCATAGAAATAAACCATGGAAAGAGGTAAGTCAGCACAAGGCATGCAGGTGATAGGGATTTTTGGGACTAATGACATCACGAATTAGTAAAATAGTTATTTGTTTACTGGTAGAATGATGGGAATATACAAACAAGCTCTCTGAGCACAATTCAACCATAAAGAATAGGACCATCTACTTCATAGAAATAAACCGTGTCAGCACTAGGTTTGCTAGGTAGTAGGGGTTGATCAGAGATCACACCTTGTTCACTTGATGAGAACTCTTCGCTAATAGAACAACTTTACTCGGAAACTAAATAAGAATCGATATCACACAAAGAACTTGGAACAACACCAATTTAACATAAAGTTCTCTGTGAACAATTCAACCATAAAGTGTAGGACCATCTACTTCATAGAAATAAACCATGGAAAGAGGTAAGTCAGCTAAAGGCATGCAGGTGATAGGGATTTTTGGGACTATACTGACATCACAAACTAGTAAATAGTTGTTTGTTTATACTGGTAGAATGGTGGTAATAGACAAACAAGCTCTCTGAGCACTATTCAACCATAAAGAATATGACCATCTACTTCATAGAAATAAACCATGGAAAGAGGTATGTCAGCACTAGGCATGCTAGGTGATACGGATCGATCTAGAGATCACACCTTGTTCACTTGATGAAAACAAGGTTCGCAGTATCGATATCGGAATCGGTATCGGACCTTCCTATGAGTATTGGGATTAGAGGTATTGGCAGTATCAACGGTTTCAGATCGAAGTATTTATTTTTTTGGTATCGGAAAACAAATAATTATTAATAAATTATTACAATTTTAGAAAAAATATTTTATATATTTAGGCATAATTTTAAATATTTTCTATGTTGTTTCTTAGAAATTTTGGAATTAGATGAAATAATAGTAACCCTCGCCGATCGATTTACCAGCAATAAATAAGTTATTTTCTTTTACATACTTTTACGACCTTGCTATGCTTTTACACCTGGCTGATTGTTTTTTTTTTCCATTCAATTTTCTTTGTCGAATTGACTGAAAAAGAGACCTCAATGTTGGTATCGGTCGGTATCGGATCACGACATGCCAAACCGTATCAGTATCGGCTGATCCTGCAAACTATGGGTTAAACATGGCAGAATATGAAGTGATTTTTTGTGCTGCGACAAAGCATAAATATTTCTTGCTAAATTGGATTTGTTCTTTTTCCCCTTTTGGTATATATTTTTCTCTCTCTATAAGATGTATGCACTGTTCTATTCTTTATTCATAATCTTCCATGAAATGTTTTTTGATTTTGGATAATTGTGCGAGAGTTTAATCAGGTGGTTCTACGAGCATTCCACCTAAAAAAGTTCTATTTTTGAAGGCTTCGGCAAACCAAGTGATTAGTAGTTGATTGCTGAAATAATGTAAGGATACTCGAGGGAAAAGTATTTGGAAACATAACTCATTAGTCCTTAGGAATACCTAACAGTAAGTTAGATATCATGAATTGACAGCCTTCTTTTTAATATCAGGATTCATTGACCACATATCAAGTGACAAAAACTTGGACTGTACGTGCGCCTTTCTGCTCTGAATTGTTGTTTTCTCAATTAATAATATTTTACCCGATAAACTTGGCTGCACGCTTGGTGGAGAGAGAAGAGGGCCCACTGATGCTGCAAGGAGAAAAAAAATGATGATGGCTCCCTTGCTATTGGGTTCTTCTTCTTAATGGATTAAAAACAAAGCAAATATGCATGATTCCTTTTATTTATTTTGGTCTTTATAAATATTGGATGAAGCATAATCTGTCAAGAGATTTGAATCAATCCTTAAGTGGCATGCATCCCACAGGTTGTGTGCACTCCCTCTCTTTCTCTCTCTCTCTCTAAAAACAAATCTACGAAAAAAGATTATTCATTTTTAGCATGAAATTGCATAAATGATGCATAAATTTACGTCTGAAGTCATATATATTTTTATTTTTTTTAAATCAATGAACCATGAAGCCCCACAGTCCGATCTGAAACAAACGGAATTGCAAAAATCGGAACTCGTAAAAAGGGAAGGATCTGGGGATGATTCCAAAATTGATATTTTGAGAGTCAGACTTGCATTTTTTGTGAATGAGCATAAGGGAAGCCCTGACTGGTGGAGAGTAATAGACCTCCAAGATAGTCTTCCCTATGGTTGAAGTGCATCCTGTTGTTCAAATGTGAGTGGGTAAATTTTACAAAAATACTCCCTTTCTATCCCGTTTCCATTGGCTCTAGTCCTGAGTATATTCCCCATAGCTTTCCAATTATCATGATATTACATAAAGATCACTTTTCGTCTCTGTAATTGAGTATTATTTTCCATCTTGAATTGCAACCTCCAACAGTTCCCTGTCCATTGCAGCGCGACTGAGGCACATTTGTCCCACACAACTTCAATGAGCTCAGAGAATTTTCTAATTTGCAACACGACCTCCTTTTTTCCCTCCCAATACAGATCTTCCTTTACTTTCCATGGTAAAGGGGCACAGGTAGAAGATAACTTCACACATAAACCCTCTCTAGTAGTCTGTTGCAGTCGCCAGTTTTTTTTCTTCGTGTTGCTCCAACTCCCCTTTCACTATGATGTGAGTAACATGTTTCGATGATCTTGGCTATGCTTGCGTTATTGTCTATTTTAGGATCATTATAAAAAAGACTTGGTTAATGGTTAGTTACCCTTTACCTACATTCTATTCTCTTGCAAACTACTACCAATTATCAACATGATGATATCCCATTCACTAATCGCATTTGCCTTCATTTAGGATCTTTTTTGTGACCGCCGAATACTGTTTTTGAATAACCCGATTAGGGAGAGTACAATGAGATTGCTGAAATGATATCATTTCTCTTACTATAATCTATTTTATTTCGCCTACAAATATTTGTATAAAATCTTTGTGTTCTGTGTGATCCTTATTCATTCAACCTTCTGCGATTGCAAAACAGCAAATTATGAGGTTTTACATAATGTAGGTACTTGGAGCTCTTTTTTGTTAGCTTAACATTACTTATGTTCTTTACTAGGTAATTTTTATGTGAGGTCGACCTTGTGGCACTTTTGATCATGACCTTTTGTCTTTGCATGCTGTCTTGCAGCATATTTCCTAGAGGCATACCGTCCTGTTAGGAAAGGGGATCTTTTCCTCGTCAGAGGAGGAATGCGTAGTGTTGAATTCAAGATAATTGAAACAGACCCGGCAGAGTACTGCGTTGTCTCCCCAGACACAGAGATCTTTTGTGAAGGAGAGCCTGTGAAAAGGGAGGACGAGGATAGACTTGATGAAGTAGGCTATGATGATGTTGGTGGTGTAAGGAAACAAATGGCTCAGATCAGGGAGTTGGTTGAGCTTCCTCTCAGGCACCCTCAACTTTTCAAATCTATAGGAGTTAAACCGCCCAAGGGGATCTTGCTATATGGACCTCCTGGTTCTGGGAAGACACTAATAGCTAGAGCAGTTGCAAATGAAACGGGGGCTTTTTTCTTCTGTATTAATGGCCCAGAGATTATGTCAAAGTTAGCCGGAGAAAGCGAGAGCAATCTTAGGAAGGCCTTCGAAGAAGCTGAAAAGAATGCACCTTCAATTATTTTCATTGATGAGATTGACTCAATTGCTCCCAAGAGAGAGAAGACACATGGAGAAGTTGAGAGGCGCATTGTTTCTCAACTTTTGACCCTGATGGATGGCCTAAAATCACGTGCTCATGTAATTGTAATGGGAGCTACGAATCGTCCGAACAGTATTGATCCCGCCCTTAGAAGGTTTGGGAGGTTTGATAGGGAAATTGATATTGGTGTTCCAGATGAAGTTGGACGATTGGAGGTCCTCCGTATTCATACAAAGAATATGAAGCTAGCTGAAGAAGTAAGAGAATCATTGCCCAACATGTCTCTCTCTTATTCCTTGTTTACTGTGATTTTAGTTTAATCAATTGGATGAGGTTGTTTATAAATGCAGGTTGATCTAGAAAGAATTGCTAAGGATACCCATGGTTATGTTGGGGCTGATCTGGCTGCACTATGTACTGAAGCTGCCCTTCAGTGCATACGTGAAAAAATGGATGTCATCGACTTGGAAGATGAGACAATAGATGCCGAGATACTCAATTCTATGGCTGTTTCTGATGAACATTTCAAGACTGCTCTTGGAACAAGCAATCCCTCTGCTCTTCGTGAGACGGTTAGTTACCTGTGTCAACTTATATAAGTTTTCAATGTTTACCAAATTTTCATGCATGCTGTGTCAAGTGCTATTTGTTTGTTTTGATATTATATGCATGTATCCTCAGTTATCAACCTTGATGAGCAGGTGGTTGAAGTGCCTAATGTTAGCTGGGAAGATATTGGTGGTCTTGAGAATGTCAAGAGAGAACTCCAAGAGGTAAGTCAGGGAGGTGGTCCTGACTTCAATCTTGTCAATTTATTTAATTATTTAGTTATTTTTTCTACGTAAATGTTCAATTTGGCTTAATATATGTTCTATCATTGTAGACTGTCCAGTATCCAGTCGAGCATCCTGAGAAGTTTGAGAAGTTTGGCATGGCTCCATCGAAGGGGGTGTTATTCTATGGTCCTCCTGGTTGCGGAAAAACTTTATTAGCAAAGGCAATTGCTAATGAATGCCAAGCAAATTTTATTAGTGTCAAGGGTCCAGAACTGCTCACCATGTGGTTTGGTGAGAGTGAAGCAAATGTACGAGAAATCTTTGACAAGGCTCGTGGATCTGCACCATGTGTCCTCTTCTTTGACGAGCTTGATTCAATTGCAACTCAGGTTTGTATCAACATTTATAATATCCAATGCGTTCATCTATGTTTTTAAGCTAAAGTGAAACATCTTATTCTGTATATATTTGATAAATTCCAGAGAGGAAGTAGTGTTGGGGATGCTGGTGGTGCTGCTGATAGGGTTCTCAATCAACTCTTGACAGAGATGGATGGCATGTCTGCCAAAAAAACTGTTTTTATTATAGGGGCAACCAACAGGCCTGACATTATAGATCCAGCACTGCTTAGGCCGGGCCGTCTTGACCAACTTATTTATATTCCTCTTCCTGATGAAGCTTCTCGCCATCAAATATTCAAAGCTTGCCTGCGAAAATCTCCCGTCTCCAAAGATGTCGACCTAAGGGCTCTTGCCAAGTACACTCAAGGTTTTAGTGGTGCAGATATTACTGAGATTTGTCAGCGAGCAGTCAAATATGCCATAAGAGAAAACATCGAAAAGGTATTTTTTGTGTACTCTGCATCCAAATACAGCAATCATATATTATGTTAGTTGGTAAGGTTCTATTGTCATAATTCTTGTGTGGATACTGCAATATACGTTCTATCATTGCGTATTCTTCTCTCAACATTTGATTGACGTGTGAAAATTATCTGTAGTCTTCTATCAACACGTTATATTTCACGAAAAAGGTGAGCCCTTAGTGTTTGACACCTGTGAACATGTTATCACTCTGACAATTCTTTCGGCTTGCATAGACCATTGTTTCTAGGTGTTCTCTTTCATCTTTGGTTATTTTGCAATGCGATTTCCTCCATGCACAAGTAATTTTATGTTGTTTTATTTTATTTTCCTACCTGTTATATTATTAGGAAATTCTTGTTCACTGAATGAGGTTGCTTCTCCTTACGACCATCTAAAGCATCCACCATTGATCCCATCATAGCCCCTTCAAAATCTGTGCGAGGCATCGGACTTACTCGACATTTATAAGGATGAAAGCTTGGTGAATACAGTTTAACACACTACTACTCGATGAGAGCCATGTATGACAATCTCCGAACTGTTAAAGAAAGAGGGAAAAAAATCAGCAAAGCTTTCCTTGACATCGAACATAATGCATGAAAGAGTCCTTGAAGGACCATAGGGTTCCATGAAAACAATCACGACCTACTATTATAAGGTGTTGCATTTGAGGATGTTCCATTTTTACATAGAATTGTCTTCACTGGAATTTAGGTATGATTTCCAGGTGTGAGAGGATATTAACTTGGTCTGCACCCTCCATTTCCTTGGGTTGTGAAGGTGTCCTATCCGGTTATGGATACAATCAAATACAATCAATAATGCTTTTTATCAGTCTGAGTAGGAAGAAAGCATCATCAGTGTCACTTGAGATTAACAAGGGGGGGTTATTGTGTTCTGCGATATTGGTAGCATATAGTTTATTTCTGGGATGACCTTGCATAAAACTGTACAAGATGTTTGCTGATTTTAGCCGGTCTTCTGGTAGTTTTTTGAAGCTAAATAGGTTTTGCCAATTACAAAAAAAGTTGTTTTTTGTGGTTAGGAGAGTACACATGTTACATGTCAAAATTTGTCCCTTATGTTCTAGCAATTAGTTTACATGTAGGTTGTGTCATGTTTTTCTTCAATATCTACTTTATCTTTGGGAGTTAGACTAGCTATGTAATCAAGAAGTTTGTAGGTTATGCTGTTGCTCTCCGTCTCTCGTGATTGCATGCTGATCAGCTCTTTGGTTTGCATTTTTTGAAATGCAGGATATTGAAAAGGAAAGGAAGAGGAGCGAGAACCCAGAAGCAATGGAGGAAGACGATGCTGATGAAGTTCCAGAAATCAAACCAGCTCATTTTGAGGAGTCAATGAAGTATGCAAGGAGGAGTGTCAGTGATGCTGACATACGGAAGTATCAGGCCTTTGCACAAACCCTGCAGCAGTCGAGGGGGTTTGGAGCTGAGTTCCGTTTCACAGAACGGTCAGAGACTGCAGCAGGAACGACTGGAGCAGACCCTTTTGCATCCTCTGCTGCTGCAGCTGACGATGATGACCTATATAGTTAGATATAAATGGTGCAGTTCTTATATATGCTCTTGTTTTGCTGCTATCCATTTATATCTCTTGTGACAATGTTTAAGTTATTAGGAGTTACAGTAACTGGGATTTACTGTTATCCAGAATACTCAGAAAGTGAAGCTGCACAATACATTCCTCTTTCTGTGGGATGAACTTATATCTATATATTTAAGTTAATTATGCATCTATATTTGTTATGAACATTTTTTGTAGTTTCTTCCTAATTGGTGTTCAAGTTCACTGCGGTTCTTGAGAAGCTTGCTCGAGTTGGTTTGCCACTGAGTTTGTGATTTCTAATTGGCGCTCTAAGTTCACAGCGATGCTTGAGAAGCTCGCTTGCGTTCTTATTGTTCGCCATCGAGTTTACGGTCAGAGTAGCAAAGAGTCTAAACCATCTAGATTATGTGCATCTTTTGGCTTGTAGTGCTATTCACGTCTACCTAGCGTTTTGGTAACCTGGTAACCTTGTATAGTGATGATTTTTTAGGATTGGATTTGGTACAACTTATTTTGGCTTTTTTTGTTTATTTTTAGATGTACTAACAAAAGTTGTTTGCAGTTGCTTCTAATTTTTCTCTTCTTCAAAAGCAGCAGCAGTACAAAACCAGGCCCAAGTAGTTTTGTTGGGGATCTGGGCTTTTATAGGGTAACTGTTACTTGGTGATGTGAGCTGTTTGAATAAAGATTGTTACTTCAAGATATGAATTTGTAGAGCTATGCCGCTTAGAATGAGTCAAAAATAAACCAATTATTAATATATAAAAATTAAATAAGCTAATTATTCATATAAAAGAATTATTATTTTTTAACTATCGCAAATGTTATCAACTCAAGTAGCATAAATTATATTTAAACTAACTATATTGTATTATCTAACTAAACACATAAATTTTGAAAACATATTTATATCAAATTTTAATTAAAATATATTTAAATCATATTTATAATATTCTAATATAATTAAAATTTTTAATATTATTATTATTAAATTTTTTTTTTTCCTGTTTGGTACTTGCAAATCTAATAGAAATAATAAGCCTAAGATGACTTTAAACCTTTGGTTGCCACTCTGATTCGTCTAGTAGTATATGAATTTGAAAAATGCTAAGTTTACAACCAAATGCTTACAACCCTCTCTCTCCCCCCATATAGGTCCCACCCGGCCCCACCTCTCCCCTTCTCCCTCATTGGAGGTCTGTCAAGTGGCGGTTGCAAGGGGTTGTAAGCATTTGGTTGTGGGCATATGAATTTATATCTTCTCGTATGAATTCGATTTAGTTTTCAACTATTTAGAGTACGAAAATTTCAACCATAAAAATTAGAGGGACATTAACGCATTCTTATTGTTAGTAACGAGAAATAGATGAAGATTTGTAGGTTTATTGTGCATGGCGAAGATTTGTTGGATAACCTTACAAAATAGTTTCTACACCAAGATAACTCAAACACAAGAACAACACCTATATGTATTCCATGTGGCGTGAGGAGTGGACAGTGCTCAACAGACCTGTTGATATTTTAACAAACTCACTTTCCAGAACCAACTCATGGTTTGTCGCTTCTCTAAGAAGTTGTAACTTCTTGAAAGTGTGAAGGTGTAATGCAAGTGGTATCACTTTTTAAAATGTGTTTGAATATATAATTTTTTGTTCGAGTTTTACATCAATTTTGTTTGGATAACAACATGAAAGTGGAAGCGAGAATTGAAAGTTTGGAGTTATAATATTTGGATGACCACCTGGAAGAAAGTGGAAATTAAAACTAACGAAAAATTAACAATTATTAATTAACGAATAATTAGCAAAAATTAACAAAATGAATTAGTCAACAAAAAATTAAAAAAAAAAAATATAATTAACAAAAAACTAATCAACAAAAATAACAAAAAATAATTTCTTAATTAATGTAAAATTAACTAAAATTAATTTTTTTATTAACAAAAAATATAAATTATCAAAATATATTAATTATCGAAAAATTAATAACATATTCTATAGTATGTTCCTATTCAGTTGAAGAAAAATTAACAAAAATCTATTAATTAACAAATAAATTAATCTAAATAGTAAAGAAAAAATAGCAACAAAATTTCTCTGTTAGTTCCGTTGATTTTCTACTATAACTCATAAAAAGTGCATTGAAAGTATATTCTTTTGGGAGCAGATGCATTGAAAGTGGCACTTTCAATACAATTTAAATAAATTTACAACAACCCAAACGTATAAAGTGAGCTTAATTTCGATGCACTTGCAAAAAAAGGTCACTTGCAAGCAACCAAACAGTCCTTAAACAAAGTTTGAAAGTGAACTTTAAATAAACAATTATATTAAAGGGACACCAAAATCAAATCATATTTTGCTGATCACATGATGTTGTAGCATATGTATTGATAACATTGATACATTACTCTCGTACATTATCAACACATAAGCTGTCATATTATATAGTAAAAAAAAATGTAGTCAAATTTTGGTGTGCTAAAATGAACCAAGATAAGCAAGCAAGGAAAACCAAGATAAGAGAGGATGAAAGGGAGGGCTTTCATCTGCAACGAAAAATGGAGTCCACACTCCTCACCTCCATCCCATACACTCCTCACCCTCCCAGGAAAGGTATCTTCATTAACTCTTTTGTAAACCCCGAATCAAAAGAATTGTACTGGTATTTGTTTCTTGCCATCACTAAGTTTCTTCCTGGGTGTCATGGTATCAATTTCGCTTGAGTGGAGAGATTCAAGGTTCAGTTGGAACTTGGAATAAGAAAATTATACATTTGTTTGAAATGGTTTCCCAATCTACGAGATTCAGAGCTTATGTCTAAGGTTGCGTCAAAAAGTAGTATGGGGTTTGGCCGCGGCTGCAGGTGTGTGTCAAAACCACCTCAGTTTATGACAGTTGGGTTTTGTGCTTTCATGACAATATATGAGGGATTCTTCACATTCATCTGATGGGAAACTTCTCTGTAATCTTGCTTTCAAGACTTAAAAGAAATCGAAGAATCTTCAAAATTATTTCTAATGATGAAGGGGGCTTTTATCAAGAAATTTGAATACTATTCTCTCTTTTGGGTCGGAGAAGCATCCAATCAAAGAAATCCCAAGTGGAATTCATTAGACGTTGGTCGCTTTTCTAATGGTCCTACCATTTAGTTCTCGGAAGATTTTTGGGTAGTTTAATCTCGGTCGGGTTGAAAGTTTTTCAGCATTATTTTGTTATACTATATTTGCTGTATGTACTACCTTTATTTTGCATCAGCTAATGAAATATGGCTGGGATCTCTTTTATCCAGAAAAAATGATAGTCTACATTTTGCATCAGCTAAGGAAAATTGAAAAAATTATACCCTACTCGTGGGTATAATGTGTGGCACGACCTTGTTTTCTCAGACTTCATATTTTTGAGTGTGACAAAGCACTAGAGGAAAGTAGGGAAGCTTCGAGTTCTTATGAAGAACTTTTATCTTGGAGGAGCGTGAGAATGTTGGAAAATTGAGATTCAAATAAGAGCAGATTAGCTTTCTCAATTTTCCTTGCTCCCGGGCCTGCTGATTTCAAGCTGATAACTTAGCAGGGTTATTAAGAAATGTAGATGTTTAATTTGTCACCATAGTAGTATCTGTTGGGAATGAATGTGAAAATACTCTTCCCCAAATCGGAAGAACTTGTTGAGGACTGAAGAACAATTCAGACACTATTCCAAAGTCCACAATCACACAAAAATACAACGCACACACAATCGATTTTTACGTGGAAAATCTTGACGAAAAAAAAATTATACAAGACGATCGGAGTACAAACGAAAAAGTCTCCACTAATGGAATAAAGAGAATAAACTGATCCCTTTACAAACTTCTCAACCGATCCACACGTTTCACCACAATATTTCAAATCTTAATGGAAATATATTACAAATGATAAATAGGGATTACTGAAGACGAGAAGACGCGAAAGAACTAACGTATAACTCATCAAAGCGATCTCTCTTCAAAAAAATTCTATATCCTTCAAATATCTCTTTCTCTTGGTTGAAGAACTGCACCTTTGAGAAAACTCTCCCCTTATATTATTATGCGAGAATTAGGATTAGGAAACAACTATTTAAACCATCAAAATCCTGAAAAAGTTATGAACCGTTGATTTAGATCCAATGGTGTTAATAAAACATCCAATTTTTGCCTTCAGTTCCGACACCATTATACCGACGGTCATTTTGTGCCAGAAGCGTTCTGGAACTGAACGCTGTATCACCAGTGTAATGACGGTATATCGACGACAGTAACTGTCGGTGTACCACTGGCGCTGATACGGCTCTGTCCAGAGTCTTGACACGCGTTCAAATCGTGCCACCTTCGTCGTCTTCGACTTTTCGAACTTCTCCGACGTACATAGAATTGGGGACCCCATCCAACACCAACGATATCCTAGTTTGAAGGCTATACATAGAATTGTAACCAACTATCGTGTAGGAAATTACTCAGAGGTTCAGGTTGAAAGGCGCCTTATGTGCAAAATGGAGACAACAAGGCTATTTCTTTGGAAATTAAGGAACAACGTTCTTTAAAAATTTTGGGAAATTAATTTAGAAATTTGATGCTTTGGTGAAAATTCTGTGAACGCATACATACTCTAGAGTTTCTTAGGCTGGTAATCAGTCCATGATTCCTATATCAGTAGCCTCGGATAGCATCCTGGTGCAGAATCTAAGAACTCTAGACAAATATATTAGGAAGTCACTTGCTTAAATCATCCTGAAATTATGAACTTTGTTCATGAAGCACAGTTCACATTGGTCTCTAGCGCTATGACTTTATATAACGGGTTATGTTAACATGTGCCCTAAGGACATATGTTAACACATTGATAAATATGTATTTTATATATGTACTTTCAATGCACCTTCACTTAAAATATGTATTGATAAATGTAAAATGTGCATTGATAAAATGCTGGTGATGGTACCCATACAAAATGCACATTTATCAATGTATTAACATGTGTCCTTGTGGCACATTTAACTTAACCCTTATATAATCTAGAGGTAGATGGCATAGTAATTTTCCTCCTTTAACTTACTTCATGGAGATATACTTTGAGACTTTTCTGACACTTTTGTAAATGTCTTGAAGTCTTCAGACTGTCCAACTCAAATGTCCAATTTGCAAGCGAGCACGACTCCTCGCTACGTTTTCATCTGCACGGAAGACAGCAGAAAAATCGGCATCTCTCCTTAGCGCTACCTGAAACAGCTGCATCTATGCTACTTACTGCCGTGGCTGTGGGCGCAGCAGCGACGCTTCTCGTTAAAAGAACAAAAGCTGCTTCCGACACCTCACAAGTGCGTGCGTCTTAAGGAACAAGCGTAATTTTTTAGACTTTGGATCTCGAAAAAGTTGTAAAATTTGCATTTAGGTCTCCATAATCGACCTAATTAGTATTTGGATCTTGGACCAATGATTGACTCAGTCATTCAAGTACACAGATGATGAAAAAGTCACTAATACACAAAAGAAATGAAATTATAGTAGGTATAGACATCTATATATTCAAGGATTCTTACAACAACACAACCTAGTCAGTCGAGTCAACCGTTGGTCCAAGATCCAACTACTAATTAGTTCGATTATAGAGACCCAAATGCAATTCGAGATCCATATTCTATTTGATATGCTAATTAGCTTCTGACCACCCCCGTTTTTCAGACAGAGAACTCCATGAGAGAGTGTGAAGATTGTGGAGGTTCTGGCATCTGTGCAGAATGTAAAGGAGAGGGCTTCGTGCTGAAGAAATTGTCGGAGGAAAGTGCCGATAGGGCAAGATTGCTTGCAAAGAACATGGCGACTCGATACACAGCAGCGTATATATAACTCCTCATTTTTTTGCTGCTTGTAGCACAAAATGCTTGTAAACTCACTCATCCTTCTTCTGGCTCGTCAGGCTTCCAAAGAAGTGGAGTTACTGCACAAAGTGTTCTTCAGCTCGGTCTTGTCGCACTTGTGGTGGAACTGGAAAAATAAGCTGGTAAGATTGTGCAGTGCTGAATTGATATTGAACTTTATTTATTATTGTAGAACTTGCATCTTACTATTATTTCCAACTAAAATTAGCAAACAACTTGTGTCATGTGACTTGGGAGCTTGTACAGTCCACAAATAGTGAAATAGAGATGAGAAAGTACTAAGTTGCTCCTACCTTGGAAAATTGTGTCCGTATCCTTATGGTGCGATCTGCACCCCTACTCGTGTCCCTACCTGTACCAGTGTCCTTGTTCGTCCAACATAGGGGACTACGTATGTACCTATTTGAAAATGTCTGTGTTCCGATCTATATCGTGTCCTTATCAATATCCGTGTCCCTCTTTGTGCAACATAGAAAAAATATCTGGTATCATAAAAGAACTTGAATCGGATATCCTCAACTTGTACTCTCGTTATATTCTTTTGTGCTGTCAGTTAACCTTGCCACCCCACATGGATCTGATGAAGGTCATACTATGTTCTACTCTTTTCCTTATTTAGGTTGCTTTATATCAAGTAATCATTTCAAAAATTTGAATTTGCTGGAATATTGGTCTCCAACATTCGTCTTCTGAATATATATTTTGATCAATACTGAAATTACTCAATAGAATACTGAAATTACTCAATATGGACACGTTATCAGTAGAGGTTATTTCTTAACAATAAGCGAATCATATGTAAACAATAAATGGAATAAAGGTTGGATCATATTCATTATAATTTGCCATAGGAGACGGATTGCTTTGATTGATTAAGGAGGAAACTGGAAAATATTGGAGAGGAACTGGACATGAATTCTTTCCCGTTCCAAGTTCTTCCCCCCATATTTGCTGTTTCGCTAGTTCTCATGATTGTTTTAAAAAGTTAATGTATGTTGTGTGCTTTTAGCCGATATCTGGGTGACCTTTCTACATCCTGCTGCTCTGATTTCATTATAACTTCTTTTTTTTCATCATCGGCTTATTATTTCTCATAGTGAACTTATTGCTATTTGCTATGAAACTTTGAGGAACGAGTATCCGAAGTAAAACTTGAAGAGGTACATCCAGTCCAAATATAAACAACTTTGGTTTTGTAAGTAATTATCTATGTTGATTAAGAATTTCATGTAGGTTTCATTGCTATTTGCATAAAAAAAAAGATGATCAATATCAAATTCAAAGCACCAACTTATGGCTTTAGTGTAAAAGTATGTTAGTTATAATATCACAAGTTACTCTCTGTGGAAGTAAGTTTTATTAGCGTTGCAAGTTTGGTGTTAACTAGTATCTTATTCATTTAATATGCTAAATATCCAAGCCACCGTTTGGTCCTCTGTATCAAGTTACTGACTCTAGTTGGAAGGAAGTTTTATTGTCATTTGTAGTTAATTTCTATATTAATTAGCTAAATTTTGCTCATGGGTTGCAGATTAAGCTGGAATTTGAGTTGCAGATAGGAAACACAATTTCGCTGGGTGGATCTGAGTAACTTGTCAAGGTTGCAGCCATCCTGTGAAGCTTCACTGCCTGCTCCCAGTCTTGCATGTCCCAAGATTTGGATCGACATCGAATAGAGGTTTAGGTTTTGGTACGCGAGTTCGAGTTGTGGTGGAAACTGCATTTATTGTTGTTATTTTAGAGGCTTCGAGTTTCATGCCACCCTTGTCCATTAGAGGTATTCAAATGTTGTATGGATCCTAGTTATACACATATTGTTGCCGATCGTATTGCAAAGATCAACTATCTGGCCTTGCCCTACGAATTGAAATTTGCTTGCCTGGTAATATACTAGTACTCTTATTTGGTGCATTTGCTTCTGAATCTCATTAACATTAGGAAGGAAAGAAAAACATGAGCCCTGGATTGTGGAAATTATTGATCGAGTTACATTAATACCTTACATGTATGTAACTCAGAACTCTATGATTGAGATTATCGATAATTAATGGAATTATTTGTTGAGAACGTGGTGTCATCCTAACTGGAGCTAGCCAATGATGTACGATATTGGACAGGGTCCATATGTCTTAAAAGGGAATTCTCATGTAAGGTCCGAGCCAATCCTAATTATCTACACCTCATGATACCACTTTTTATTCGATATGGGACTAAACTATCAACTCTACTGTCACCACCTTTTGAGCGTTCAACCGGAAAAGAGATATAATCCGACAATCTTCACCTTAGTTCGTTTTTGTTGACCGAGCAATCAAGCACATCCCGGCTACCTTTGTTCGTTTCCGCTAGTCTAACATGTTAGAATTTGTTGTTTTCTTTTTGAAAAATTTCAGAATACAATAATAAAATTAAACAGATGTTACCGGCCTCTGGGGAAGTCGTGCACGAAGCACTGCCCTAAGAGTTTATTCGGAATCTGTGTGCAGACGTTCCCGAAGCTCCTACTGGTAAAACCTCCGCACTACCGGTATCTCGTTGCCGCACACGACTTGGAGAGAACGACCAGGACTTAGCTCTGCCCAGAGCTTGGAGATGAAGACGAAGAACGGAGTACAAATCAGTTGGCACAGCAATTTTTTGGAGAGAAAAAGTTCTGATCTTTTACAAAGAAGACAGACACATATATAATACTGATAGGTAACGGTCCGAATTAATTTTCGATTAATTCAGCCGTTACACAGGAGAATTAAACGAATGAACCTGGACACTGAAAATTATAACGGTTCAAAACAAAGAATGAAGAGGAGCAAAAAGAATTTTAGGGTCCCAGCCCGAACCCGAAGAAGAAATCGAATCGGCATTCGGAGATGTGGGCACGTACCCGCACCCGTTACGCGCGCCGAACCGAACCGAGCCGGGCCGGGCGGCGGCGGCGGCGCGCGCGTGTGGCCCAAGGGGTTCCCCACACAACAACTTAATAGAGCAAAGAAGAGAAACTAATATATGTACACAAGAGAGCTTTGTCCCATCCGATGTGGGACTAAAGAAAGGAAGAGGAAGTTGAGCTTTTGCAAGCAAAGCAAAACTAACAATCCCCCCCCCCCAAAGGTCAAGTTCCGAAACAGAGATAAGAGTGAAGTAAATAGAGAGAGAGCATCTGGGCAGTAAATACTATGCATAGATGAGATGGACTACAGCCTTGAATCTCACGTAGTGACTATTACCTTAATCTGAAGAAGTGCTTGATGGACTATGCCTTGAATCAGACTTCTTGAACCAGATTTAGAAAAATAGCACACATAGTACGCTAGAGGTCCTTGGTCTATCGGGTGGCGCTTTAAATGGCCATGCACACTATCCACATTCATGAGAGTTGTCTGGGATCGCCCTGTCCCATAGTCGCGGCCTTCACGACCTCTCATATAGGTAAGTCCTTAATGGTTGGTGATATGAATCAACCCAGCATTTCAGCTTGGACCTATTAAGAGTTTAACCTCATCCTAACCATATCACACAGGAACACTGTCACCATAGGGATGGGGAGTCATTGTACACATGTACAGCTGCTTGGGCTTTATTTTAATGAGACTTTAATCTCGAGTCAGTGTTCCATAAAGTCACCTAAGTTCAGCTTGTTTCTACCCATTGAACCGGCTTCTTGGGATCTCCAGTCAGACTCGGTTGGGTTGCCACTGCTGGTGACTAACTTATGGGCTTAACCCCATCCCCCTCGATGATTCTAGGATCAAAGTCCTAGACAGACCCTTCGTCAAGTGATCTGCAAGGTTCTTTTCTGACTTTATATAGTCAAGAACCACATATTTGCCTAGTAGGCTTTTTATTGACTTGAAGCGCAGCTGCAGGTGTCTGTTCATCTTAGCATTCACAGAATCATGCTTTAGTAGTTCAATAACAGATTTATTATCACAATTTATAGAAATTGCAGGAACGGGACTAAGAGAAACAGGTATATGCATAATAAGATTTTTAAGCCATTCAGCTTCTGTGCAAGTTGTATCTAAAGCTATCATTTCAGAGTCCATTGTACTCCTAGCTATGATAGTTTGCTTACAAGAGCTCCAGGAGATCGCAGCTCCTCCTAGAGTAAATACATATCCAGTAGTAGATTTTATATCATGTGAGTCGGTTACCCAGTTTGCATCTAAATAACCTTCTATGATATCATGGTGCCTAGTAAAATGAAGTTTGTAATCTAGGGTGCCCTTGAGATATCTAAATACCCTATCCAAGGCAGTCCAATGTGGCTGATTTGGGTTACCGGTATATCTACTTAGTCTCCCAATAGCAAATGCAATATCAGGTCTTGTCCTGTTTGTTATATACATAAGGGAGCCTATCATCTGTGAATATTTATGTTGTTCCAAAGGTGATCCTTCATTTTTTTCAGTACAATACTGCTGTCATAAGGAGTAAGGACATGTTTCTTATCAAATAACTCAAATCTTTTTAGCATTTTTTCAATTGAATGTGCTAAAGATAGAGTATAACCCTCTTTGCCTTTGGTCACTTGCATTCCTAGAATTAAGTTGGCTTCTCCTAGGTCTTTCATATGAAACTGGCTAGATAAATAGTTCTTTGTAATATTTATCAATTCCAGTGATGAACCTAGGATAAGGATGTTATCTACATACAAGCATAAAATGACACAACTTTTACATGTACCTTTAGAGTATATACATTTGTCATACTCATTTGACAAGAAACCATATTCACAAATTACTTTGTCAAATTTGTTGTGCCATTGTTTGGGAGCTTGTTTCAAGCCATAGAGGGATTTTACTAGTCTGCAGACTTTCTTTTCTTGACCTTTAGCAATGAAACCTTCAGGTTGGTCCATATAAAGTTCTTCCTCTAGATCTCCATTCAAAAATGCTGTCTTTACATCCATTTGATGGATTAGCATATCATGAATGGATGCTAAGGCCAAGAGAGTTCTAATGGATGTGATCCTAGCTACAGGAGAGTAGGTATCAAAATAATCTAACCCTTTCTTCTGGGTAAAACCCTTAGCAACTAATCTAGCTTTGTATTTCTCTATAGTACCATCGGCTTTGAGTTTCTTCTTGAAAATCCATTTACAGCCTATTAGTTTATTGCCTAAAGGTAGATCTGTTAGAAACCAAGTGTTATTCTCCATGATGGAGTTGTATTCACTGTTAATGGCTTCTTTCCAGAAGGGAGCATCAGGAGACGACATTGCTTCTTCATAAGTTGAGGGATCACCCTCTATCAAAAAAGTGAAGAATTCTTCTCCTAAAATTTTCTCAATCCTATTCCTTTTACTCCGTCTTGGTTCTAAGTCTTGTTCAGATTGTGAGCTAGGTATTTGGACTTGAGAACTAGTAGAGGGTATGGAGGAAGAGATTGAACTTCTATCCTTAAAAGAAAATATGTTTTCAAAGTAAACTGCATCTCTTGCTTCTATAATGGTATTGTTAGAGATTTCATTTACTTCTGAGTGAGTCACTAGAAATCTATTGGCATAGCTGTCTAAGGCATATCCTATGAAAACCACGTCTACAGTCTTGGGACCAATCTTCCTCTTTTTAGGTTCGGGAATTTCGACTTTAGCAAGGCATCCCCAATCTCTAAGGTAATTAATCCTAGGTGCTCTACCTTTCCACAGCTCATAGGGAGTCTTATCTTTTGTCTTACTAGGAATCCTATTAAGAATATAACAGGCAGTTAAAAGAGCTTCTCCCCACAAGTTATCAGGAGCACCAGAGCTGAGAAGCATGTCATTCACCATATCTAACAGAGTGCGGTTCTTGCGTTCAGCAACTCCATTAGACTGAGGTGAATAAGGAGCAGTAACCTCATAAATTATTCCATGTTCTTCACAGAAGTTAATCATTATGTTTGAGGTATATTCTCCACCACGATCAGATCTAAGGATCTTAATCTTCCTTTCTAATTGATTCTCAGCTTCAGATTTGTAGACCTTAAATCTATCTAGAACTTCATCTTTGGTTTTGAGAAGGTAGATATAACAATACTTTGAATAATCATCTATAAACGTAACAAAGTATTTTCTACCGCATCTGGTCAAAATCCTATTTGAGTCACATACATCACTATGGATAAGTTCTAGAAGGTCAGAATTTCTTTCTACAGATTTAAATGGTAATCTAGGGTGTTTGGCTTGAACACAAATCTCACATTTGTGTTTGTCATCTATTGGAGTCTTGGGAATAAGATCTAAAGTCATCATTCTTTTAATAGAACCTAGGTTCACATGACCTAGTCTGCCATGCCAAACATTTGAAGATTCTATATTAGAGACAATGAGAGAACAATCAAAAATTTTATTCATTGTACTTAAAATGAAAAGACCGTCTTTTACAAAGCCTTTTCCTATAAAAGAGTCATGCTTAGAAAAAACTACTTTATTAGCCTCCATTACAATTTTGTATCCTGAGGCTACAAGAAGGGATCCACTAACTAGGTTTCTCCTGACAGACGGCACATGAAGAACATCATGAAGAGTTAAAAATTTTCCTGATGTCATCTTCAGGTTAACTTTTTCTCTTCCAATAATTTGTGTCGTTGAGCCATCTCCTAGGGTCACACCTCCTCCACTTGATTCCTGATAGTTTGAAAAACAGGAGCGATCAAACGAAACGTGAACATTAGCTCCAGAATCCAACCACCAATCATCAGAATGGTAAGAGAGGTTAATATGGGGTTGAAAGCTTACAGACCTGAAGTAACTCGAAGAACCTTTGTGAAGCATGTTCGCTTCTGGTCTAACTGAGCCATTTCCTTTGTAAGAGGTCTGGACAGCTTCCTTCTTCCTATGGTAGCAGTTGATGGCTATATGGTTTGTTTTACCACACACAAAACAAAATCTCTTTTGATCCTGAGTCTGACTGAAGTTTCTAGGTTTTTGGTTTTGGTGATGATGGTTTTGGTGGTTAGGCTGAAAGTTTTTCTTCTTCTTGTAGAAATTCTTTTTGGGTTTATAAGGAAAATTAGACTTGGGTTTTCCTTGGCCTTCTACAAGGTTTACCTTAGCTTTAGATTCAGTCTTAGGCTTAGACCTCAATCTAATTTGTTCTTCGGTTCTAATTTTCTTTAGGACTTGATTGTAGGTAAGATCTCCTTGTGTATGGATAAGATCCTTAGCCATATCAGACCAAGAGGGAGGTATCTTGTCTATTAGGCATGCTATTTTATGTTCATTGGAGAAAGATGTCCCTTTGGCTTGAATATGTCTAAGGTATTCTTGGAATTCATGGAGCTGGTCATTCATTGGTTTGTCATATACCATGAAATACCTATTAAAGGTTGAAGAATTAAACCTTTCTATTCCGGCATCATCACAGCCGTATTCATCTTCCAAGGCTTTCCAGAGTTCTTTAGCGCTCTTGTATTCAAAAAATATATCATACAAGGATTCAGATAATGCGCTTAGAATTCTATGAAAACAATGGAAGTCTATCTCTTTAGAGGTTTTTGGTTTCGATGAGGTGGACACTCCTATGTCAGACTTAGTTTCATCAGAATCATTTGTGTTGGGTGTTGACCCATCAATGGCAGAAATAAGTCCTAAGGTCGTGAGCCAAAATTTCATTTGGCTCTGCCATCTCTTAAAGTATGAGCCATCAAACTTAGCAGATTTTGCAGTAGAGGATTCCTCCTTACCAGTCATGATTGCAGTCTGAAAAATATAAATTTATTTGATAACAATGTCTAAGATAATAGTTTAGGTGGTCTTTGCTAATCAATCTTAAAATCTTTAGTTTTTCAAGTGTTGATCAACTCAGGTTAGCTGTAGGGACCGGTTCCCAGCTAGCGGCGGTCCGAAGACTCTTAAGTACCGTGTCGCTTAGGGTTATTTACACCCGGTTGACAGAAGGACCCTTTCGGCTTGTGCCCGAGTTTGTCTCTACTTTGAAACTTTAGATTTGAAGATTTTATTTGCAATTTCCTTTTTACTAAACTATTTTCTTTTGGTCCTAGATTGCTTTCAAAAATACTAAGTGATTAAAATGAAGCAAATTGTATGTTACAACTGAAAGAAATTTTTGTGATAAAAAATTGCAATTGACAAAATTATAGTAAGCAGTTGACAGTATAGTAAGCAATTGACAGTATAGTAAGCAATTTGATAAGTAAACAAATAAATCAATTGAGGAATTGAAACAAATTGCTACAGTGACTGTTAACTTGAATTTTGTAGAAAATTTGCTAGAGTAACTATTAACAAATTTCTAGAAGTAGCTATAAAAAAAATTGTTAGAAGTCAATTTGTATTTGCTACGAAATCAACTTGTTGAAAAACTTGTGAAGTTGCTGCTTGTGAATAAAATTCTAACAAATTGCTACAGTAAACTTGTTAGAATTCGTGAAGTTGCTGCAGTAAACTTGTGAAGTTGCTGCTTGTGAATAAAATTCTAACAAATTGCTACAGTAAACTTGTTAGAAATCGTGAAGTTGCTGCAGTAAACTTGTGAAGTTGCTACAGTAAACTTGTGAAATAACTAAAATTCTAATAAGTTAAAATAAACTCTTAGATTGTTAGAATTTGTTGTTTTCTTTTTGAAAAATTTCAGAATACAATAATAAAATTAAACAGATGTTACCGGCCTCTGGGGAAGTCGTGCACGAAGCACTGCCCTAAGAGTTTATTCGGGATCTGTGTGCAGACATTCCCGAAGCTCCTAGTGGTAAAACCCTCGCACTGCCGGTATCTCGTTGCCGCACACGACTTGGAGAGAACGACCAGGACTTAGCTCTGCCCAGAGCTTGGAGATGAAGACGAAGAACGGAGTACAAATCAGTTGGCACATCAATTTTTTGGAGAGAAAAAGTTCTGATCTTTTACAAAGAAGACAGACACATATATAATACTGATAGGTAACAGTCTGAATTAATTTTCGATTAATTCAGCCGTTACACAGGAGAATTAAACGAATGAACCTGGACACTGAAAATTATAACGGTTCAAAATAATTCGTAACTGACGAAATTAAATTCCAACGTTCAGAAAAAATAAGTGAAAGAATGAAGAGGAGCAAAAAGAATTTTACGGTCCCAGCCCGAACCCGAAGAAGAAATCGAATCGGCATTCGGCGCCCGCAGATGTGGGCGCGTACCCGCACCCGTTACGCGCGCCGAACCGAACCGAGCCGAGCAGAGCCAGTCGAGCCGGGCCGGGCGGCGGCGGCGGCGCGCGCGTGTGGCCCAAGGGGTTCCCCACACAACAACTTAATAGAGCAAAGAAGAGAAACTAATATATGTACACAAGAGAGCTTTGCCCCATCCGATGTGGGACTAAAGAAAGGAAGAGGAAGTTGAGCTTTTGCAAGCAAAGCAAAACTAACATAACACCCTTGCTTGTTTCTGCTAGCCGAGCACCTTGCTTGTTCTGCCAGCCGAGCACCCAGGAGATCCAACATATTGTCATCTTGATCCGTTCGACCACATAACTAAACCGACACATTCATCCGCACCATCATTTGTGTGCCAACCACAACGTCTTGCTCCACCTTTGGCGCACTGGATCAATCTTTGAAGCCAATTTTTGTAGTAGCCTCTAACCATAGGTCTGATCCACCTTCAGACCACCTTATAGAGGATGCTCCTACTCCATCTTGAGAAGAGAGCCCCTATAGTACAATTATATGCATGAACATTCAACCCAATATGTCTTGAACCAACTAAAATCGTCCAAACCAACTCGTAGCCATGGGCTTTGATATCACTTCTTAGGAACGTGGTGTGATCCAAACTGGAGTTGGCCCATGACGTGTAGATATTGGACTGGGCCCATATGTCTTAAAAGAAAATTTTTATGTAAGATCTGAACCAATCCCAATTATCTATACCTCATGATCCCACTTCCTATTGGGGCTAAACTATCAACTCCACTGTTACCATATTTTGAACGCTCAACCGAAAACGAGATACAATCCAACATCATTCTTGTACACATACTATGCTAGAGTCATTTTTCTAGAATATGTATCTAACATAGTATATAGGCTAAATTTTTTTTTTACTTAATTAGAGTATTGATACACATACTCATAAAAAACTATATAATACAACAGTGATATGCTCAATGATGAAATAAAAGATCCAACTAGGACCAATATACAAACTAATACAAATTTGTCCAAACTAGGATTACCGGTAGGGAGGAGGAGCACTTTCGCAAATTAGCATTACGATATGCTCTATGACCTCCTGTGAAAGCTGTTCTGGCTCTGGAGACGGTGTTGATGTCGATAATGCTGGAGGACGTATCTCTTCTAATGCTAATAGTCTAGTATTGTAAGAATCTACAATGGAGATCAGTTTTAGTCCTTACACTAATTAAATGCCACTTTCCACGCATCGTACTGTTGGCAAGCAAATATGGGCTACTCTACTTCGGAGTCAAATGTTTAACCCTTCTCAAAAGTTTTAATCCTTAATGGTGCTTAAAATTTTATTTTGAGGTCCAACATTTCAAAAGAAAAAGATAAATATAGAATGAGTTGGGTTTGTATGAGAATAGTAGAGAATGATAAAATGAGTTGGTCCCAAAAATTGTGTGGTAAAAAATTAATGTGAAAAAAAATAATATAAATCTAGAATTGGACTCTAAATTGAAACTTACTATTCTACAAAATGATTTCCTACATTCTGAATTTAGAAATTCTCAGGTCCAACCTATAGCTCCTGTGGATGAATTAGACATAAAAATCTAGAAATTGAAACTTAGAATGGTTCTTACTATTCTACAAATTGAGCTCCTATATTATGAATCTAGAATATAGAAATTGAGACGGACCTTACTAATGATGCTCTTAACCTAATTACATGCCGGTTTGCGATGATCTTTCTCATCAATAAAGGGAAAAAAAAATCTAACATGGCTGACCACGGCTCCATTTGTGGGCTGCATGTCATGCACTACGCGATATTTGTTAACAAAAATATTTTCTTAAATATAATACCATCAACTTATTGTTTTTGGCTAAATTATAATTTGATAACCTCAACTCTTCAAAATTTTCTACTCTCAACTTTGATAGATATTAACTTAATACCCACTTGTCATTTTTTCACTACCAATGTTAACCTAAGATTGAAAACCACAAAAATACCTTCCATTCTCTCTCTCTCTCTCTCTCTCTCTCTCAGTAGCGACGAAAATGTAACAACGACAACGTAGCAGCAGCGACAACGTGTGACAGCAGCGTGGTCACAACAACAGTAGCGAGAGTGGGGCTGCAGGGGGGGAGGAGGAGGAGGAGGGGGTGGGTGGGGGTGGGGTGGGGGTGGGGGTGGGGGAGTGGGGATGGGGGCGGGGCCGTAGAGGGTAGTGGGGAGGCGGCTGTGCTGTGTGTGTATATATATATATATATATATATATATATATATATATATATATATATTAACATCTTTAAGTAAGGGAGTCTTCTTACCTTGGAATTATATATATATATATATATATATATATATATATATATATATATATATATTGGCTTTGCAATTTGCTGGCTATTTGCAAAACAACACAAAGTAATCATTAGTAACAAATAATTCTATTTTCAAGAAATGACTATATCATTGGTTGTAAGACATTGATCATTTTAACTAATCCAAGTATCATATATACATACATAAATTTTCTATGTGAATGAAAATGTTTCTTAGAGTTTAAAGTTTCTATTTTACAGGTAAAGCTCAATATATAGCTAAATTTACTTATAAAGCCTTGGAGTGCCATTTCAATAAACCATTTTTCCTACATAAAATACAAACTGTATAATCCAATTCTGAGTTTCTTTCATTCAGTAATTAAGTACATAAACCGAGATGGTATTTAACTGCTTCTATTTTAACATGCCTTTATAGAAGTAAATTTCTATATACGTCTAATAACTATATACTCCTCTAATTATTTCACTTATAAATATCTTCATCCATCCGTGTGGCCAATATACATATACATATGAATATCACATGAATCATCAATATTTCTAACATATCCAATGATTATAAATCCAATCTTAATTTATTGTCCATATTGTGTCCTATACTAGAATCCGTACCGCATTTCGTCAATAATTAGACTAGTCCGAATCATACAAAACAACTCCAACCAAAATTGAAACTCTTGTGTCTTAGCTTGTATACTTCCTTCTTTGAGTCGATTACAACTTGAATCCCACAAGTATAAATATGTAATAATATAATTTATATACTACAATTATGTTTGTATGATTTTTCATGTAAATGTGCATACCTAGATATGAAAAACACAAACATGATTATTCAAACAACCCAACACATACATAACACACACATAATATCATTACCTAGTGTCAATGCATTTCGTATCGTGTCCTAATATATGAATCGGTTATCAAGGGACAAAACCTCCTTTTCTATAAATATTCTGAATCATTAGTTCCAAATTTAATTATACTAAATAACATTTTAGACTAATAAATATAACTAAATTGGAAAAGGAAGATGATGACTTGCCTTTGCTTGAGCAACCTAGGGTTCTTCCAAATTTCCCAATTTGGTACTTGATTCCTCCCTATTCCAAGGAATTTTGAAATTAAACTATATTCTCAATTAAATTTAGAAGAGAATTTGGGGGAAAGAAATAGGTAATACATAGGTTTGGGAAGAGGGAGGAGGAGTTGTGGAATTATGAGGGGGAAGGAGTCCGGTGGTGTCGCGGGTCTGGCGGCGGCCGGCGACGGCGGAGCGGAGGTCGGCGACGGGTGGCTCAGGTCCGGCGGCGCAGCAGCGACAGCAGCAGCAGCAGCAGTAGCTACAACGCAGCAGTAGGTTTTAGGATGGAGAGAGGAAGAATGTTTGAAGAAGATGAAGATGGGAAGGGGATGGCTGCTCATCAGGCCATTAATAGCCGGGGTTAGGTTTCTTGGGAAAGGGAGGAAGAAGGGGATGGAACCATGTATTCCTATTGGAAATGAAGAAGGAAGGTGGAGATGACATGTAGTGAATGATTCATGAGAGCTTGCTGCTGGTTTCTCCCCCCCCCCCCCCGGATTTGGTTTTATGCATGAAGCCCCCTTCACCCTCCAAGTATTAATAGAGTCAATTTGTAAATTGATATTTACATCAATTTAACTATATATATATATCAAATGAATTGGAAAAATTTAAAAGAAAAATAATGGCAGTGATGACAAGCATCATCATTCACACAATTTAGAGGGAGATGTGGGTTATCGACGACATGCACAGTGCGTGATGTTCTTCTCGAGGACGCATGTGTATGGGGGAGCTTCAGGTTCAGACATGACGGTGCGCAAATTCAGGAGTTCGAATCTCGGGAGAATCGCACCGTCCGCTTGGTTGGTCCAGCCAAGGGTGAAGAAGCTCGTCCGAACGTTAACATGTTTCAGTGAAAGACGAAAGTCGGGGACAGGCAGCCAAGACTCACGGTGAGGTTGATCATCAGAGACTTCGGTATTGGCCATGTCATTGATATCTGTAGGATCCTAGTGGTGCAGGAGGTGCTACGCATGGCAGCTAGCGTCGACGTGACGGTCGAGGAGCTGGAGACGACGGAAGATGCAAAGCAACTCGGGGGATCGGAGATCAGTGGCATGGGGGAGTATGATTTCTGTCGCGGAACGACAGGCATGGAGTCCAGTTGAGGAGCCATGGTGTCAACACCCTCTCATCAGACTAGAGGGAAAGATTGTTGGGGTCCAGTCTGAATTTGGTAAATTTTGGAGCCCAAATATGGTCAAAGATTTGATTTGATATAATTTGTAAATCTACATTAAATGTAAGATTTGATTAGATTTTAAATTTATATCAAATATTTAATCTGCCATATTTGGACGTCCATAATTGGTGTTGGACTATTTTAGTTGTAATATGATTCTTATTTTAGGGTTTCCTATTTAGAAAATCCTATTATGACCTAAAATAGGTTTCTCATCCTATAAATAGGGAGTATGGTGGAGGCACAAAGAAGAAGCACAAGTTAGAGATTCGGGATGCTCGTCCACAGAAAATCTAAGAGAAAGTCCTAGCTTTACTCTTAGGACTTCGCCATCCAAGACAGAAGGAAGAAAGAGATCTGATCGATGAGTCGTCGCCTTCGCTCAGGTAGATTGCTACGGGTTGATGAGTGATTTTAATTGTAATATCTTTCTTTTCTTCTTGAGTGTGGTGAGGGGGTTGAATCTATTAGGGCAAATGATTCAACACTGATTTTGTCAATCTTGTAATTTTATCTGAGTTATAAAGGTTACAAAGATTTTGTATATATATATATATATATATATATATATATATATATATATATATAGGAAGGGATCAAATCCACTCCCCTTTTTGTCCACCCCAAGCATCCCCCATATTCATACCATTGGATGGGCTTTAAGTCATCTAATTTTAATTGTTGATTTTTAAAGTCCATCCAATAGTTTTAACATGGAAGATGTTTAAGATTAGATGACTTAAAGCTCATCCAACGGTGTTAACATGGAAGATGTTTGGGGTGGACAAAAAAGGGGGTGGATCATGATCCCAATCATATATATATATATATATATATATATATATATATATATATATATATATATATATATATATATATATATATATATATATATATATATATATAACGTGAGTGATGGAAGGTATCAACATGAAATTTTTTAATAGTTGATGGCATTAAGTTAGTACCTATCATAGTTTAGGATATGAAGTTGAAAAACTTGAATTGTTGAGGGTATCAAGTTGTAATTTAGTAATTTTTATGTTTTATACGAAAATTTCTATCATTGGTTCTTGACTCGGTATCTTTGGACAGAAACATCCTCACCTTCAAGTCATTACAATATTCAAAGGGAATCAAAGTCTGACGTCAGTGTCACTTGGCAGCAAACTTCAAAAATAAAATTGGTACCAGTGTAACTGGCGTTCAATTTTTTATTTTATTTTTTCTGTTTAGCACCAATTACATGACGCCCCATTCCGTTTTCTATAATTATGCAAAAAATATTCTGTTCTATGAAATTTAAGTAAAATTCTTCATCCCAAATGAAAATTTCTGTTTTATTATAGCATCGACTTATTTAACTAGCAAACATTTCAAAGAAAGTAAACTCGTCCACTTATATCGCTTCTAACCTTTGGCATAACAAAGCTGTTTCTAAAATTTGTTGGGAATCAAGTCTGCGAAAGGTGACAGAGTTCGGTCCGAACTCGGTCCCTGGCCGAGCGAGTTCGGGCCAAACTCGGTGCCATGTTCCAGAACCTCAAAACCGAAGTCGGTCCGAGTTCGGTGTCGGAGGTGGCTGCTCGGGTTTTGGAGGTTTTAGGTTATATTTTGGGCCGTTGGATGCTAGTGGTCGACGACTGGATCTTATGGTTGGCTATTTTTAGGGTTTTCTAACCCTAATATAGGTTTCTCATCCTATAAATAGGGAGGAGGGTGGAGGCACAAAGAAGAAGCACAAGTTGGAGATTCGAGGTGCTCGTCCACATAAAATCTAAAAGAAAGTTCGTGCTTTGCTCTTAGGACTTCGTCATCCAAGACAAAAGGAAGAAGGAGATCTAATCGAGGAGTCGCCAACTTCGGTTAGGGAGATTGGTACGGGTTGGTGAGTGATTTCAATTGTAATATTATGCTTTTCTTCTTGAGTGTGGTGAGGGGGTTGAACCTATTAGGACAAAGGATTTCATCACTAGTTCTTTGCAATCTTGCAATTTCATCTGAGTTATAAAGGTTAGAATTTGTCAAGGTAACGTAGTCACCGCCATATACTTATCTTTATCTGTGCTTGTTGTTCGTAAATTGGTTGGTCATCTCAGGTGGGTTGGCAAGCGCTTCTTTCGCTGTGCGACCAACACGTGGTATCAGAGCGCACATGTTCCCAACACATAGTAGCAGAGCCAAGTTCTTCTCCAGAGGGAAGGTACAACTATGTCTACGGAGCAGATGAACACTCGTATGATCACCCTCACAGGAAAAAAATTGGGCGAATTGGAAGCCAAGGATGGATGATCTACCCTGGTGTAAGGACTTGCATGGTCCGTTGGAGGGCGACAACAAAAAGCCGACGGACAAAGGTGCTGATGACTGAAAATGACTGGATCGGAAGGCTGTTGGATTCATCCGCCAATGACTGGACGACTCGGTGTTTCACCACGTGTCCATGGAGAATTATGCAAAAGTATTGTGGGAGAAGCTGCATTCGTTGTACGAAAGGAAGACGGTTGGCAACAAGGCATTTTTGATTCGCCAACCCGTCAACTCGAAGTACACGGAGGGTGCACCGGTGGCACAACATCTGAATGAGGTTCATGGCATCATCAATCAGGTGTTTGTGATAAAAATGGTAATTGAGGATGAGCTTCAGGCTCTTCTGCTTTTGTGTTCTCTGTCGAAAAGCTGGGAGATGTTGGTGGTGTCGGTGAGCAACTTCGCTCCTGATGGAGTTGTCACGATGGAGGCAGTCAAAAGCAGCTTGTTGAACGAGAAGATCCGGCGTAAGAAAGTGGAATCGTCACAGTAGTCCGCTCTGGTGGCTTCCTACGGGAAGGGAAGACCCAAGTCACATGCAAGGACATGGGAGAGTTCTCTGGATCTTGCGATTATAGACCGCAAGGAGGGCTGCTATCACTGTGGCGAAAGGGGTCATATCAAGAGAAATTGCATGAAGCTCAAAGCTGAGAAGGCCAAAGGCAAGGATGATCAGGATAATCTCACGGCTATGAGAGATCTCATCATCGCAGCAACCGACGCAGAGGAACCTTGTGGCATGTGTCATGATGACGACTGGTCATGGACACGGGGACGTCGTATTATACCCCTCCATATAGGAGGATCTTCACGTCATACCACAACGGCATATTTGGACGTGTGAAGATGGACAACAAGGGGACGACTGCAGTTGTAGGCATCGGTGATGTGCACTTGACAACGAAGCTTGGTGAGAAGCTCTTTCTCAAGGATGTGCGGCATGTACTGAGTTTGCGCTACAACTTGGGTTCGGTAGGGAGGTTGGCGGATGATGGCTGTCGCAGTTTATTTGGGAAGAAAGATTGGATTCTTATGAAGGGTTTTCAGCAGCTGGATCGAGAAGATTTGTGTTGTGGCATGTACAGGCTCAAGCCGCTGAGTTGTACAGGCATGCCACAACCACCAGATGGAGGCTCCAGGGGTATTCGACAGGAGGTGGATTGTCGAAAACTTGTCTTGGAGGGAGTTCGAGATACTTGAGGGATACATAGGATTCGGTTCGTCGAGACAAAGCGACGAATGATGATGAGTCAAATATTGAGGGTCAGTCTGTCGGTCCCATGACAGCTGGTCGATCTCCAGGTTGTCACGACCCAATTTCGTAGAATCAATTGACGCGTCCCCCGAATCGTGACCGCCGTGCGGGCCTGGGGTTGCGCCCGCACAAGGCTTTAATGATTTGCATAGCAACCACATATTCAGAGTACGCAGATAAATTGAAACACAGATTTGAAACATGGAAAAGTTCTCTTTATTGATAATGAACATCTATTACAAACTCCTGAACGAGTCAGCTAATATGCCGAACGGCTTACAAAAGTGTTGACTCAAAATGAGATAGCAGTCCTGTAAATTACATCCTTTTATAAACTCAAAATGATAAAGACCTCCAGGCTGGAGGACGGCTTTGCCACGAAGTTGCATTTGTGTATGAAGGGTTGCAAGCTTCTGGCTTCAAAAGGCTTCAAGGGGCGCGGTGAAGATGCGCCAACAGCTGGACTGGATCGGGAAGACGACTTCGGCTCCTCGCTTGGTTCGCCTTAGTGCGGAGAACCTGTTTCAACGAGGGTCAGCATATCGAAACATGCTGGTGAAGGCGAGCTAGCCTGACTATACCAATCAACACGTTGTTTTAATGAAGCATGCGTATTTGTGGGTTTCTATCTTGCCTTAGTTCATTTACAAGTAAGCAGCATATAGAATTTACTGAAATGAACGTGCCACCGTTCGGTGGATTTTACCTGACCGTCTGAATTACCTGCACAATACTTACCATGCCTTCCCTGCCACGAAGACACAAGTTAGTATGCAACAGGTTTAAATATACAGGGGATCACTGGCTGGATGCCATAATGGACTAATTTTAGTTGCTGACGAGGATGGTATGCAGCGAGAGCACGGGAGTGCTGCACGCCATTCCGTCCTTGCACAGGATGACTAAACAGGAGAGTTCCCGCCCGGATCGGATCGGTGCCAGTGTCCCAGCGACCATCCGCAGGAACTAAGGGCCTTGTGCACAAGTTGTCCGTGATCAACATAATACACTAAGTTAGCAGTCGAGGCAGTTCAGGGCAATATCAGGCACAGGACAGTAACAGGAGGAGATCTACTTTAGCATAGTCTCCCTATTCAGGATCATTGCATTCAGGATGAGTTATGTTCATAGCATAATTAAAGAAGAGCATACATTCTAACTTGTATTTATGCATATGATGAATATTCCGAACGAACAAGCATGCAAGTAAGTAATCGTTCATGAATTTGATTGACAAGCAGTATTAACCAAGTCTATTCTCTTTTATCTTGGTTTTTTTATTATTATTGGTATCGTTTGATCGGGGCAAAGGAGTGAAGCTTGGAAGCAGGGCTAGCTAATCGGGTTGGTAGCCACTCACTTGGTTGGAAGGAAAGGAGAAGGAAAGAGGCGCTTCACGACTCCGCTCGCAAGCCGCCTACTGCTCGTTCACCTGCACACGAACAGCTCGATTAATACTTCTTCCTCTCTTTCCAATCTCGGAATAGAAGTGCAAGTCAATGAACAAAAATAATGAAAACCATCGAAACCGTTCAAGGAAAACAAGCAAATCCCAAAACCAACTCAAAGCACGAAAGCAACAAGCGACATCGAAAACCGAGGCAATAAAAGATAGCAGCGGGGAGGTCCCTCCTGACTCTGCCGCTAAGCCGATCCTTGGGGCGCGGTCCACTGAATATGGGAATCGATTCCGAAGAAACAAATCCATAACGAGGACGAGTTCTTAATTCAATCTATCCCGATCGAACGATACCGTCTTGTGTTTCTTAGTCGCGCTCCCCCCACCGGGGGAACGGGGCGCTACACAGGTGAGGGTTGTTCCACGGATCCGATTTTGGCGACGGGTGGTTTGCCAAAGCTTTACGGAGTGACATTGGTTTCAGCAGTTCGAGGTCAAGGAGGAGATCAATGTTTGCAGCAAACTCAATCTGAGGCAGGAGTATCATCATTCACACAGTTCATGGGAAGTTGTGGGTCATCGACGACATGCACAACGAAGGTGGGCAGATTCAGGAGTTCTAATCTCGGGAGAATCGCACCGTCCGCTTGGTTTGGCCAGCCAAGGGTGAAGAGGCTCGTCGGAACGTTAACACGTTTCGGTGGAAGACAAAAGTCGGGGACAGGCAACCAAGACTCACGGTGAGGCTGATCGTCAGGGACTTCGGTCTTGGTCGTGTTATTGATATTGGCAGGATCCCACTGGTGCAGGAGGTGCTACCATGGCAGTTAGCGTCGACGTGACGGTCGAGGAGCTGGAGATGACGGAAGATGCAAAGCAACTTATGGGATCGGAGATCGGTGGCATGGGAGAGCAGGATTTTTGTCGCTGGGCGACATGGATGGAGTCCAGTTGAGGAGCCATGGAGCCAACACCTCTCATCAGACTGGAGGAGGAGATTGTTGGGAATCAAGTCTGCTGAAGGGGGCAGAGTTAGGTCCGAACTCGGTCCCTGGCCGAGTTTGGCCCGAACTCGGTGTGGTGTTCCAGAACCTCAAAACCGAAGTCGGTTCGAGTTCGGTGTCGGCGGCGGCTGCCCAGGTTTTGGAGGTTTTAGGTTATATTTTGGACCGTTGGATGCTAGTGGACGGCTGGATCTTATGGTTGGCTATTTTTAGGGTTTCCTAATCCTAAAATAGGTTTCTCATCCTATAAATAGTGAGGAGGGTGGAGGCACAAAGAAGAAGCACACGTTGGAGATTCGGGGTGCTCGTCCACAGAAAATATAAGAGAAAGTCCGTGTTTTGCTCTTAGGATTTCGTCATCCAAGACAAATGGAAGAAGAAGATCTAATCGAGGAGTTGTCAACTTCGATTAGGGAGATTGCTACGGGTTGGTGAGTGATTTCAATTGTAATATTCTGTTTTTCTCCTTGAGTGTGTTGGGGGGGGGGGGGGGGGGGGTAACCTATTAGAAAAAATGGTTTTAACATTAGTTCTTTGCAATCTTACAATTTTATTTGAGTTATAAATGTTAGAATTTGTCCAGGTGACGTAGTCACCGTCATATACTTGTCTTCATCTGTGCTTGGTGTTCGTAGATTGGTTGGTCATCTCAGATGGATTGGCAAACGCTTCTTCCGCTGCACGACCAACACGTGGTATCAGAACGCTTGTGTTCCCAACACGTGTAACTAATTGCTTATAAGATGTCTGACAAAAAAGAAAACTAGACATGCATAATTGCATAAAATATTGTCAAGAACTTGGTTTTAAGAATAATGCTTTTTTGAAATTTTCCAAGCACTTAAATAGTTCTGGAGAGCTCTTCCTCGTCATCTTCTCTTAAGCCTGATCTTGGTAAGTTCTAATTAGGCTGTAGGCATTAGAATTTAGACGTGTCTTTTTTCTTTGAACATGCACTTCTTGCAACTTCGATAGCTGCAGGTGATATGTGAATGATATGATCTCCTTCGGTTTTACGAGTAAACTATTTGATTTGGGTGCACAACTATTAGGGCGGAGCATTATTCGGTTTTGGACCAAAAATCTAATCGAATCGAATAAGAGATTATGTTAGGTTTAAAAAAAAATTTAGTTCGATTTTGAGATTACTAAAAGTTCGGTTTCGATTTTGGATTTCGATTTCGATTTCGATCCAAATTCGAATAAGACTAATATAATTATATAAATACCCTCAATTATATGTATATTTTATGATTAAAAATGTATATATATTTTGAAAACAATAATTCTTTGTATGTATTTTGAAGTCCAACTTTGATAATATAAAAACTAGTTCAACTTTGAGTACAACTTTAAAATACAACAAATTTATATATAAAAATTATAATTTTTAATATAGTTTAACTATGATTCCAACATTCGGTCCGGCCCATAATAGAAATAGTCTAATCAAACAAATCAAATAAACCGAATCGATTATTCGTCAGTTCGATTCGGTTTCGGTTATAGCTAATTCGATTCGATTTCAGTTTAGAATTTTTAGAATTTCGGTTTAGACTCTTTCGGTTCGATTGAAACCAATTAAACTGAACGCTCACCCCTAACTACAGAACTTCTTCAAATGAATGGATTTATATAATTGCTTGTTATAGCGCTAAATTATGTATTTGCTACTAAAAAAACTATCCACAGTTATTGTTCCTGAGAAAAATAAATGTTATATCCACGTGTGGACTTCCATACTTTGAATGGATAAGGAGTCGAAGTATTGTAAAGACATGTATTGCAGTGTTTTAAAAATCGGATCAGAGATTCATTCGGACAAGACACTGAGTCAGATCAAATTGGTTCAACCACTAGGTTAACCTAAGTGGTCCAATTTTATTTTCTTCTGTACACTGATTTTTACAAAATATTTATTTACAACCGATTTAAAAAAAAATAATGGATCAACACTGATCCGGTCCGAAAAAAACTACCGGTTCACGGGTCAACCAGTTGAACCATCCGGTCTGGTCCGACTTTTAGAACACTGATGTAGACCTGTCAAATGGACCGGGCCGGCCCGCACGGCCCCAGTCAAAAAAATTGACCCATGTGCTGGTCCGATCCAGTTAAATATGGGTCCGGACTGGCCCGGTCCAGTATATCAAATTGTCCTGGACTTACAAAATTGACCCACAAAAAAAGTCCGGTCCGACCCGGCCCAAAGTCCAGACCCGGCACGACCCGGACCGTGGCCCATTCCGGCCCGACCAGGCACGAATGGATGCATATGTCGAATGCTGGATGCATATGCTGAATGTATACAAATAAGGAATCATTGCTGGTTCATTCCACTTATATTTTAACTATGAAAACATTGAAAAAATAGAAAAAGTAAGTGGGACCCGTGACCCATCACATCACATGTAATGGTAGGCAAGCAAAAGCAAAAGCAACACATATGCAATGCCAACACATATGCACTCATAATTTTTATGTAATCTCTTTATCTTCAATATAATTCATGTAACATTTCACTTTTTGTTTTTGTTGTATGAGATTGTGTATTACTCTTAATACTTTTGATTTTGAATGATTCTATAAGCACAGTCCAGTCCGTTTCCAAGACTGTCGTGCTTTAGACAGCATACTGGACTGGGCTGAAGTTTTCTATCCTATGTCCGGCCCGACCCAGCCTGGTCCGCAATAATGCTTGGGCCTTAAGAGCCCAGCCCAGACCCGTCAGGTCTAAACTGATGTAATGTGGAAACACGAGATATAAAATATTAGATGAACGCTGTCTCCCCAACTCCAATCCAAACTTGTATCCATCTGGAACTCATTATTGAGCTTGCGTAGTCATGATCAAGAATTGGCATCCAGAAAACATTTCATTTTCTTGTCTACCCATTCGTTTCGTTTGGATATATTCAATGTGAATATTCATCCACAATCTAAATCAAGTGCCAATAGATAACATTCAATTGCATCCAAGAGCTTTTCAATAATCAGACGTTTAGGCAGCATGCATGTAAAAAAAGTTGCATACACCAAGAAAAAAAAACAAGCTCCAATTCCAGCACAGCACAATGATGAATGCATGGTACAGTACACCAAATTCATCTTCTTTGGACAGGTTTGTAGACCACCATACTGACATATTTCGAACGGTACCGGTGCGTGATCCCCAGCGACACGACCGACCTCTCTCTGTTGTCTATGTAGAGGTGGTTGAGAGTAACGTTCTGTGGCGACGGGAGGCTGCTGGAACCGTCTCGCCTGGGAGGCACGCTTAGCAAGGTATGCTGCAGGTGAGGAGGTACCATCGGCGGATCTCGGGCTTCATCTTCAACGCCGGGTCTGGGATTGTTGTAGCTAGCAACTGGTGATCTTGGGACTTCGAACCCCACCACAGTCGGCCCTTCCTATATTAGGATTCTAGTTATTTATGTATTTATCAATTTATTCTCTACGAAGTATAATGACAAAGGCTTCGATGATCACAAGTGCTAAGAAGGGGGGAAATGCTTACAGTTGCATGATCGTGATCTTGTCCTCTTGGGTCGTTCATAATATCGAATTAGAAACATCTACTGCTCGTGCTCTACCATCATCAATACTCGGCACAAAGGTTGGTAGTAAGCCTGGAAGGTCAGAAATAAAAGCATTACAAATGTAGATAGCAATTCAATCAGTGTTAAACCAACTGTAACAAGACATTGTTATATATTCCCTTTTACGACCCGAGCTTCAAATCTATATAAATACAGAATAGAAGTACCCTTGACATGAAAAATAGAAGGGAAAAACTTTAAACACGTACGGTCACTCAACATAAAAGGTTTTGCATTATTTATGACCAATTGTTTCCATACTGCGATTAAAAGATATGGAATGATGTTGAATTATTTTTATGTATATAACTTCCTCCATGTTAATACAGTCCCTTGTTTGCATTTCACTAAAACTCAACATCATCGAGATACTTTCTTCCCATGCCTTCATGTGTTTTGTCTTGTTACTGGCACACTGCACCTTGATAATTGCTATATTCTTCATGTGTGTGGTGTGTGCACACTTGCTATGAAGGTATTGTCAGGTAGTTTCGGCAACAAGTATTCAAAAGCTTACATGGGGATGCTACATGCAGCTCTAGTACTGACTGATAAGGCAACAACATGTCACATATCAAAATGGAGTTATTGAAGATAATTTGCTGACAAAAACTCTTGAGTTAAGACTGCAGGTCTTAGGGTTTTGACTTGAGACCAGAAGGTAAGGCAGAAAAAGACCTTTGATGGACTGGATATTAGCTACCCCCAATAAGGATGGATCTTGGTGCATGTGTGTGGATAGCCAAGTTACAAAATAAATGAGTGTGAAATACAGATTCCCTACCCCATGTCTCGATGCTTTATATGATCGCTGGTTCTACTATCTTTACAAAAAGAGACTTCCAAAGTGGATACAGTCCAAAGACGGATAAGCCTGAAGGTGAATAGAAGGTTGCCTTCAAACGAAGTAAGGTCTATATGAATGGTTACCCGTGCCTTTTGGTCTAACAAGCACATTCATTTGAATCATGATGCAGGTGTTGAGGCCTTGCGTCGATAAGTTCATTGTGGTATATTCTGATGACATCCTTGTTTATAGCATTCACAGCAAAGGGATTAAAGGTCAACTTAATTTAAGACTTCAGGTACAGTTAACAATAGCCTAGTAGATTTTTCTGCAAAATAAGTATTCTATTTCATGCAAAATAAGGGATCAAGGAAAACTACCATTGTATTTGCAACGACTTCACTTTATCCAGCCACAAGTCCAGATTCCCTAAGTCCAGATTTAGGACTAGCTAATATAGCCAAATCAATAAATGTATAGAACGATTCAAATTAATATATAGTCAACACACACACACACACACACACACACATATATATATATATATATATATATATATATATATACGAAAAATAGTCCCACATTGGCTACACCACCAAGTGGGTATCTCAATATAATACTTTGTATGAGTTGAGGTGTGCACATGGGGTGTGGTGGGGCACATGGGTGCCATGTGGGGGTTTTTATTAGAAGGAAAAATGATTAACTCCTCAATGAAAGCATTTATTCTTTTTGTTATGCTCTTGGAATATTCCAAAGGGGCTTAGCGACTCGGGAGCAAAGTGACGCTTTGTTGGCGCACTTTGCACATCGGCGCTTGTGCGCATTTGATGCGCTCAAACGCTCGGTTATAAGCGACAACATGCGCTGCTGCATGAGCGGAGCGGTTGCTTGTGTGGTCGCTGCCATCGGATATATTTGAACGATTATGGAAATATATAGTCACTTATTCAGATCCGTTTTTTGTGGGATTTGAATTAATTCATGCCTATCTTTGTGGGATTTGCTATTAATTTGTTCCTATCTTTCCGTAACTAATGGGCGGCCCGACTCCTCTATAAATACTCTCTTCGTGCTTAAGGACTTATTTCGAAACAGAGGAGACGAAGAGAGTTGCTGCTGCCACCATTAAAGTCCAGGAAGTTCGTGCGAGTCCAAGCAGGAGGTGACAACGAGCGTTCCTGAAGTTCTTCGTGAACTTGCTGGTTCCTGAAAGCAGATCGTGTGGGGACGAATCTTACTTTAAGCAACGGTGGTCTTCATCACCCCAGCAAGCAGTGTTCTTCTTCTTCCTCTTCTCTTCTTCTTGTTGTAACACTGTTCTGTCCGTCTGCAACTGTGATTGCAAGGAAGAACGAGAAGTTTAATTTTCTGATTCTTTTGTTTTCTTGTATGGAAGTTGTAATCAGAATTATCTTATAGTTGTTCGTTGGATCGAGGAAAATCAGTAAGAAATTTTTTGTGTGAACTACCGATCTCGATTTCAACTTCTGGTTCTACCATTTTTGATTAAGCCTCGGGACTAACAATCTCAAAGTAAGATCCGAGTAAGATGGAGAACAACCATGCAAGTCTTCTCGACACAAGTTTTAACAAACTTGAGAAGTTTGATGGGGAGTATTACAACGTCTGGAAGATAAAGGTCGGCCTTAATCTCAAACTCGTAGATATGGACTACGTGTTGACAGATCTTGAGCCCGTTGTTCCGGAGGGTGATGATGTTACTGTTTGGACGATTGCAAATGCAAGAGCTAAGCAGAACAAGTGGATGAAAGACAACAACATTTGCAAATTGCCGATTCTCAACTCCATGGAAGATACTCTTGCGGAGTCATACAACAAGACAGACCATGCAAAGGTCGTCTGGGAGGCTCTGAAAAAAATATTACAAAAAGGATGAGAACCGCAACAAGATCCATGTAATGAAAAATGTCTGAAAAATGCGATTTGAGAACGACAAGACGATGTTGCCTCAAGTCAAGGAATTTCTCAAGTTACGTCAAAAACTTGAGGATGATGGCAAGCCCTTGGTCGACTCTTTCGTCGTGGGAGAAATTGTTGCCAAGCTCCCGTCTGGTTGGAGCAAGTTTATTTAAGACGTGCACCAAAAGAAGATGGAGGTCAGCCTTGATCAACTACTGCATAATATCCATGTGGAAGATGAGTTGAGGGCTCAAAACAAAGTGGACACGCTGTCTAAGCAGTTGACAAATGCCAACTTGGTACATGCCGGTGACTCCAAGGAAAACAGAAGGCTTCTCACAACAAGAAAAAGAACTTCAACCATCTGAAGGTGAAGTCGGCATCGTTCAAACCAAAGCCTAAGAACGATGGGACTTGTTTCAACTGCGACAAGAAAGACCACTTCAGCAGAGACTGCAGATACAAGTCCAAACAGAAAGAGCAAGCCGAGCCTAACAAGGTTGTCATGATTGCGGAGGTTGCTACGGCTGGCGTCGACACTGACTGGTGGGTGGACACTGGTGCATCCTGTCATGTTTGCTCAAAGAAGGAGTTATTCACTACCTATAAGTCTATATCGGAGAAGGTTATGGTGGCGGACAAGTCACAAGCTGAAGTACATGGGATCGGGACAGTGGTACTGAATCTGACTTCGGGGAAGTCGCTGACTCTTGAGGATGTGAAGCACGTACCGGTGATAGCCAAAAACCTTATCTCAGGAAGTTTGCTCTGCAACGCAGGCCTGAAGATGGACATCAATGCTGGATAGATGATAATGTCTTATAAAGGAACATACTTCGAAAATACTTTCTGTACCGAAGGAATGTTTAAACTTCAACTTGTAACTCCTGCCATTACTATAAATGCAGTATCTTCTTCTGGTTATTCTCTTGAGTTATGGCATAATAGACTAGGACATGTTCATTGTAAAAGGATAAACAAGATGTCTAGTCTAGAGCTTATCTCCAAATGTGGGAATAAGAAGGTGGAGAAGTGTGAGGTCAGTGTGTAGACAAAGATCACAAAAAAACCATTTAAACAGGTAAACCGAAGTATATATCTTCTGGAGTTGGTGCACTTAGATATATGTGACTTCAAACAGTTCTCCACAAAGGCCGGGATGAAGTATTTCATTACTTTCATCGATGACTACTCAAAGTATGCGTTCGTCTACCTACTCAAGTCAAAAGACAAAGTAATCGAGAATTTCAAGGAGTTCAGGACTGAAGCTGAACGTCAAACTGGACAACAACTCAAGAGACTCAGAAGTGATCGAGACGGAGAGTACAAGTCTATTGGATTCGCGTCGTTCTGCAAAGAACATAAAATTGTCAATGAGACGACTGCTTCATATTCTCCTCAATCAAATGGAGTAGCAGAAAGGAAGAACATAACATTGACAGAGATGAACTCTATGCTGTTAACTACGGGTCTTCCAAACTGCTTTTGGGGAGAAGCTGTGCTTACGGCTACTTTCATTCTGAACAGAGTGCCATACGCGACTTCCTATGTCACTCCTCATGAACTCTGGTTCAAGGTCAGACCCAACTTGAATGTCATTCGAGTGTGGGAGTGTCTGGCGTATGTAAAGCTTCCGGACCTGAAGATTCAGAAGCTGGGGACGAGGACTACAAAAGCTATATTCTTGGGATATGCCGAAAATAGTGATGCTCGGAGGTTCCTTGATATTGAGTCTAACTATATCATTGAATCTCGCGATGCAGAATTATTCAAAGATAAATTTGCAAGGCACAAGAACGTTGTTATCGCGGACATTCCGGAGAATGATGAGTGCAACGGAGACTAACGCTTCCAATGAAGATGTGGTCCAAGAAGAAGTCATTCATGAGACAATGTTCGAACCAGAACTTGCAGAACTAAGCGAGTGAGACAAAAGGACTTCGGAGAGATTTTTGTCACCTATCATGTGGAAGCAGATCTGCTTACCTACGATGAGGCGATGAAGACCAGAGACGCTGTCTTATGGAAGGAGGATATTAATGATGAGTATGACTCAATAACCTCCAACAACACTTGCGTATTGGTCGATCTACCTGAAGGAGCTAAACCAATCGGATGCAAGTGGATCTTCAAGAAGAAGATGAAGGCCGATGGAACTGTTGACAAGTTCAAGGTAAGGCTGGTAGCCAAGAGGTTTTCTCAGAAGCAATGGATCGACTACTACGACACATATGCTCCAGTAGTGCGGATGACGACCATCATGATGCTGATTGCTATAAGTGCAATTCATAAGCTAGTTATACATCACATGGATGTGAAAACAACGTTCCTGAATGATGAATTGACCGAAGAGATTTACATGCAACAACCAGAAGAATTTGTCATCAAAGGGCTTGAAGACAAGGTCTGCAAGTTGGTGAAATCATTACATGGTCTGAAACAAGCTCCCAAGATGTGGCACGAGAAGTTTGATAAAGTCATAAGATCAAACAACTACAAGGTCAGCGAGACGGACAAGTGTGTTTACACAAAGTTCGCTGACGGGAGATGAGTCATTGTCTGTACGTGGACGCCATGCTGATCCTGGGTACGGATCTAACACGTGTCACTGAGACAAAGAAGTTCCTCTAATCTAAGTTCAGTATGGAGGACTTAGGGGAAGCTGATGTTATCCTGGAAATAAAGATCACCCGGACGGACACTAAAGTAGCGCTGTCAGTCTCATTATATTGAGAGAATACTCATACGCTATGGATATCATGATCTTCCAGAGATTGATACTCCGTACAGGTGTGACAAGAAGCTGAAGCCGAATCCTAGAAAAAGTGTGCGACAACTGGAGTATTCAAGCGTCATCGGGAGTTTGATGTATGCAACTGCCACAAGGCCTGACATAGCTTTCGCCGTGAGGATGCTGAGTTGGTTCACGAGCAATCCAGATGTTGAGCACTGGAAAGCTGTAAAGAGAGTGATGAGATATCTCAATAGGACTCAGAAGTATGCATTACACTACAACGAGTATCCGATAGTAGTGGAAGGCTTTAGTGATACAAGCTGGTGTTCAGAAGTAGAGAACGAAAGGTCAACATGAGGATACGTCTTCTCCATGGGTGGAGCTGCTATATCGTAGAAGTCGACGAAGCCGACAATGCTCTCTCATTCCTCGATGGAATCCGAGTTCTATGCACTTACAGCTGCAGCGAATGAAGCAGAGTGACTTCGGGAGCTCATGTATGATATTCCAGTGGTTGGTGCGCAGATTCCGGCGGTACCGATATACTGCGACAACCAGATGACTGCAGCGGTGACATCAAATGACCTCTTCAATGGTAGGAAGAGTGTGTTGTTGAGGCACATGGCAGTGAACGATCTTATCAAGACTGGGGTCATTGTCGTGATTGATGTTTGGAGTCGAAAAAATCTGGCCGATCTGTTCACCAAAGGTCTCAAGCGCCAGCTGGTCGAGGTCACAACAATTAAAATGGGCTTGAAGACATTATGATATTTCTGTCTTTGTAATTATACCATAAAGTTTTATGCTATTAGTTCAAAGATAAATCTACTAGGCATCTAGCTTTTGGTTCAAAGAAGGATCATTGATTGGGAGAATATGAGGAACAATGGGTAGTCCTTTTAGACATTGAGGGGTTACGAACCCAAAACCACTGTTGTCTACTATCTGTTCTTTGAGTAGAACAAAGTCCTGTGGGAGGATGACTTAGACACCTTAATGAGTTCTAAGACATTTGGAATGTCCGACATGCTTTACAGGAAGCACGGTAGCACAATACTACAAAGGAGCGAAGGACTCCATGCTACAATGGGTGACACCACCATGAGGTTCCTTGATAGGGTAATGCCTTGGCTTCGCGAGCCATGTCACAGCGGCGTAGCACCGCATATGGGCATATGGCCTAATGTTGTAAAATGAAGAGTGGTTGACAGCACTACAAAGAGGCCGGTATCCTCATGTTACAATAGTATGACACCACCAAGAGGTACCTAGAGGGTAAAATCTCGGCTACGCGAGCCATGTCACAGCGGCGTAACACCGCAAGGAAGCGCAAAGCTTCATGCTGGGTAGCTTGACACTACAAAGATGCTGAGACCTCATGCTACAGTGGATGACACCACAATGAGGTGAGACCTCGGCTTTGGGCCATGTCATAGCAGAGTAACACCGCAAAGAAGCGCAAGGCTTCATGCCAAGGACTCTTTAAAAGAACTCACCTGGAGTGTATGGAAAGAGATATATGCAATCTCTTGAGGGTAAGCTTGTAGACGCCCAAGATACATACATCGAAACCAGGCATGCACAGGGCCTTTAATGTGCAATCGGATGCACAGCTGATGTCATTGTGTGAGTAAAAAGAATTGCAGCTATGGTACATAATTCAAGGCTTAGTACATTCTTTTATCATACTGTTATTTGACCCATGCGGAAAGATTCAAGTCGAAGCGACATCTATCATAATGCATAATGGACAGTCACTGTGGGAAACGCTCAACCCATATATTGAGATATGTGGGAGATTGTTGGTGTTGTTTCCTTTGAACTAAAAAAAATAGTCCCACATTGGCTACACCACCAAGTGGGTATCTCAATATAATACTTTGTACGAGTTGAGGTGTGCACATGGGTGTGATAGGGCACATGGGTGCCATGTGGGGGTGTTTTATTAGGAGAAAAAATGATTAACTCCTCAATGAAAGCATTTATGCTTTTTGTCATGCTCTTGGAATTTATTCCATAGGAGCTAAGTCACAAAAGGGCTTAGCGACTCGGACTCAGACTCGGACTCGGGTTCAAGAGTGCAAAATGGCACTTTGTTGGCACACTTTGCACTTAGCACGTCAGCATCGACGCATGGCACTTGTGCGCATTTGATGCGCTCATGCGCTCGGTTATGCGCTGCCGCTTGCACTGCCTCTTGCGCGGCCGCATGCGCTACCGCTTGCCCGGCCGCATGAGCAGTTGCTTGCGTTGTCGCTGCCATCGGATATATTTGAACGATTATGGAAAGATATGATCATTATTCAGATCCGATTTTTGTGGAATTTGAATTAATTCGTACCTATCTTTGTGTGATTTGTTGTTAATTTGTTCCTATCTTTCCGTAACTAATGAGCGGCCTGACTCCTCTATAAATACTCTCTTCGTGCCTCCATTAAGGACTTACTTCGAAACAGAGGAGACTGAAGGGAGTTGCTGCTGCCGCCATTAAAGTCCAGGAAGTTCGTGCGAGTCCAAGCAGAAGGTGATAGCGAGCGTTCCAGAAGTTCTTCGTGAACTTGTTGATTCCTGGAAGCAGATCGTGTGGGACAATCTTGCTTTGAGCAACAGTGATCTTCATCACTCCAGCAAGCAGTGTTCTTCTTCTTCTTCCTCTTCTCTTCTTCGTGTTGTAACATTATTCTGTCCGTCAGCAACTGCGATTGCAAGGAAGAACGGAAAGTTTATTTTTCTGATTCTTTTATTTTCTTGTATGCAAGTTGTAATCAGAATTATCTTATAGTTGTTCGTTGGATCGAGGGGATATCAGTGAGGAACTTTTGTGTGAACTACTCATCTCGATTTCAACTTCTGGTTCTAACATCTTCGATTAAACCTCGGGGCTAATATATATATATATATATATATATATATATATATATATTGGTAGAGGGGAGGTATGCAACCCTCGTGGCCGGACCCTAGTGGGAGAGTTTCACGGTTCTATTTACCTTAGGCCTTTGGGCCCTTTCAATATATATATATATATATATATATATATATATAAATGGCTGCCCGCTGGAGCAGAAGGTTGATGACTACTGGGAGGGCAGTGCAACAGAGTTGTAAATTTTCACATATAAAAGTAGTCACACTAATTGTGCTTCTATTACCTCCTACGTCATCCCATTTGATATTTGGGAAGAAAGATATCAGAAGACATAACATTTCTAATTTTTGGCAGACAACGCAGAACTGTCAGTTCTCTAGTAATCCGTTAACGATAATTTGCTTCAGAAAGTAGGCTCGAGGGTCGTGGGCAGCTAAGCCTTGTGTATGTGTTTGTGTATACATGTGTGTTCGCATGTTTGTGTATTGTAAGCATGTTTGTGTATCTTAAGGGTGATGCGTGTAGAAGGGGTAGTATTCAACTTGCTATAATAGATTGTTTCCTTCTCAGATCTGAATTGTTGCAATTCATTCTCTCGACTCAATGAAGGTAATACTGTAGAATGTCGAACACATGCATTAAGGGTGAGCCATCATGATCTACGGAAAAGACCACAGAGTTATAGAAACCTTAATCCAAGTTGAGAACTTTAGATCACCATGAATGCATGATTTTGACATAAGAAACATATCCTACTCATCGAAACGACATTAACATTCTAAACTGAATTTTTTAGGCTTGGTTAGTATTGCTGCTGCTTTTCAAAAAGCAGCAGCATCACCCACTTTCAGAAGCTGCTCCAAAAATAAACTATTAATCAAATTTTTTTGGCCTAACACCTTTCGCTACTGCTTTTTAAAAGGAGAAGCGGGCCAAATAGCTGTGCAAAAGCAGTTTTATCATGTTGGTGCTGCTAATCACAATCAATAATGAGAACTTACATCGCCAAAAAAAGATAAAGAAAAAACAATATCAAAGTACTATATATAACATTTAATTCAAGTACACATGGTACTGATGACTGAAGAGGAAAAGGAGCCCCCATGCCATATGGCTCACGCTGATTCAGGAATAGGGGAAGGGCCAAGATGTTCACAGCCTTACCCCCTAAGTCAAGGAGAGGTTGTTCCCACAACTAGAACATAAATCCTCCATCATGTAAGCACCCAGCCCTATTGTTGCAGGCCAAATTATACGCTAAAACTATATATGCTAGCATATAATTATGTAATATGCTAGTAAAATTGTGGCAATGATTATTATGAAGTCAGCTAAAAATCAATTTGAAGTACCAAAGGTAAATTGAAAATTCACAACATGTTTCTCTCCAGCGAAACATTTTGATGAGAATCTTAAAAAGTTAACTCATGTATAGATGAAAAGAGAGAAATCAAATTGTCAAACCCATATTGCTAAATTTAAGTAGGATAGATAGGGCTCAAACATATTTCGTGTTGTTTCTTATCTATGTTGCATGGACACAGGAAGATTGTGCCCGTATCTGTATCGTGTCCATACTCGTATCGGCATTCTTATTCGTGCAACATAGTGGAGTAAGCTGTAGATATTTTTGAAAATGTCCATGCCCGAACCGGTATTGTGTCCTTATTGATATCCGTATTGTGCAACATAGAAATAACTACAAGCAAATCTAAAATAAAACAAAGAAAGTAACAGTTCTTACCCTCATTTTTGCAATCCTCTGCTTATCACCAGAAAAAGAGATACTAAAGGGATATATCAGATGGTTAAGGGCTTCATTGAAAATAAGAATTCCTTGGTCATCAGAAATCTATTACCTAAACATCAAGTTGATTTTACTATCATCTCAGCATATTAAAATTCGATGACTTTTTTTAGAGAGAAAAATGGTTGAAGCATGCTTAGACAATATAATCTGTATCACACAAGTATAATTATAATGGTTGAAGCACGCGATAAAGAACTCTCAAGCTATGGTGGGTCTGTACCACCGAATTCCCTAGCGTAAGAACCATCTTATTGTATGGTGTTTCGCTATATCTATTTTGAGTTTCTCAACTCTCAAGGTTATCTAGAGCGGATTGACACATGACTCTCATCAATGAAAAATTGTCTCCTCCAAAGTCATCATAATTGACCTTACCACCAAAAGTGGCCTAATTCCACTCCACACTTTATGGAATTGGTCATGCCAAGATAATCAATGTAAAGCTCTACTCTCACGGATCCTTTCCTTTACAATCTCTTCGATCCACTTCCAAAGGTGGAAATAGCCTAATTATCGAGATCGATGTGGTAAAATCACATAGGAAACGTTGCAGCATAAGATGCGGGGGGTATGTGAAGGAAGTTCAGTAAAGCTCTGCCTTGCCACTATTAGTGGTCACATCCACTAAATTCTTCTACAGAAAAATAGATTAAAACCTACCCGATGAGTGTTGAATCACATGAAATCAAGATCAACAAGGAAAGTAGAGAAAGTATACAGAAAATACTTCAACAAGCCCAAAATGAGAATGGAGTCACTGAAGCAAAAAAAAAAAAAAAACAGAGAAGGAAAGCAAAAAGGGAAGGGAAAGATTGACGTCATACCAAAAGAGATCACAAGAGTACTGTTCTTTTTTTTGCTAAAATCACTGAAGCCTAATTTTTTTTTTTTTTTTTTTTGCCCGCTCTTCTGGTATGAGACTGCAACTGGAGCGGGTGATCGCGTCGGACCGACCGACCGGCCGGGCAGAGGTGACCGAGTCCGGCCGAGCCTCCAACCACTGGAAGCTGAACCCGCTCGCGTTGGAGTGTGAGGGAAAAAAAATAGATGGAGAAGAAGAATCCAGAGTTTGTGAATCACAGGAGAGAGAGAGAGAGAGAATGGAGTAAAAAGAGTAAGAAGAGACTATTATGTGGATACAAAGACACATGCAAACTCCAACTTCATTAGTAATAAATTAGTAATAATATTGGATGCAAAAACAGCTTTCACCATGTTATTAGTAATATATTGTTATTATTATTATTATTATTATTAGTAGTAGTAACAATATAAGCTTAAAAATTAATGTAATATTTATATAAATTTGTTAAATTATTGTAATTTTTAATCGATACAAAAAAAAATTAATTGGGGGTAACTATACCGAGATTTATCATATCTCTAACTAATATTCACTTTCAATAACCATCAAAACAACTGAATTCTATTTTTTTTCCACTTTCAACAACCATTTAAACAACAAAATTCTTTTTTTTCACTTTCATAATTTTCAACTCTACCAACCAAACAACTTTTAGAAAGTCAAAATTTTTACGTTACGCAAATTTCATTTTTTTACTTTTATACTTGTAAACCCCCATTTCTGAAAACAGTATTAGTTATTATTAATTATTTAAATTATTTATTAAGTATAATAATAAGGAAAAGAAAAGAAAAAACAGAAATTCCTATTGGACCAAACCCGCAACCCGTTAATCATCCCTGCGTAAAACTCGTTTAGCAAAAATCCTGCAGAAACTCTTTCATGCGTAAAAATCCAACCCGCCTAAATTCCTTTCTCTACGCACAAAACCACTTCCGCGCGTATAATAAAAGCAGCAGTGTACTCGCGTAAACACTTCAGTTTTCTGCGCGTAAAACCAAAATCATGCGTATAACTCTCCACCGCTTTCTATTTCCTCTGACGCGTATAAGACTACCCTGCGTATACTTCTTTCCCTGCGCGTAGTATCAGCAGCAGAAGCAAATCCCAATTTTGCTTTGCTTTGCCTTTCCACACGTGTAAGAATTTCATTCCACCACTCCTTAAAAGATCTTCTCAACAGCACACATAAACCAATAAGAAGAAAACAACAGCAATAGTTTCTTAACCATTGAGTAAATTCCACCGCCTCCTTATTCCTATATATAATCACAACTTCCAAACACTAACCCTTCTTCTTTTCACACTTAACATTTATTTGGACGAACACTTTACAGGACTTTACTCGGCAAGTATACCTTGCCACTGTACATCTATTTACATTCCAAAAATGATACATGCATATTTAATTCTGCCTATATAGATGTTTATTTTACTTTGGACCTGTTTTATAAGACTACCCTAGCATTATGGAGCATCCGTAGATTTATTGGCCGTGACACAGTTATTACACGAGTTGTGAGTCTCATATAGATTTTCGGACTTCGTATTGGGTTGGCCGCCTGTACGTAAGGGCCGTGCGTCAGGAATGATTGCTAATAGAAACTTTGTATGCTAGTAGACCTGGCAGTTATTAGAGGTATTATTGTGTCATGTATATGACATGCTTAGAGCATGGGGCGGGGAGAACAATAAGTAAAGCATTTGGGCTCCTTTGCACTTTTCTGTAACGCCCGGATTCTCCGTCGGAGAAAGGGTGATGATGACCACTACATATTACTGGCGGCCTCTGTCATTCAAAAGACGACATGCTTTGAGGCCTCTGATTCTCCAAGAGAGTCACGCCAATTGTCACGACCCGATCCCAATAATCTGGGTCCAGTCGGATCATGCCCAGCCTGCACCGTTGTGAGACGGCGGCAGTAAGCTGTATCAATCCGTAGTAACACCCAGACATCCAGAATACATGAAGGAAATTCAATTTTTTATTGCCAAGTCTGAGAGAGAAATTCATTTACAATCAAGATCAAACAAAACATGGTCCAGGGTTATTACTTCAACCCTGCTTATTACAATTTGGAAATAAAAGGGGAAACACTAAACATCGGCCTCCTGGCAAGGTTCAGCTAAGGCTTCAATACTCTGGTCCGGACCATAAAAGGTATCATACTCATCATCGTCGCCGCAATCACCTAAAATTGTTAATCTCCAGTCAGGAGGGAGCAAGAACATATATCCAATTCCAGCATTTTAACGATAATTAAAATGATGCAATGAGATAGTTTTGAACAATATTTATATTTTTGTATGCAACAAATATGAAACAAGAACAGTAAATGTCGATGAAGCAATGATGACAAGCTACAATCACTAAAAGTGTTTTGAGAAAGGTAGCATCCCGTGGCCGGCTGGGGTTGGAGGCAATCTGTGTTCGCGTGAACACGGTGCGGCGTCAGTCCAGTGAGGTTGGACTTCAGCTATCCACAATGAGGCAATAAGGGGGCTTTGACCACGGGTGCTAACTTTTCTCCCCAATTCCCAAGGCAATAGTCAATGAGTCAATGAGTCAATCAATCAGTCAATCAGTCGGTTCCGTGAAATCAAGTGTCGTCTCAATATTTCTATATGACATGCAACATATTTAATTACAACTAAAATACCAGTTTTGATTTATATGAAACTTGCCTGGAGTTGGTTGGTGACGCGAGTGAGATGTCGCGACGGTCTCAACCTTAGTTACAGGGACCTACAATTATTAATAATCTGATTTTAGAATAAAACAAAGGGTTTTAATTTGTCTTGATTAGTTAACTAAGTTAATGATTAAATCCAACGATCGATTAAAATAATAATAATAATTTGTATTAGTGATTTATTAAAACAAAACCCTTTTTAATAATAATGAAACTTTATTTATTTTTATCGTAGAAAAATATTTTATGGTAAAATGTCGTTTTGTTTCTAATAAGAAAAATAGGAAAGTACGATTATAATAACCTAATATCGTTTGTCTTTAGCAATCAATTTATTTTTAATAAACTAGGCTTAGGGAAAATATTACTTAATTTTTATTTTGGTAATATTACAAATCAATTTGCAAGAGAATATTAATTTTTGGAAACTTATTTAAATACTAACGTATTATATTTTTAAATACTAAAAAATCATTTCCGAAATTATCTATTAAATAATTACTAATTTGTATTTAAATACTAAATATTATTTCAAAAATTATCTATTAAATAATTACTAATTTACGTAGGTTTATACGATCGATTAATAATAATAATTTGTAATAGTAATTTATTTCTAATTTTTAGTATTTAAATATATTTCTTCAGTGATGGATGCAAATTATATGTTCATAGTAACCCCTGAATTTGTAAAATGGTTAAATATTACTAATTTACGTAATATTTAATAAGATTTTTATTATATAAATATATAATTAATATACGTATTCGGAGATCGTTGAATCAAACCGCTAATTAATTAACCAACCAAAATCTATCAATCATTACATTAACTAATTAACTATAATCTATAATTTCTAACTATCCCGGGATTGACAGAGCTTTATTCTGTCAGTCCCGGTCGGACAGGGAAGCGGTTTTGGAAGGGACAGACGCTCGGATAGGGGCACCTACCGGGAAGCTGAAGGAGGAGCACCGAGGGGAGGCCTCGGACTCGGGATCGGGGTATTTCGAGTCAGATAAGCGATTCTGTGTCCTGGACACGTGTCCAGTGCGTTCGGGCTGTGTCCCGCGTCTGGGTCGCGTCCGCGGCGTGTCCGGCGCTGCTGGAGGGTACGCCGGAGGCCGGCGAGGACGCTGGTGGCTCTCGCGGGGGGGGGGATGTCGTCGATCGGCCGGCTAGGGCGGCGCCGAGGGTCGGCCGGCGTCGTGTCCGCTGTGAGGGTCGGCTCGGCCTGGGTAGGGGTCGATTAGAAGAGAGGAGGACGAAGGAGAGGAACAGTGGAGGAGGGAGGCTCCGCCTGGGGTGGTCGGCGCAGGGCTGATGGCAGCGGGGTCGCCGGACGGGCTCGCCGGAGGGGGTCGGGGAGTTAGGGTTTAGAGTTTAGGGGGGAAGAAAGGAGGCGGTGAACGTGGATTATATAGGGGAGTTGCGAGGGGTCTCGGCCGGCGTCGTGGCCGCGGGATCCGGAGAGGCGCGGTCGACGTGGGGGCGGTTAGCCGGAAATCGCGGCGGCGGCGGAATTTCCGGGGGAGACAGTCGTGTGAGGGGAACGGGTTTGGGAGATGCGGGTCTGAGTTCCGGGTCGGGCGCGGATCCGGTCAGGCCGACCCGCCCGACCCGCTAAGCGTAGGGCTGGGCTGGGTCACACGGGCTCGGCCCACTGGGCCGGGCCGGGCCCAAACCAAAAAAGAAATCAAAAATAATAATAATAAAAATAATAATAATATAATAACAGTAATAATTAATTAATTATAAAAATAGTTTTTAGGCTTTTAAAAATAGGTCTGATGCCCAATAAAATCCCAGAAAATTACCCTAAGTCTGGTTTTCTATTTTACACCCAAAAATGTTATTTTTATGATATTTTAATACTATTTATTAACAATTAAAAATCCTTTATTAATTGAAAACCTTGAATTTAATTACAGAAAATTCCCGAAAAATTCTAGAAAATCGAGAAAATTCCAAGATTTAAAAATTTGGAAAAATTCAGGGGTTTACAACCTACCCAACTTATAAAAATTTCGTCCTCGAAATTTACTACAATTGAAGGGAGAAACAAGGGTAAACATGCCTCAAAACAGATGAGGGTACTTCTGCCTCATCTCAGCCTCTCGTTCCCAGGTGGATTCGCCTGGGGAGTGGTGGAGCCACTGAACTTTGACCAGTGGAATCACGGTGTTCCGCAACTGCTTTTCCATACGGTCTATGATCCTCACTGGCTGCTCTGGTACTGTAAGACTTGGCCCAATCTCCAACTCTGAATGATCCAGGATGTGGCTCGGGTCCGGAATGTAACGCCTCAGCTGCGATACATGGAAAACGTTGTGCACGCCTTCAAGATTAGGTGGTAACGCCACTCGGTATGCCACCTCTCCAACTCTGCTCAATATCTCGAATGGGCCGATATACCTGGGACTCAGTTTTCCAGCTCTGCCAAAACGGATAGTTCCTCTGGTGGGGGAGATCTTGACGAAGACACTATCACCTGCTTCGAACTCCACAAGTCGACGACGGCTGTCCGCCCAATGTTTCTGACGATCTTGAGCCACCCTAAGTCTGTCTCTGATCACCTTGACTTTTTCAGCCGCATCTGTAATCATCTCAGGTCCCAGCATGACTCGTTCTCCTACGTCGTCCCAGGCCAAGGGAGTGCGGCAACGACGTCCATACAGAGCCTCAAAAGGAGTCATGCCGATGCTGGCCTGGTAGCTGTTGTTGTAAGCAAACTCTACCAAGTGTAGGTGGTCCTCCCATGATCCTCCAAAATCCAGGACGCAAGATCTCAGCATATCCTCTAATGTCTGGATGGTTCTCTCTGACTGTCCGTCGGTCTGTGGGTGATACGCAGTGCTGAACTTCAGTTGGGTCCCCAGACTCTCTTGCAAGCTCTTCCAGAAGTGAGAAGTAAAGCGGCTGTCTCGGTCTGATACAATGCTCACAGGAACTCCATGTATCCGGACGATTTGCCTCATGTATAGGGCAGCTAGCTTCTCGGTGGATAAACCAACCTTGAAGGGAATGAAGTGGGCAGACTTAGTCAATCTGTCTACGATCACCCAAATAGCGTCCTTCCCTCCTTGGGATCGAGGCAATCCGGACACAAAATCCATAGTGATGTGCTCCCATTTCCATTCTGGAATGGGCAGTGGCTGAAGAAGTCCTGCTGGTCTTTGTCTATCTGCTTTCACCTGCTGACAGATCAAGCATCTGCCAACGAATTTTGAGACATCCTTCTTCATTCCATACCACCATACGTGCTCCCGTATATCTCGGTACATCTTATTTGCTCCAGGGTGGATGGAATACTGTGAGCGATGCGCTTCCTGCATCAGCTGCTCCCTCAATTCACCAGCAGGTACACAAAGTCTGGTGCCATTCCTCAGTGTCCCGTCGTCTGAAATAGAGAATCCCTCCAGTGTGCCAGCTAACACTTGGTCCCTGAGATTGCACAATGCTCCGTCCTCGAATTGAGTCTCCTTGATTTTGTCTATCAAGCTAGACTGCACTTGCAAATGCATCATGGGGAAGTCAACGCCGGGTACTATTGCTTCCCGTCCAAGCTTCTTTATTTCCTCTGCAGGCAATACGAGTTCTAAACCCAGCTTCTCCATGTCCTCCAGTAGGTACCGATCGGTTGTCAAGAACATCGCCATCGGATATCGACTAAGTGCGTCGGCGACCACATTAGCCTTTCCGGGATGGTACTGTAGGCTGATATCAAAGTCCTTCATGAGCTCCAACCATCTTCTCTGACGCATGTTGAGCTCCTTTTGTGTAAAGACATACTTGAGACTTTTGTGGTCCGTGTATATCTCTACTCTTTCGCCGTACAGGTAGTGCTTCCACAGCTTCAAGGCGAAGATGACTGCTGCTAGCTCCAGGTCATGCGTCGGGTAGTTCTTCTCATGAGTCCGTAATTGCCGGGAAGCATAAGCAATTACCTTTCCATGTTGCTGGAGCACACATCCTAATCCTTTGCCAGACGCGTCGCTATAAATTGAGAATCCTCCTAATCCTGAGGGTAGCGACAAAATTGGTGCTGTTGTTAGCCTTCTCTTCAGCTCTTCAAATGACGCCTGGCACGCTTCGGTCCAGACGAACTCTTCATTCTTCCTGGTTAGCTTGGTCATGGGCTCAGCAATTTTTGCAAAATCCTTCACGAATTTTCTGTAATATCCAGCTAAGCCCAAGAAGCTTCTGATCTCTGCAACTGACCTGGGAGTATTCCATGTCTCCACGGCAGCTATCTTCTTGGGGTCCACGGATATGCCTTCTCCTGTGACAACGTGGCCGAGAAAGTCCACCTTGTCTAAGAAGAATTCACACTTGGACAGTTTTCCATATAGCTTCTCCTTTCTGAGGGTTTCCAAAATTATCCTCAAATGCTGCTCGTGTTCTTCCTTGGTCTTCGAATAGATCAGAATGTCGTCAATGAAGACAACGACAAACTGGTTCAAGTATTTGTGGAAGACCTTGTTCATGAGGTTCATGAACACTGCTGGGGCATTGGTAAGACCAAAGGGCATGACCAAGAATTCAAATTGTCCATACTTGGTGTTGAATGCCGTCTTTGGAATGTCTTCCTTCCTCACCTTGATTTGATGGTAACCCGATCTGAGGTCTATCTTCGAGAAAACCTTAGCTCCACTCAGCTGGTCGAAGAGGTCGTCGATCCGGGGCAGCGGGTACTTGTTCTTGATAGTGATGTTGTTCAATGCCCGGTAGTCTATGCACATTCTGACTGTCCCATCCTTCTTGGGTACAAACAAGACTGGTGCACCCCAGGGTGAGGCACCGGTCCTGATGAATCCTTGCGCCTGAAGCTCGTCAATCTGGTCTTTCATTTCCTTGGACTCCTTGGGATTCACTCGGTAGCAGCGTTGGGAGATTGGTGCTGCGCCAGGTATAAGATCGATCGAGAATTCCACATCTCGATCAGGGGGTAGCCCTGGAAGATTGTCTGGGAAGACGTCTATAAACTCCGCTATGAGAGGATGAGGGGGTCCGGTTTCTTCAGTGATGGATGTGTAGGACACACATTCCACGCCTTCAGGTGCTCGAATCACTTTGAGTTTAGGTCCTCCAGGTGGATCTAGAGTTACGCAGCCTTCTCGACAGTCTATCAGAGCATGATGTTGACTAAGCCAATCCATGCCCAAGACTACGTCATAGTTTGGCAGAGGCATTATTAGGAACTGAGTCTGAAACTCATGTCCTGAGATAGTGACTGGGCAGCTACAAGTCTCACTAATGGGTATTGGTCCTCCACCAGTCATAACCCTACAGATTATCTTACTTATGCCAGTAACTAGATGGTGTGCAGAAATGAAGTTTGCAGATATAAAACTGTGTGATGCTCCAGAATCAAATAATGCTAAGGCAGGGTGCGAATGAAGTAGAATGGAACCTGCGATGACATCTCCTTCCGTCTCGGGTTCAGCTTCTGGCTCTTCCACAGTCAAGGCAAAAGCTTGCCCGGCTCTGTGCTGGTTGTAGCGCTGCTGCTGGGTAGGCAGTGGACCTCTCTGCTGTCCAGCTCCAGTTTTGTTGTATGCTGTGGGGCAGTCCTTTACTTGATGGGTGGCAGATCCACAAGCAAGGCAGTGTCCCAATTTCTTCCGGCAGATCTCGGCGGTATGACCTGGCCTTTTGCAGTAGACGCAGTTGACCGCCTTTGGTTGGTTGTACTGATGCGCTTTGTTGGCCGCTGCTGGCTGTTGTTGCTGGGACTGCTGGGGATAGGAGGGCCTATTGTTGTTGTTGCTGTGTCTCTTGTTGTTGCCCTGATAGCTGTTGCTTGACCCTGGATGCTCCCTCTTGGGTCGAGCAGGTGCACTGGCCTCTACATCTTGGGCCACCTTCAACATCTTGTCATAAGTCTTCGCACCGTTAGCAGCTACTAAGGTGCGGATCTCTTCACGTAGTCCGTGCCGGAACTTCTTAGCACGTTCTACAGGGTTGTCTACCAGGTGGCTTGCAAACCTGCCAAGCCTGTTGAACTCAGCCGCATATTCTTCAATTGTGCGGTCTCCTTGCTTCAGGTCTTGAAACTGCCTTCCCATAGCTTCGAGGGCAGCCTCTGGAAAGAACTTCCGCTTGAACTGCTTCTTGAATAGCCGCCAGGAAATCCCTCCAGATTGAAATCTTGGCTCGTTGCGGTACCAAATGTTAGCCAAATCTCTCAGCTGGAGTGCGACGGCCTCAACCATGAGGTCGTCTGGAAGTCGAGCGACGCTGAGGAGTCGCTCCATATCATCTAGCCACTCGTCTGCGTAGATGATGCCTTCGGTCCCCTTGAAGGGACGCGGGTCCAACTTCTTGAAGTTTTCCACAGTTCCAACCTTTACCTGGATAACAGGTTTGTGGTTAGACTAGAAATTCATTAATGGAATCCAAGCTTTTAAATTCTCAATTACCTTGGCAGGCTCTTGTTCTGACCGGGATGTTCCTAGCGCTGCCATGGCTACATTATGGGCGTTTTCCATGCCCTCTCTCATAATCGCGGTCTGCTCGCGATTTGCTTCAGCTTGGGCCCTCTGGGCTTCAAGAACTCCTCGTAGCAGGCCTACGAGTTCAGCGGGGTCCACCGGCACAGGTGGTGCAACAGGAGGAGTCACATCGGCTGGAATCGATGTGGTCCTGGGAGGAATGGGTGGAGCTGCATGCACTACTGAAGTGTAGGCAGCGCGGGGAGCTCTTGCAGCATGGGGGCGATCTGTGAGCTGCAACGGAGAGGGGTCGGACTGAGCTTGATTTGGGGTGTGCTCAGAAGACGAAGCCTCTTCTTCTGCTGGGCCGGAACGGGTTGTCTTTCCTCGTGCCATCTTCTGGAAGGTTTAGGAAGCAAGCATAAGCAATGTAGCCTATGTTCTATAAGCAAGCAAAAATAATTGTACGTATGTATAGATAGAAGAATTTGGTCCTATGATGTGACAGTTTGAAATTTTCTCAAGAATTCTAAGTGTTCTAATTGTTTCTAGAGTCTGTTTTCCTAAAGTCATACTAAACCTAAAGTCAAAGGCAAGTCGGTTTGTTTGGCTAGCCTAAGTTGACTAGACCAAAGGTTGTAAACTAGACCTGCATGGGCCACCACTGAAAACATGTCACGACCCGATCCCAATAATCTGGGTCCAGTCGGATCATGCCCAGCCTGCACCGTTGTGAGACGGCGGCAGTAAGCTGTATCAATCCGTAGTAACACCCAGACATCCAGAATACATGAAGGAAATTCAATTTTTTATTGCCAAGTCTGAGAGAGAAATTCATTTACAATCAAGATCAAACAAAACATGGTCCAGGGTTATTACTTCAACCCTGCTTATTACAATTTGGAAATAAAAGGGGAAACACTAAACATCGGCCTCCTGGCAAGGTTCAGCTAAGGCTTCAATACTCTGGTCCGGACCATAAAAGGTATCATACTCATCATCGTCACCGCAATCACCTAAAATTGTTAATCTCCAGTCAGGAGGGAGCAAGAACATATATCCAATTCCAGCATTTTAACGATAATTAAAATGATGCAATGAGATAGTTTTGAACAATATTTATATTTTTGTATGCAACAAATATGAAACAAGAACAGTAAATGTCGATGAAGCAATGATGACAAGCTACAATCACTAAAAGTGTTTTGAGAAAGGTAGCATCCCGTGGCCGGCTGGGGTTGGAGGCAATCTGTGTTCGCGTGAACACGGTGCGGCGTCAGTCCAGTGAGGTTGGACTTCAGCTATCCACAATGAGGCAATAAGGGGGCTTTGACCACGGGTGCTAACTTTTCTCCCCAATTCCCAAGGCAATAGTCAATGAGTCAATAAGTCAATCAATCAGTCAATCAGTCGGTTCCGTGAAATCAAGTGTCGTCTCAATATTTCTATATGACATGCAACATATTTAATTACAACTAAAATACCAGTTTTGATTTATATGAAACTTGCCTGGAGTTGGTTGGTGACGCGAGTGAGATGTCGCGACGGTCTCAACCTTAGTTACAGGGACCTACAATTATTAATAATCTGATTTTAGAATAAAACAAAGGGTTTTAATTTGTCTTGATTAGTTAACTAAGTTAATGATTAAATCCAACGATCGATTAAAATAATAATAATAATTTGTATTAGTGATTTATTAAAACAAAACCCTTTTTAATAATAATGAAACTTTATTTATTTTTATCGTAGAAAAATATTTTATGGTAAAATGTCGTTTTGTTTCTAATAAGAAAAATAGGAAAGTACGATTATAATAACCTAATATCGTTTGTCTTTAGCAATCAATTTATTTTTAATAAACTAGGCTTAGGGAAAATATTACTTAATTTTTATTTTGGTAATATTACAAATCAATTTGCAAGAGAATATTAATTTTTGGAAACTTATTTAAATACTAACGTATTATATTTTTAAATACTAAAAAATCATTTCCGAAATTATCTATTAAATAATTACTAATTTGTATTTAAATACTAAATATTATTTCAGAAATTATCTATTAAATAATTACTAATTTACGTAGGTTTATACGATCGATTAATAATAATAATTTGTAATAGTAATTTATTTCTAATTTTTAGTATTTAAATATATTTCTTCAGTGATGGATGCAAATTATATGTTCATAGTAACCCCTGAATTTGTAAAATGGTTAAATATTACTAATTTACGTAATATTTAATAAGATTTTTATTATATAAATATATAATTAATATACGTATTCGGAGATCGTTGAATCAAACCGCTAATTAATTAACCAACCAAAATCTATCAATCATTACATTAACTAATTAACTATAATCTATAATTTCTAACTATCCCGGGATTGACAGAGCTTTATTCTGTCAGTCCCGGTCGGACAGGGAAGCGGTTTTGGAAGGGACAGACGCTCGGATAGGGGCACCTACCGGGAAGCTGAAGGAGGAGCACCGAGGGGAGGCCTCGGACTCGGGATCGGGGTATTTCGAGTCAGATAAGCGATTCTGTGTCCTGGACACGTGTCCAGTGCGTTCGGGCTGTGTCCCGCGTCTGGGTCGCGTCCGCGGCGTGTCCGGCGCTGCTGGAGGGTACGCCGGAGGCCGGCGAGGACGCTGGTGGCTCTCGCGGGGGGGGGGATGTCGTCGATCGGCCGGCTAGGGCGGCGCCGAGGGTCGGCCGGCGTCGTGTCCGCTGTGAGGGTCGGCTCGGCCTGGGTAGGGGTCGATTAGAAGAGAGGAGGACGAAGGAGAGGAACAGTGGAGGAGGGAGGCTCCGCCTGGGGTGGTCGGCGCAGGGCTGATGGCAGCGGGGTCGCCGGACGGGCTCGCCGGAGGGGGTCGGGGAGTTAGGGTTTAGAGTTTAGGGGGGAAGAAAGGAGGCGGTGAACGTGGATTATATAGGGGAGTTGCGAGGGGTCTCGGCCGGCGTCGTGGCCGCGGGATCCGGAGAGGCGCGGTCGACGTGGGGGCGGTTAGCCGGAAATCGCGGCGGCGGCGGAATTTCCGGGGGAGACAGTCGTGTGAGGGGAACGGGTTTGGGAGATGCGGGTCTGAGTTCCGGGTCGGGCGCGGATCCGGTCAGGCCGACCCGCCCGACCCGCTAAGCGTAGGGCTGGGCTGGGTCACACGGGCTCGGCCCACTGGGTCGGGCCGGGCCCAAACCAAAAAAGAAATCAAAAATAATAATAATAAAAATAATAATAATATAATAACAGTAATAATTAATTAATTATAAAAATAGTTTTTAGGCTTTTAAAAATAGGTCTGATGCCCAATAAAATCCCAGAAAATTACCCTAAGTCTGGTTTTCTATTTTACACCCAAAAATGTTATTTTTATGATATTTTAATACTATTTATTAACAATTAAAAATCCTTTATTAATTGAAAACCTTGAATTTAATTACAGAAAATTCCCGAAAAATTCTAGAAAATCGAGAAAATTCCAAGATTTAAAAATTTGGAAAAATTCAGGGGTTTACACCAATCCCATATTTTAAGCCAGATAGCCCACTTGGTGGAAAGTTGTTCTCAAACTGCATTCACTTAGATGGTTAGGCGACCCGATGGATGTTTTTATTTCAGTACTTATGGGCATGTTATTATGTATCTTGTTATGTCCCTCTGAGGACCTGGTCCCTTTCCAGATATGGACGAGCAGGAGCTTCCACAGGAGTATGGGCCTGGACCGGATGCTACTTACGAGACTGAGGAGATCTTACCCTCAGAGTATCTGTGATTATGACTACTGTTTATAGATTTTGTTGCTACTCAGTATAGTCGTTTTGTAGTGGATTTGTTTCCACCAGACTACAGCCTCGATATACTTTGGTATCCAGTTATATTCTAGTTTTATTTCTACTGAGTATTTGTGCTGTGGATGAGATATAGATTGTGTGTGACTTGTTGTGACAATATATTACCACTGATGGATTGCATATTCATTTACAGCATACGTGTGTATATGGTTTACATATATTGGAGTTCATATACATACGGCTGGGCGTGTTACGCATTTCTAGTCCTACGTATTTTGGGACTGGGGCGTGACATATTTTTGGTGGTGGCCCATGCAGGTCCCGAATATATTGTCTTGGTTACATAATTGTACCAAGCAAGCCTGTGTATAGGAAAGATTTTAAGGATCTCATCCACACTTGACTAAAACCTCATTCATCCTTCCAACTATCCTATATTTTATTTTACGCCACAAATCTTTTACTCTTGTGGGCATATACTTTATGCTACAGGAGATTACCTATTTTTGTGCCATAGTTAGGTATACTTTACGCTGCAGTTATAACAAACTGTTTTCCTATGATCCCTTAGTCTTTCTAAATCTGCGTATGCCATTACATAGGTAAATACCCAGCATAAACCTGATGATCCCTGAACCCAACGTAAATAGTTTGATCAGGCGTAAATATAAGGATGATAAGCGTATTGTCACTATCTTAGTCATTAAGAAACCAATCTTTTGCAATTAATGCAAAGATAAGCTCCGAGCCCTGTGCAGCAATAGCCTTTGACGTGGCGTTTGATTTTGTCAATGTCACTAGACAACAAAAATCCGAGTTTCTGTGCAAATCACCATCACAGCCGTCCTCTTGATTATCGTGCGGTACTTTTGTCAGATGTCAGGTTTCTGACAAATTCATCCAAGAAAAATAAAAAGTTTCTTACGCTGCCAAGTATGATATACTTTACGCAGATAAATGTACGAAAACAGTAGTTACGCTCAGATTTATGTGCAGAACTTTTACGCATAGAGCTTATGCTGATAAGTCCTGAACTATGTTTTACGCCGACGATTTGAAATCTTTACTTTACGCTAAACTTCCTTGGAGCCCTGCTCTACGCAGCTAGCTCTGAAGCTATGTTTTACGCGGATAACTTTCCAGCATATTTCATACTTCTACATCCTATTTAATACCTGTGCCCTGTTTGATTCCTATACCTTGCCTAAACGATTATGTACATTAACTGCAGAAAGATGGATATGCAGAAAGAATGTACTATCGCTGAGGGTAACACAACTCCTGGAGTCAATGATCTAACTCAAGGAGGGACTTCAGCAAACCCTAGACTTTCAGGATCAGATGGACAGATTCATAATCCAACTCCATCTGACTTACCCATTCCACCTAATGGGACTCTTCCAGTCTCATTAGCACCTCAGGATGGCCAGACACAATTGTTCTAACTCTTCCAAATGATACTGAAGGAATAGCAACAACAGGCCGCCACACTAGCTGCAGAACAGAGACAGCAAGCAGCTGAGCAGAGACAAGAATTTCTGGCAACACTTGAAGGGATGGCTGCAAAGACTACTACACCAGCTCAAGTACTAGCAGCAATACCTCAAGCTAGAGTTGGTTCAGTAAAAAATTTTGTATAAATGGGTCCGAGGCCATACAAAGGCAATGAGAATCCAGAAGAAACTACCAACTGGATCACCCACACTCGAAAGTTACTAGAAGCAGCACAGCTACCCACAGAGCTGTGGATGACAGGTGTGAGAACGCTACTAGATGGTAATGCTCATCACTGGTGGGAATCCATGGAACGCCAGCTGGGTACATACCAGACATGGGAGCAATTCCTGGAATGCTTTGAAAGAAAGTATTTTCCGGACACTGTCAGAGATGCATTATACGATCAGTTTCTCCACTTAGAACAGGAGAACCGAACAGTGGACGAGTATGATGCTGAATTTAGCCACCTTAGCAAATATGGCGCTGCTTTGATACCAGATGACTTGGCCAAGGCTAAGAGGTTTCATCGTGGATTGACTAAAGAGCTCCAACACTATACTAGCTCCCAGTCCCGAATCTCTTATGCCGAGTTACTGATCGAACCAGATTACAAGAAACCATCAGCAAGGGAAAAGGAGGTCAGCTGAGGGTACAACCAGGACCAACAAGAATACAACAAGGAGGACCTATCAGACGTCCTTTAGCTCAGCAGCAGCAGTACCAACACAGAGCAGGACCGTACCAGATTTCAGAGAAACCCCAATGCAATTATTATGGGCGACGCGGGCACCTCTCACGCGACTGTCGAGTCCGCCTAGGACAGTGTATGAGATGTGGTTCTGGACAGCATATATTGAAAGTCTGTCCTATGCAACAAGCATCAACACTTGCACAGCCAGAACAGAGACTAGCACTTCCAATACCAAGACCAGCTCAACAGATGGCTAGACCAGGAGCACCTCGACCTCCGGCAACAGGAGGATTTCAGCGAGGACCACCGCTGCCTGCCCAGGAAGATCAATTCGTGAGGGCCAGACATGGACAACCACAGAGGAATGGACAAGCTTTTGCTATGGAAGTAGATGACATGGATCAGGAGATTGATGTCATAGCAGGTATCACTATTATTTTTACTTTTCCTGCTGTAACATTATTTGATACGGGAGCCACCCACTCATTCATATCATCTAGTTTTATTGCCAAACACAACATTACCTCTACACCTTTACCTAGTTGTGTTAGAATTTTTACCGGAGGAGGAGTAGTACCTATTAGTAGAATTTGTAGATCATGTCCTATAGTGATACGTGGCATAGAGATGAATGTCCGACTCTTAGTTCTTCCTATGCCTACTTTTGATATTGTGCTTGGAATGGACTGGCTGAGCAAGCACCATGCTTTCTTTGATTACTTTGGAGGAAGCATTCTTTTTAAGGTACCAGGCCAGCCTGAATTTGAGTTTGCACGAGGATCTACAGAAATCCTTGATGGTATGCAGCTCGCAATGGACGACGTTGTCTATCATCCCATTATTTCAGAATTTCAAGACATTTTTCCAGAAGAATTACCAGGACTACCCCCAGATAGAGACGTAGAATTCTCGATTGAATTAACACCAGGAGCAGCACCTATAGCATCACATGTTTATAGACTGGCAAAGAAGGAGATGAATGAATTAAAGACACAATTAAAAGAACTAGAAGAGAAAGGTTTCATTCGACCAAGTGCATCACCCTGGGGAGCACCAGTGTTATTTGTACCAAAGAAGGATGGGTCAGTACGTATGTGCATCGATTATAGAGCCTTGAATGCAGTGACAGTAAAGAATAAATATCCACTGTCACGCATTGATGACTTATTTGATCAACTCAGTGGAGCCAAGATGTTCTCAAAGATAGATTTGAGATCGGGATATCACCAGGTGAAGGTACAAAAGGAGGACATTCCGAAGACCGCATTCCGGACAAGATATGGGCATTATAAATTTTTGGTCATGCCATTTGGATTGACCAATGCTCCAGCTATCTTTATGGACTTAATGCATTGAGTCTTCCATCAATATTTGGATCAATTCGTGGTAGTCTTCATAGATGATATACTTGTCTATTCACAGAGCCATGAGGAGCACGCGAAGCACCTGCGGATTGTTCTAGAGACTTTAAGAAGAGAGCAGTTATATGCAAAGCTTAGTAAATATGAGTTTTTCCTGAACAGAGTCTTATTTCTTGGACATGTTATTACAGGAGATGGTATTTCTGTAGATCCAGGAAAGATCTCGGCAGTCAAAACATGGCCTGTTCCTAAATCAGCAGCAGAAGTAAGAAGTTTCCTTGGACTTGCGGGATATTACCGACGATTCGTGGAAAACTTCTTAAGGATAGCGACTCCTATGACTCGGTTGACTTGCAAAGATCAAGAGTTCATATGGACTAACGAGTGTCAAGCCGCTTTCGAGGAATTAAAGAAGCGATTGACTACGGCACCAGTATTAACTATTCCATCATGATCAGGAGGATATGTGATCTACAGTGACGCATCAGGGAAAGGCTTGGGATGTGTATTGATGCAGCATGGCAAGGTGATTGCATATGCATCTAGGCAATTACGAGTACATGAGAAGAATTATCTAACTCATGACTTGGAACTTGCAGCAGTTGTATTTGCTTTAAAGTTATGGAGACATTACTTATATGGAGAACGGGTGGAAATCTATACCGACCACAAAAGCCTAAAATATGTTTTCACACAGAAGGAGTTAAATATGCGGCAACGTCGATGGCTTGAACTGATAAAAGATTTTGAGATAGAGCTACATTATCACCCAGGCAAGGCTAACGTTGTAGCAGACGCATTAAGCCGGAGGCCAACAGCTTATTCCTTAACAACACAGAAGGAATTATTGAAGGATTTGCAATGTCTTGGCATTGAAGTGTTATTACCCAGAGCAGACGGGACACTAGCAAACTTGCAAATACAATCATCACTAATATAAAGGATCAAGTCAGCATTGCCTACAGACGCCAGATTCAGAAGATTAAAAGAAAGAACATAAGCCGGAGACCAGACATGACTGTGCATTCATGATGATGGGACATTACGATATAGTAATCATCTATATGTTTCCAATGGAGAAATTCGACAAGAGCTGATGACAGAAGCTCATAGTTCAATATATTCTATTCATCCTGGAGGCACCAAGGTGTATCGTGATTTACGACAACATTTTTGGTGGCATGGAATGAAAAGAGAGATAGCTCGATTTGTAGCTAAATGCTTAGTATGTCAACAAGTAAATACGGAGCATCAAAGAACGGCAGGGTTATTGCAACCACTCCTGATTCCAGAGTGGAAGTGGGAACATATCACTATGGACTTTGTCACGGGCTTTCCCAAGAGTCCAAGTGGTAAAGATGCAGTGTGGGTAATAGTAGACTGACTCACCAAGTCAGCACATTTCTTGCCTTTTAAAGTTGGCCAATCTACAGAAGTTTTGGCTGACCTGTATATGAGGCAGATCATGAGATTGTACGGCATTCCAGTCAGCATTGTATCAGACAGGGACTCGCGCTTTATATCATATTTTTTGAGAAGCATGCAAGAGAGCCTTGGAACTCGTCTGAAGTTCAGTACATCTTATCACCCTCAAACAGATGGGCCTTGAAACTCGTCTGAAGTTCAGTACATCTTATCACCCTCAAACAGATGGACAGTCAGAACATACTATTCAGACATTAGAAGATATGTTAAGGGCTTGTATGTTAGACTTTGGAGGATCCTGGGAGGACCATCTACATCTTGTGGAATTTTCTTACAACAATAGCTATCAGGCAAGCATCCAGATGGCTCCGTTTGAAGCATTGTATGGAAGGAAATGTAGGTCTCCTGTGTGTTGGAATGACGTGGGAGAACGCCAGATTCTGGGACCAGAGTTAGTGGTCAACACAGTTGAAACTGTTAGGAAGATACAAGGACACCTGCGAGCAGCACAAGACAGGTAGAAATAATGGGCAGACCTCCATCGTCGTCCTTTGGAGTTTAAAGAGGGCGATCATGTCTTCTTGAGGATATCACCCACTAGAGGCACTATTCGCTTTAGAGGACGAGGCAAGTTGAGTCCAAGGTATATTGGACCATTTGACGTACTAGAGAGAGTGGGAGAAGTAGCATATCGACTTGCGCTACCACCTTCACTTGAGGAAGTACATGATGTATTCCATGTATCGCAGCTCAGGCGATATATGGCAGATAGCAGTCATATTCTTGACCATTCGGAGATCACCGTTGGGCCAAGCTTGACATATCAAGAGCAACCCGTAGGAATCCTTGATCGTCGAGAGAAGGTACTGAGAAACCAGTCTATTCCCTTAGTCCGCGTGGCATGGAAACATGGCTCGCTAGGAGAATCTACTTGGGAACGCGAAGATGACATGCGCCAACGTTTTCCGAACCTATTCATAGACCAAGGTATGAATTACTTTGTTAATTTATATCTTCTACCAATCCTTGACTTTTATTTTACTTGGCTTAGTTTTAATTTCGAGGACAAAATTTTTATAAGTTGGGTAGAATGTAAACCCCCATTCCTAAAAACAGTATTAGTTATTATTAATTATTTAAATTATTTATTAAGTATAATAATAAGGAAAAAAATAGAAATTCATATTGGACCAAACCCGCAACCCGTTAATCATCCCTGCGTAAAACTCGTTTAGCAAAAATACTGCAGAAACTCTTTCATGCGTAAAAACCCAACCCGCCTAAATTCCTTTCTCTACGCACAAAACCACTTTCGTGCGTATAATAAAAGCAGGAGTGTACCCGCGTAAACTCTTCAGTTTTTTGTGCATAAAACCAAAATTATGCGCATAACTCTCCGCCGCTTTCTATTTCCTCTGATGCGTATAAGACTACCCTGCGTATACTTCTTTCCCCGCGCGTAGTATCAGCAGCAGAAGCAAATCCCAATTTTGCTTTGCTTTGCCTTTCCACACGTGTAAGAATTTTATTCCACCACTCCTTAAAATATCTTCTCAACCGCACACATAAACCAATAAGAAGAAAACAACAGCAATAGTTTCTTAACCATTAAGTAAATTCCACCGCCTCCTTATTCCTATATATAATCACAACTTCCAAACACTAACCCTTCTTCTTTTCACACTTAACATTTATTTGGACGAACACTTTACAGGACTTTACTCGGCAAGTATACCTTTCCACTGTACATCTATTTACATTCCAAAAATGATACATGCATATTTAATTCTGCCTATATAGATGTTTATTTTACTTTGGACCTGTTTTATAAGACTACCCTAGCATTATGGAGCATCCGTAGATTCATTGGTCGTGACACAGTTATTACACGAGTTGTGAGTCTCATATAGATTTTTGGACTTCGTATTGGGTTGGCCGCCTGTACGTAAGGGCCGTACGTCAGGAATGACTGCTAATAGAAACTTTGTATGCTAGTAGACCTGGCAGTTATTAGAGGTATTATTGTATCATGTATATGACATGCTTAGAGCATGGGGTGGAGAGAACAATAAGTAAAGCATTTGGGCTCCTTTGTACTTTTTTGTAACGCCCGGATTCTCCGCCGAAGAAAGGGTGATGATGACCACTACATATTACTGGCGGCCTCTGTCATTCAAAAGACGACATGCTTTGAGGCCTCTGATTCTCCAAGAGAGTCACGCCAATCCCATATTTTAAGCCAGATAGCCCACTTGGTGGAAAGTTGTTCTCAAACTGCATTCACTTAGATGGTTAGGCGACCCGATAGATATTTTTATTTCAATACTTATGGGCATGTTATTATGTATCTTGTTATGTCCCTCTGAGGACCTGGTCCCTTTCCAGATATGGACGAGCAGGATCTTCCACAGGAGTATGGACCTGGACCGGATGCTACTTACGAGACTGAGGAGATCTTACCCTCAGAGTATCTGTGATTATGACTACTGTTTATAGATTTTGTTGCTACTCAGTATAGTCATTTTGTAGTGGATTTGTTTCCACCAGACTACAGCCTCGATATACTTTGGTATCTAGTTTTATTTCTACTGAGTATTTGTGCTGTGGATGAGATATAGATTATGTGTGACTTGTTATGACAGTATATTACCACTGATGGATTGCATATTCATTTACAGCGTACGTGTGTATATGGTTTCCATATATTGGAGTTCATATACATACGGCTGGGCGTGTTACGCATTCCTAGTCCTACGTATTTTGGGACTGGGGCGTGACAATACTTTCATACACTTACATCCAACCAAATATTCTAAAGCGTGTTAAGCAGACTTACCCAAATATTCTAAAGCGAGAAGAAAGAGGCCATGATGACATATATCGAGGAAAAGGGGAAATATTGGATTTCTACCATGAGCAGGTACAAAACCATCTAAGGAAGCCAGAGCACAGACAATATTTATATTATGGTCTTTAACATTACAGTAAGGCTTAAAACCAGCAGACACCGAGCCAGACCGATCCGGAAGCTGCTCAATCAACTTGGCATCAGACTAATATTCGAAAGAGTTGGGGAGGGGGGGAGGGGTACGGCCCAAAATTGGCTAAATTTTCTCACAACTTGCTGACACTAAGAAAATTTTCTAACATTAAGTTTCCCCAAAAAAAATTCTAAATTTTTTGCATAAACTGGCAAAAAATGCACTTAATTACTTTCATTTTCATAATCATACTTTAAGAAAACTTTTTAAACATATATATTATATATATATATATATATATATATGATAAATTTCCTATAAAATTTATAATTTATAGAAACCATGCAAGTAAGCAGTTATTCACTAAAATGTACATAAATGATAAAAGTGTATAATTTTTTTGGAACATTATTAAATTGTAGGATTTCCATTCTTATATTTGAGGGGTAATTAGTGTTTAGACCCTGAATTTTATATCAACTTAGAGTTTAAGTCCTGACATGTCCAATTAGAAAATTTGGACCCTATATTTTTATTTTTTGTTTCTTTTTTTTCCCATTATATCCTTCCTGACATGCGTGATAATAAAACTTCTTTAGGGAGGGTATAATGGAAAAAAAGAAACCAAAAATAAAAATTCGGGTCTAAAATTTTCAATTGGACACGTTATGACTTAAACTCTAAGTTGGTATAAAATCTAGGATCTAAACGCTAATTAGTCCTATATTTTAATAAAATTTGTATTTTTTATTTAACCATTTATAGATTTTTTTTAGAAAACTTTTCCTACCTGCTAGCTTGCCTTCTAAGTCTCTTAAGGCAAAGTTTCTTGGCTTTGTATCCAGGAACATTTATGTGTCTTGAAGGAGAAGGGCTAGGAGATGAGATGAGTGGATTGTGCTCCTTGAATATCAAGAATCCTCTGTGTGACCCAATACAACCGTAACTCTAACAGCGGCAAATATACAAATAGTTCAAGCAAGTCCCCACAAATGCACATTTATTGTAAACATTCTGAATAAATGTGTATCTTGGTTTTTCTAGAAGAACTTATATGAAAAATTGCAACTTGCATGACACACTACGGTGGAGTAGACAAGCTGTAAAAAATTATGAAACTTCACCGATCTCTCTTTCAAATTTCTATATTAGCCTAGAAAACACGGACACTCCAAAAACGAGGACTATGTCATGTCAAAAATGGAAGCATATCGAAATTGTAATGGATAAAATCTAGATATTTCAAAATATACTTAGGACACAAAAGTAGATATTGTGTCCATGTTACTGTGTCCTTACAATCTCATGTTGTATACGTATCCACAACATAGCAGATGAAATGGTTGAAAGTTCGAAATCTCATCAACCAACCAAGATATAGAACTTTTAGCCCAATAGTAAGAAATAATTTATTTTAAGTTTCAAAAACTTGGTGGTGGTATGCCACCATAGTTATAAGGTATACTTACCCCCCATAAAATCATGTTTCGGTCCGACTGCTCCTATTCGGGTTACATTTTCGATTCGGATCATTATGGCACTCATTGAGATCGCTGAATTTGACGATCCAAATCACTCGTTGAAATTCATTATAAAACTTTATTTTACAGCTTATTTGCATGTTTTGATTTAATACCATTTGTATCATTTTAATTTGGACGGTTGTTTCAATTCGTGTATGACTACGAGAAGTCAAAATTTATATTTTATTAAACGAAGTAAATTATAGTTTTGAATTTTCTTATGATATACATTAGGTTTTTTTTTTTCCGTATATGACACAATCATTTAGTCAAATTTGAACGAATAACTACTATAGACCCAACTAATATTTAAAAGCTTACCGTGAATCGAATTTTCAAACTAACTCATCCAAACCCCTTTGTACCGAAAATAAAGACAAATATCATACCCTATTCATGTGTGTTCCAGTTAACTATGTATGTGACATCCTCTATACTATACCAACCTGTACATGTACTTGGATGAAGCAAATGAAGTCCTTATATCTAATGAATTTATAATTTGGGAAACCCCAAAGAAAACAACAAGACTTAGAGGACCATGTCAAAATCAACAAAATGTAAGCAACTTATATCCAATGTTCAAAGTGTGGTATTGGACCCTTCCTATGAGTACCGAGATCAACGTAATCAACACTATCGATGGATTCGGATAGGATAATCAAAAAAATTTATATCATAGAGAAAATATTTGTTAATAAATTATTAAAATTTTATATACATAATTTTGTATATAAAATTAGACATAATTTTGTACATAATTTGTCAAAAAAAATTAGACATAATTTTGTGTTGTTTCTTAGTAGTTTTGAAATTAAAAGAAATAGTACTCACCATTACTGATTGATTTACCTACGATAAATAAGTTTTTTCATATACATGATTTTACAATCCTACTATGTTTCTACACCATTGTTGATTGGTCTTTTTCTTTCAGTTTTCTTTGTTAAATTGAATAGGAAATAGACACCAACGTCAATATCGACCGACATATATAGTGGTCGATATCGGATTAGGACATGTCAAATCATATCGGTATCGATTATAAGTATTGGTATCAACCGATACTGCAAACTATGCTTATATCTAGAAATCGAAACAATTATTCAATTACTCCTATCATAATAAGTCTAATTTGCGTTCATCTCATCCATCCACTTAATCATCACATATAGCATAAACCAAGAAAATAATGAATACAAGAAGCTAACAAAATGATACGACATGTTCAAACTCTCTACATCATTCAATTTTAAACCCAAAATTTATTCGATTAATACAACAACAAAGTCTTTATCCCAAATTTAGGGTCGGTTGTTTGAATCCTCTTCTTCCATTCGACTTTGTTAAGGGCTATGTCCCTTAGTTATGCTAGCAAGATCCATATCATTCTTTAACATTTTAAACCATGTTAGTTTGTTGGATTTCAGTCTCGATTCGAGGTGTGTGAAATAGCAGTCTGGACGTTATAAGGCATCGACGGAAGTTACAACGAAGGCGACGGAGAATCGAAGGCTAAACCGGGGCTCAAATAGAGCCAAAACATCATCGGCGGTATACTGCGGCATACCAATTTTTGGGTATTTTGTCACAGAACCTATTCTAAAGGCATGACGGTAAGCCGCTGTATACTGATAATATACCACCTGTCGGAATTCAGTTTTGATGTAAGCCCAAGTCAGCATATTTGTGACTATGTGATCTAATCTGGACGACCAAGATTATTGCTAGAATAATTTAGGAATTTTCTAAAACCTAAATTAGGTTTCTTAACCTATATAAAGAGGTTAGGGGGTTTGCTAATGAGAAGCTCACGAAAGAGATTCAAGGGAACAACTCTACAAAAATATAAGAAAAAATCTATACTTTGCTCTTAGGGCTTGCCTTTCGAGACAAACTAAAGGAAAGATCTGTTCGAGTCGTCTAATTCGTTTAGGGAGATCATCACAAGGTTAGGTAAATAATTCCAATTGTATTTTTTGTTCTTTAGATGGTCGAGCTATTGAACTTGGGGAAAAAGAGTTCAATATACTTGTAATCAATCTTTATTATTGAAATATATAGATTGGTATTTGTCAGGTGACAAGGTCATCGAATATATAATTTATTTGATCTGTCTTGGTGCTCGCATAAAAAAGGAGGTTTGTTATCTTCGGGTGGATTGGCGTCGTTTTTGCCGCGTTCTCGGACGAACAATTAGTATCAGAGCTCTTCAATTTTTGAAAGGGATGATGCAATCATGTCTACGGAGAAGATAAACATATGTATGATTATCCTCGTATGTGGAACTAGACGATCTGGAAACCACAGATGGATGATCTACTATGGTGCAAAGATTTACATAGAGGGCAACAAAGACAAGCCATCGGACAAATCTGTTGATGACTAAAAAAGATTACATCGAAAGGCTGTTGAATTCATTGTCAATGGCTGGACGATTCAGTATTTTATCACGTGTCCATGAAGAGTTCAATAAAATAATTATGGGAGAATCTACATTCGTTGTACGAACGGAAGACGCAGGCAACAAGGTATTTCTTATTCGCCAAGTCGTCAACTCGAAGTACACAAAGGGTGCCTCGGTAGCACAACATCTGAACAAGATTCAGGGTATCATCAATCAACTGTCAAGGATGAAGATGGTAACTGAGGATGAGGTTCAGGCTCTGCTACTTTTGAGTTTTTTGCTGGAAAGGTAGGAGACGTTGGTGGTGTTTATAAGTAACTTCACGCCTAATGGAGTTTTCATGATCGGGACAGTCAAAAGTAGTTTATTGAATGAGAAGATCCGAAGTAAGCAATCAGAATTATCATAGGAGTCTGTTATGACTGTTTCCTACGAGAAAGGAAGGCTCAGGTCATAGTCGAGAACATGAGAAAGTTCTCGAAAACTTGCGAGGGTAGACCGCAAAGAATGTTGCTATCACTGTGGCAAAAGGGGCTATTTTAAAAAGAACTGCATGAAGCTCAAAGATGAGAAGGCTAAAGGCAAGGACGATTGGGTAGATTTTATGGCCATGAGAGATCTCATTGTTGCAGCAATAGATATAGAGGAACCTTGTGTCACGTGTCATGACGACGATTGGGTCTTGGACACGAGGGTATCGTATCATGCCACTCTACAGAGGAGGATATTTATGCCATACCAAAATGGTAGGTTCAGACGTGTGAAGATTGGCGACAAGGAGATAACAACAATTATGGGCATCGATGACGTGCACTTGACAACAAAGCTTGACGAGAAGCTCGTTCTCAAAAGAGACTGTTATGTATCGAGTTTGCACTACAACTTGATATTGGTAGGAAAGCTGACAGATGATGGTTGTCGCAGTATATTTGGGGACAAAGATTGGAAGCTTAATGGGTTTCCAACTTTTAGCTCGAGCAAAAATATGTTGTGGTATGTACATGATCAATCCATTGAGGTATACATGAAAACCAAAACATACTGGTAGGGGCTTATCCAATGATTTGAGGGATATAGATGATTTGATTCGTCGAGACAAAGTGACGAATGAAGGAGAGTCAAAGATTGAGGGTCAGACAGTCGATCCCGTGATAGTTGGTCGATCTCCAGGTAGGAGCTGTTCCAATGATTCGATTTTGGTGACATATAATTTGCCAATGATTAATAAAGCGACATCGGTTTCAACAGTTCAAAGCAAGGAAGGAGAAAAAGGAGTACAATAAACTCAAGCCAAGACGGGGACATCTCTATTTGCACAGTTCAGGAGGAGTTGTGGGTCATCGACGACGTCCATAGTATATAATATTTTACTCACGGATGAAGGTGTAGCTTCAATATCGGATACGAAGGTAGACAGGTTCAAGAGCGTGAATCTCAAGAGAACCGCACCATCATCTAGGTTAGGGCAATCAAGGGTGAGGAAGCTGAATGATGAGCATGTTCCGGTAAAAGACACAAGTCGAGACAGACAACCAAGACTTACAATGAAGTCGATTGTTAGGAACTTTGATCTTGGCCGAGTTATTGATGTCGGTGAAATCCTAGTAGTTAGGGAGGTACTATGCATGACAGCTAGCATCAACGTAGTGGTCGAGGAACTGGAGAAGAAGGAAGATGCAAAGCAGTTCGAAAAATTCGAGATTAATGACGGAGGGGGAGGGGAGCATTAACTTTATTAGATATGGAGTCCAGTTGAGGAGTCATGGGTCAACACCTCTCTCATCAGACTGGAGGATAAGTTTATTGGATTCCAGCCTCGATTAGAGATGTGTAAAATAGTTTGGGCATTATGCAACGTCGACATGAGTTGTAGCCAAGGCAACAGAGGACCGATGGTTGAACCAGAACTCAAACAGAGACAAAAACAACATCAATGGTATACCATTTTTTTGGTGTTTTGTCACGGAACCTATTCTGAAGGTCTGGAGGTATACCACAATATATCGACGATATATCGCCTATTGGGATTCAGTTCAGATGTGGGCCCAAGTCAGTATATTTATGATTGTGTAATCTAATCTAGACGGTCATGATTATTGATGGACTAATTTAGGGATTTCCTAAACCCTAAATTAGGTTTCTTAATCTATATAAAGGGGATAAGGGGGATTGCTAATGAGAATCTTACGAAAGAGATTCTAGGGAGTAGTCCATAAGAATATAAAAGAAAGTTCGTACTTTACTCTTAGTGCTCGTCTTTCGAGACATACTGGAGGAAATATTTGTTCGAGAGTCGTCTACTTCGTTCAGGAAGATATCACAGGGTTGGGTGAGTAATTTTGGTTGAATCTTTTTTTTTGAGTTTGGTGAGGGGTTAAACTTGAGGGAAAATAGTTCAGCATACTGGTAATTAATCTTGTACTATTAAAATATATAAATTGAGATTTGTCCAGGTGACAAGGTTACCAAACATATACTGTGTTTGGTTTGTCTTGGTGCTCACGTGAGGAGGTTCGTTATCTTCGAGTGGTTGGTGTCATTTTTGTGACATTCTCGGCCAACAAGTATAGGTCTAGCTCTAGTCCTAACGACTCCATTAATTATTATTTCGTCGTTCCTCCTTACATGAAGCATCTATTGGTCTGTCTTGTACATGTCTAAAATACCTAAGTTAATTAATTCTTATATTGTCCTTAAGTGGCGCCACCTCTAATTTTTCATAAATACACTCGTTTCATATCCATCCCTTATTGTATTGTTATTCATCCATCTTAGGATTCTAATTTCAGCTATACTAACTTTTTAGACGTGTTGTTTCTTAATTGCCCAACTCTCTGATCCATAAAGTATAGATGATCTTATAACAATCTTAAATAATTTTTCTTTTAACTTCAGAGGTATCTTGCAATCACAAAGTACTCCAAACACACTCCTTATTTTTAAATATCATGTTTTAATTCTATACATGACATTCTTCTCACTCTCTCTATCATGATGACTTCACTGTATCTATCATGATGACTAATTGATCATAAATACATAAAGCTATCACTACTAGGTATCTCATGTTCACCTACATAGACTCTCCCTTCATTTTTTTCTTGACTTCGAGTTAAAATTATATTTCGTATAATCTGTCTTTGTTCTACTAATCCAATCCCCTAGTTCCAAAGTCTCTCTCTATATTTCTATTTTAGCGTCTAACCCTTCTCTAATCTCATCAACTAACATAATATTATCAATAAACAACAGACATCATTGAATATCCTCCTTGATATGCCTAAAAAATTTATCTATAACTATTTCAGAAAGATAAGGACTCAATGCTGACCGTTAATTTAAGCCAATAGTAATAGGGAAGCTACTAGAAGTTTGTTTTCTTAAAATCCTACAACATTCTCTCCTTAGGAACTTAATCATAAACTTTTTCTAAGTTAATAAAAATATATGTAAATTCCTTTTTTCTCTCTCTCTAAATCTTTCCATTAATCTTTTTTGTAAGTAAATAATTTTCATAGTAGATCTCCCCGAACTGACTGAAATTGCCAACTATTTAAAAATTTGATTTGAAATACCAAATATGTATAAGATCCATAAAACCATTAAAAGCTATGAAGACATATTAAAACTTGCTTAATTGTTGATGCTATTATACATAATTGCAAAACAAGATAATATGCAAAGAGGGGAAATCCATAAATGCTCCATCTTCCTTCTATGGAGTTATGAAGGCATGGCAGGGGCATATATTATGTTTTCTGGCTTATGTTTCTTGGCAGCCATCTGGCATTGGGTGTATTGGGACCTAGAAATATTCTATGATGAACGTACATGAAAATTTTCTTTGGATTTGTCCAAGATCTTTGTAATTCATTTATTTCTCTCAGGAGTAGCTTATTTTGGCTTTGGTGCATTTCATGTAACTGGTTTATATGGTCCTGGAATATGAGTATCCGATCCTTATGGACTAACCGAAAAGTATAATCTGTAAATCCGGCATGGGGCACAGAAGATTTTGATCCTTTTTTTTTGGGAGGAATAGCCTCTCATCATATTATATCGGGTACATTAGGCATATTAGCAGGCCTATTTCATCTTAATGGCCATATAAAAAGTCATCCAATAACTTCTTCAATACAAAGAAAAAACATGAGATTAAAACCGATCAGTGAGTGTTAAATTACATGCGAGGAAGACTAACACCACAAACAAAAAGTAGAAAACCCTAACCCTAACCCGATCTCTCTCTCTCTCTCTCTCTCTCTCTCAGATGCAGACACGACATGACACTGACACAGACATGACACACATACACTGACACAGATACGACACAGACACGATACAGACACTGTTACAGAGGGTGTAAACCCTAACCCTAACCCTAACCCTATCTCTCTCTCTCTCTCTCTCTGAGATACGAACACGATATTTGATAGCGGACACAACACATACACAGACATAGACATGACACGGGACATGACACAGACACATACACTGACTTTTGTTATCAACAACTTATCAGACTACTTTTTACCAAAACATAACCCACTATTAGACGGTATTTTTAAACTAATCATATGACTTATTAGCATGCGAGTGTCCTATAAATTGTATAGAGAAATATTTTCCTAAATACCCAGCATCTTAAGTGTTTTTATGAGAATATCCAGTCATAAATGAGACATGTGCAGGCACAGGGTGTGTGGTATTGTCTAGTCCACATTAGGAATATAATAATTAAATATAAATTAGGCTTTATCGAGTAACATTTTAGAAACAAATGTCAAGTGTAGATATACAGGATACAGAGTTGACACTTACTGATACACTGCAATATGAGTATCCAGGATACATAGTTGAACGCAAAAGTATTAGTGCTAGGACTAGGTGTATCGGTGCATGTATTGTATTCCTGAGTATTCTTATGTGTGTGTAAACGAGTAGGTGTATAACATAATTGGGTATTCCTGAGTATATATGCTAGGACTAGGAGTATCAGTTCATGTACTATATTTAACGATGAATATATACTTGAACGATGTCTATTCATCTTTGCAGAAGTATCTAGAAATGGATATGAATTACTATCAGCGTCATCGTTCGTGGATGTACAACCGTTATCCTGATGACATGTGCGATGTGCATGATAAATTCATTGAGGGTATACAGCAGTTTCTGCAGTTCGCCAAGGCGTTCCCTCAGTACATGAAAGGTACTAAAATTAAGTGTTAGTGTGTGAGATATCGCAAATTAAAATATCATCCAGAAGTGTAAGTCACATATCATTTGTACTCGAAAGATTTCACGCCGAATTGCTATCAGTGGACCGCGCATGGAGAACTTGTGTATTTAGCATCGGAGTCGGCGTCTTATGTGGAGCCGTATATGGATGCCCACGACCACGCTGCTTACGATAATGGGTAGGTGAACATGGTTTTTTGATGCGGCAGAACCTAGTTTCGATTCGGACAATCATGATGCAGCTGAGGAGGCACCGAATGTCGATGCTGTAAAGTTCGTGGAGTTGCTGGACAATGCAAGGACTCTATTATATCCTGGTTGTGAGGATCGTTCACTATTAGAGGTTGTTACAAGATTGTTGAGCATCAAGTCCAATTTTAACTTGTCACAAGAATGCTATAACCGACAGATGGATTTGATTATAGAGATCTTACCAGAGGGTGCAAAGTTGCCTAAAGACTTCTACCGATCTAATAGGATGGTGAGATCGTTCTGGATGTGATACAAGAAAATCAATACATGTCGCAACGGGTGCATATTGTACTACAAAGATGACAAGAATGAAGATGCGTGCAGATTCTGTGGTATTGATCGCAACAAGGCCACTGGAAGAGGAAAGTCTGTGGTACAAAGAAGCCTACCGATTCGATGCACTACTTGTCTTTTACGCCGCGGTTGCAGAGGTTATTTATGGTGAAGGAGACTGCAGAAAATATAAGTTGGCACAAGCGAAAACAGATCGAAGGATTATTGGATCATCCATCCGATGGAGAAGCATGGAAGCACTTTGATCGAGACTATCCAGATTTTGCTTCGAATTTGCGTAATGTCAGATTAGGGCTCTCCTCCGACGGTTTTACCCCATTCAGACTTTCGAGCTTCTAGTATTCGTGTTGGCCTGTGATCGCCACTCCGTATAATCTATCGCCTTGGATGTGCATGAAGACTTCGTATATGTTTCTAACCGTTATTATTTCGGGTCCGAATAATCCGAAGAGGAACATCGATGTATATTTACAGCCTTTGATAGATGAGTTAAATCAGCTGTAGGAAGTAGGTGCCAACACATACGATATTTCTAGAAAGCATATTTTTTAGATAAGGGCAGCACTTATGTGGACCATCAACGACTTTTTGGCCTATGGAATATTATCGAGATGGAACACTCATGGTCATCTTTCATGTCCGTATTGCATGGACCGCACTAAGGCTTTCTGTTTGAAACACAGAGGCAAACCGTGCTTCTTCAATTGTCATCAACAATTTCTGCCGAAGGATCATCTGTAACGGAGGAACATGAATGCTTTTCGTGCGAGTGTTGTGGAGAAGGCTAATCCACTGCAAAGTTGGCCCGGATATACGATATGGAAAGAGGTAAAAAATTTACCAAGTGCTATCGAAGAGCCTGCTAAGGGGTACAAGTGTGACAGATTTGGTCGCACCCATAACTAGATGAAGAGAAGTATATTCTGGGATCTGCCATATTGGAGCACCAATCTGATCAGACATAACCTTGATGTCATACATATCGAGAAGAATGTATTTGATAACATAATTAATACTGTAATAGAGGTAAAGGGGAAGACGAAAGGCAATCCGAAGGCCAGGTTGGACTTAAAAGAAATATGTAGACGTCCTGTGTTGCATTTGATAGAGGAGGGGAATAAAAAGTTAAAGCATCCTAAGTCATTTTTCTCATTAGAGAAAAAGGATAAAGAAAGACTTTGTAGGTGGATTCAGGGTATAAAATTATCAGACGGGCATGTGTCAAACTTGAGAAGATGCGTCGACGTCAAGAAGAACAAACTGGCGGATATGAAGAGCTACGATTGTCACATATTCAAGGAGAGGTTAATTTCGATTATATTTCAGGAATTCTTACAGCTATACTCAAAGAACCATTAGGGAAGTACAGGAATCAAACATGATACAATTGTTCAAATAGAACAGATAGGAGGAAGATGAATTATAGTCAATTGTGGATGAGATCCTATACTCTAGTCCTAGGTGCAGGCTTGTTTGGTACAGTAACATGACCGAGACAATATGCTCTCGACCTGCATGGGCCACCACTAAAAATATGTCATGCCCCAGTCCCAAAATACATAGGACTAGGACACGTAAGCATGCCAGCCGCATGGATATGGCAACTCCAATATATGGAAACCAAACCCATACGTACGCTGTAATATGAATATCAATCCACAAGTAGTGTAAATCTATCACAAGTCACAGGATATAATCTAAATCTCATCCACGAAAATCAAATATAAATAAATAACCAATATCTATGAAACTAGATCTCAATATAAGTATCTAAGGATGATAGTTGGATGGAAACAAATCCACTACCAACTCGAATGGAAAATTAAATACAATATAAGTACAATACAACAAACACAATATAAGAATACCAGCTATCAACCATGACTCGAAGAGAAGACATCCTCGAAATATATGTAACCATCCGAATCTGCGATCCTGCGAATACTGAAAAACAGATACACCTGGAAGGGGCCAGGTCCTCAGAGGGACGTAACAAGATACATAAAACACATGCCAATAAAGTACTGAAATAAATATCCAATGGGGTCGCCTAACCGTCTAAATGAATGCAGTTAAGAACAACTTTCCCCATAAGTGAGCTATCTGGCTGAAAACTGGAATTTTGCATGGTTCTCAATTGGAGATCCAGAGGCCTACAAAGGCACGTCGTCTTTCGAACGCCGGTGGCACGCCTGATAATAATATAATATATAGTGTTCATCACCACCCGTATCTCAAGCGGAGAATCTGGGCGCACATGAGAAAAGTGCAAGGAGCTCAAATGTGGTACTTGTTGTTCTCCCCACCCCATGCTCTAAGCATGTCTGTAAACTCCCTCACCCAAAATAGGTATTTTGTGTATATTTTATATTATTATATTTATTATAGATGTTGAAGTTATTTAGAGCATTCTCTTAGTTAATTAGAAAATAATTTGTTTTAGTATATTTACTTATATAAATATTTATTTAGAATTATTTTTAGGCTATTTTAGATTATTGGGATTTTTCCATAATTTTTAGTTAATTAAAAACTAGAAATACTAATTTTCTAGGACTTTAAAGAATTTATTTTATATTCAAACTTAATTATAAATATCCCAAACTTTTATTTTAGGTTCTAAATAATAAAATATATTTTGTAGAATTTTTTGGGAATTTTCTGATTATTTTTAGCATTTATTTTGAGTTAATTATGAAAAACTGAATTAAAAACTAATTTCTGAAAAAGAAAACCCAAAAAGTAATTAATTATGCCCAGTCAGCAAACAGGGGGCCCACCTGTCAGCCTCCAGCAGTGAACAGTGCCGGGCCCGCCTGTCAGTGACTGCTGAGTGGGTGCGAGCCGAGCCGAGCCGACCTCGAGCCGAGCCGAGTCATAGTTCGACTCGGGCTCAGCTGAGCCGAGCCGCAGCGAACCCAGACCGTTAGATCTGAGCGGGCCGTGTTGGATGGCTGCCACGTGGCGCTATCTGAGCCGCGGCTGCTCTCTCTCTCCTCTCTATATATAATAGTTTAGATATTAATTTCTAGGGTTTTTCTTCAGTCAATTTTTGGAGAATTATCATCTAGGGTTCCTTCATCTTCCAGAAGCTATTGCGCATAGCTCCGGACTCCAAACAAGGCCTAGTTTTTTTTGTTAGAACGATATTGAGGTTAGATTTCTGTTTATATAAATTTTTTTACGAAATTATGAGTATTAAATTCTGGAAAATTCGTAGAGCACAGCATGTCCAAAAATAGACGTGTTTCGATATTTTTGCGATTTCGGGAGAACCAGGAATCAGAATCACGAACCGTTTAAAGTTTCGGAAAGCTAATGTCGAGATCATCGACATATATTTTTCTCAGAATTTAATTCGAAGTATTTATATACTGTTAATTCTATAGAACTTCTAGGTTAGAATTTAACCATCGGTGCACAATACAAAATTTGTATGTGCCATAACTCCCAAACGAATTTGAATTCGGATGAGCCGTAAATTCCAGTATATTTTTGATGCTGAAATCTATAGGAAATCATGCATAAAAGTTGAGTTTGTGTCGGTTGACTTTTTGGTCAACAGATTGCCTCGATTTGCGTGCCATGAGTCTCGAGTTGATAAAATTCAGTTTCTTTGGACAAAATTTAGGAATTAACATAAAAATCAGAATAATAAGATTAAAATAAGATTTTAGATTAATTATTCCAGAATTAAATAAATTAAAATAAATTATCTTTTGACGTGATAAATTTGTAATACATAGGCTATTTGGACTGTGACTTGGACTCTGATTCATACCAGCAGCAGGACCCCAGGCAAGATACCTTGCCAAATTATTTACAGTACTTTGCATGCTATTTATATTTCTTTTTATTTATTTCACTTCTGTATAGTTCTTTTATGTGTAATTTTTCTCCAGTCATTACTATATATTAGATATGTTGACACACACATGACACTTAGTATCATAGAGGACAATCATTAGGCGTATGGGCTTTTAACCACTCTGGTAAACCGTAGTATATAGTTCGCACTACGGGCGTGTGTCGCGCTGGTCGCTACCCCAGAGGTATGTCGATTTCTGTAGAGTCGCGCTGGTCGCTATCCCAGAGGTATGTCGATTTCTGATGTCCATTGACGGGTGTGTGAGTTGTGAGGCTTAGATCGAGTAGCCTACCCTTGCCCATACGTCGAAAAGTTGTCCTCATTTGCATTCATATAGATTATCTTGTACAGCGTACTTATCTATTTTCAAACCATATACATGTTTACTGTATTCAAATTGGCTCATATTTTCTGTATCTTGTTACGTCCCTCTGAGGACTTGGTCCGCTGCCAGGTGTATCTGTTCTTGAGTATTTGCAGGAGCGCAGATTGGATGGTTGTATATGCTTAGTGGATGTCTTCTCTTCGAGCCGTGATCGATAGCTGGTATACTTATATTGGGTTTGCTTGTGTTGTACTTATATTGTATTTACTTTCCTCATTCGAGTTGGTAGTGGATTTGTTTCCATCCAACTATCATCTTAGATACTTCTTATTGAGATCTAGTTTCATAGATACTGTTTATTTATTTTTATATTGATTTTCTGTGGATGAGATCTAGAGTATACCCTGTGACTTGTGACATATGTTTTATACCACTTGTGGATTTGATATTCATATTTCAGCGTACGTGTGGATTTGGTTTTCATATATTGGAGTTGCCATATCCATGCGGCTGGCATGCTTACGTGTCCTAGTCCTACGTATTTTTGGGACTGGGGCGTGACAATGTCACATCCATGACACAATTTGGTTCATAGCCTATTCTTAGTACCCTAGCCCAATCCTGCAACCAAACAAGGACAAGGATGGGACCACCGTACTACAATAGGCTATGTCCATAGACCTCTAATAACTGTTAAGTCTTCTAGCATACAAAGTTTCTATTAGCAGTTATCCCTAAAGCACGACCCATGCGTACAGGAGGCCAGACCTGTCACGCAGTCCGTGATTTATATGAGACTCACACTCGTGTAACAACTGTGTCACGGTCAATGAACCTAATGATGCTACATGATAATGGGGTAGTCTCATAAACAAGGTCAATGCAAATACATAAATAAAATATATCGCGACGACATCGTCGCGCGTATTTTATATAACAGTTAAAATATATGAACTAAAGATAGAAAATAAAGATGCATGCAACATATGGAATATAAATAACAGTACAATGGCAAGGTATACATGCCTGCTCTAAAAAAGGATGAAGTCACAACTCAAGGCGTCGTCCGATCTACCCGTCACATAAATTAAACAAGTTAGGTTACAAAAGTGGGTGAATAGGTTCCTCCATTTTAATTATTTTTAATTCTGAATAAATAACCTAAAATAGTATTTTAATCTTATTATAATCTTATTTTATTGTTAAACCCTAATTTTGGTCCAAAGAAAGCCAACTTTATGGATTTGTGATCCATGGCACGCAAATCGAGACGATCCGTTGACCAAAAAGTCAACCAACTCAAATCCTAGATTTGTGTATGGAATCCTATAGATTTCAACGCTACATGAACACTGGAATCGACAGTTTCATAAAATTATAAGTCGGTAAAGAGTTATGGCCACAAGGGCGCACAAATGACAGTTTTCGGTGATTTTCTATTTACGTCTACGTTGCACGAATTTTACAGTAGAATAAAATTATATTTTAAATTCTGTAAAAATATTTTTCTGGAATTTCATAATTCCATCTTTTCGAAACTTCAAACGGTTCATAATTCCGAGTTCGGGATCTCCCAAAATCTCGAAAATACGAAAATGCGTGTGATTTCGGACAGCTGGCACTTTCGGAATATTCTGGAAAAATAGGTTCTGAAATTACTGAAATAATTTATATATTCAGAAAATTAACCTTGATATGATTCTAACAAAAAAACTGGAGCGCGTTTGGAGTCCGGAGCTAGGAGATATCGTCTTTTTAAGTCGTCACAACTACTAGAAAATGAGGCTGAATTTATGACGAATTTTGACTATTTTTGGACGAAAAAGAGAGAAGTTTGGGGATAAAAAAATATAAAAGATGAGTTTATTCCATAAGTCTAATAGGTATTTATAATGGTGAAGATTGTTTAATTGAATAAGACAAGGATTGGCTAATTTGGATATGATTATGATCAGTTTAAATAAGAATAGGATATGAAGTTGTTTTCCTAGTAGGCTCAGGATTTGAATTAATTTAAAATAGAGTTTGAGTTCATCTCAATAATTTATAATATTAATTAGAATTAAAGATAATATAAATAATTTATATATAATCTTATTAATATCTATTAACACTAAATTAGCTCTATCTAATATTAAGGCTTTATATATCCAAATAAATCCTCAATAATTTCAAAAATCCATTAATTACTTAAAATTCTAAATAAATTACAGAAAGATATATTTAAATATTTTAACTCTAAAATAAATGTTTGATAGTAACAACATTCAAGTATGGTCTCATAGTAAATTATGGAAGTCCTAAAAATTTATGTTTCCTAAGTTTTAATTACCAAAAATTCTAGAAAATCTCCAAAATCTAAAATAACCTAAAATAATTTTAAATAAATATTATATAAGTAAATATACTAAAAAAAATTTATTTTCTAATTAACTTAAGAGAATACTCTAAAGAAATTCAACATCTATAATAAATATAAAATACACACAAAATACCTATTTTGGGTGAGGGGGTTTACAATCTACCAAACTTAATAGAATTGCATCCTCGAAATTAAAAATATGGCATGGTTTGATAAATCATTCACATTCGTACATAAGGCAAGTCAATCGCAATCTCTTCCAAAAATTTAAATAACGAAATATATTCAAATTCATCACAATCGCTTCAAAATTAAAGTAACCACTGTTTAAATCAAAATTCAACCTGTCGTAATCTCTTCTCGATTTTTAAATAATCAACATCCAAATCTAACTCAAATCTATATGACATCCCACATCAAAATTTATATCACAATTTTCAACTATCATAATCTCCTCTAGACTTTGAACAATAAACAATTCTAATCAAATCTTATTCCTATTCTCAACTTAAGAATTTTGTACTCTTCAAATATTTAAAATTAATTTACATCCTCAATATTTCAAATAGGTGACCCAACAATCAAAATTGAACTTTTAATTCAAATATTCAAATTATAAAATTTAAATCTAATTCACCAATTATTCAAGTCTAAAATTCTATATTTATCCTCAAAATTTAAATTGATGATTTTACCTTCAATGCTCAAAAATTTAAATCATGTACTTAAGGTATAAATATTGGGTCCTCGATATCAAGATTTTAAAATTCATTAATCCTCATCATCTTAGTCATTCTTCTAAAATTCTCAAATTTAAAATGGCTTGAACCTCTCCCAATCTAATCTTACTTGATCACAATCTAAAAAAAATTCCTCTCGAGTTGACAATGCACTTCTACCCAACTTAGAATTTATCCATCTATCACATAAGGCTATATACTTTAAGAAAAATATTCCTTAATTTATTTACTCATGTCATTCAATCCTCAAAACTTTAATGTCGATTATATCATATATGATATGCCCTTAATTATAAAAGAATAATCCTCAAGTATGTGATCGGCCTATGGGGTATATCTAGTACTCTCTGTGTATCAAACTTATACCAAGCACAAGGTTTCGTCTTTCCGAAATAAGGGGAGACGGAGATCAATAATAAAGAGTTCAAGGGAGAGGTAATAGAATAGAATAGAAGTATCAGGATCAAGACGTTTAAAGAATTCAAATGGGAATTGTCAAAGCAGTTGTGGATTGAAATCCTATTTTGGTAATCCTTTGTTCGCATGCTCGTATTAGTACAGTTATGTAACCGATACGATATGTCAGACATGTCTAGGGCAAGTATATTTGTCTACTAATCAACTATGTATCTCAATCCACGCAAAGTAGTATTACGAAGGGCGAACCAAAATGTACTAAGGTTGTCCAGACCGTAATACACTGATTCTGATTAGACAATTGTATCAGTAGGCGTCCCCAATAATACATATCTCATGATCAAGCTCGATAAAAGAATAAGCTTGCAAAACTAGGCTATAAAATAGCAGCATAAGTCAAGATAATATATGAAATATAAATGCGCTAGATCATGATGAAAGAAGTCACAACATATTTCAAGTTCACAAGAAGTTAAGACTATACAATCTCTACAGTTGTCATACAACTCCTCGTCTAAGTCTCTAATCGACCAAATAGGGCATGGGCCTCTAAATTCTACCGTCTGAATAAATACTGCCATCTTTTGCTAGCATACAGGTAATTTCATTTAGTTACACTACATCGATGGGTCAAGAGGACTATGTGATACTAAGTTATGAGGTATACTATCCAACTTATAACAATAAACTAATACTGTACTGTTTTAAGGATATCGTAGAAGCTCCTGTTAAGGTCTACGAGAAAGGGTCTCGGTACTTATTAGGGTATCCTCTTACATTACATAGGTCATAGTTGTCTTAAGTCTTAATCATAGTGCTCATAGAGCAAGTGTTAATAGTAAGGATATAAGAGTTACTGGCCGTCAAGGGGAAAGGGATCTAACTTGTATCGAGGTGGGGGTACAAATTATGCGACTTAAAGCTAAGGGGTAATCATTAGGTCATAATCTTAAATAATAACTTAAACTGTCAAGTTCTAATTACCAATCACATAATTCAAAGATTCAAGAGTAACAACCAAAATCCTAGCATGCTATATATATCCTAACATAGAATAGAATCACTTGGTCTATAATCAGAAGTGTCAGATGGCACGAGTTGAAAGATGAAGAGAAGAAACATAATCAGTCGTCGCACACTAGCGAGCGCTATGGTCGCAGAGGAGCAATATATGAAATTAAAATAGAGGGCTTTAGATAGCATCATATGTCACGACCCGCACCCGGAAAATCGGGCATGAGTCGTGGGTACGTCCAGCCTACGCCGCAGCATCGGCGGTAGAACGCTGTCTAGGTCAACTAACTAAATAATAATCTCACACAAAAATCGGCCATGACCTCTCCAAAAGGAGGGCAACCACACAAACAATATAAACCTGTCAAGATCTCAACTCCAAACGGAGGAGCAAATATCACAATGATAATCAAGTACTCAATCACGAATCTAAGCACGATAAGATAACACAGAGATCTAACAACTATAAAGTCTAACCAACAACAACTACTACAACAACCACAACATCAAATAATAATACAACAATATCCAAAATAATATACAAACAAGGTCTCAATCCAAAACCGGAGACAAATCCGGTGCTAAAGCTAATAAAAACAACAACAAGGTCCCAGTGATCCCGGCTACCAACCCGAAAATCACCCCTAAACTAGAGGGTCCCTGTCTGCACCATCGACAGGCTCAGGTCCATAAAACGTCGGACACCAATCCTCCGGATACTCTGAAAAATATGTCCAGTCAGGACTGGAGCAAGTACATCTCTAACAGCAGTTCCATTTAAATGATAAAAACTATAAAACAGTTATAACAAGTAGCAAGAAGAATGAAGCAAGTATGAAACAAGGAAATATGTATAACTGGTGCATAAAGGTAAAGATGCATGGATATCAGAGCAAGATAGTAATAACTGCAAGATACAAGAAATCTACACTAAGAGTAAGTTTGTGCACATGAACGTGTAGTGAGTCCAGCATGAAAAATATGTAGTGAGTTAAGTCCAGAAACATGTAAGTGAGACAAGTCAAGAAATGCATGAGAGTCCAGACTATAAAGAATGAACTCGGTGTCTTTGAAATACTTGTTTCGACATGTAAACGGCTAGGGGTAAGTACGGCTCACCGCGCACTGGGTGCGCGGCTGCTATCATTCCAGATTAGACCAGAGGGAGTGATTCCTGATGATGCCAGATAGGAATGTTTACATGTCTACTCGAGTATTTCCCCGCCCTGACTAATATAAGTGGATCCAAGACCCGACACGCAAATCAAGATGAGTCCAGCCTGAACATGAATGATGCCTATAGTGATGCCTGTAGGTGATGCCAGTAGTGATTCCAGAATAGAGGCCAGAAACATGAAATGTACGTGTCGCAAGTAAATGAATCCAGAAATATCAATCAGTGTCCCATGTTGTGCCAGAATAATCAGATGATACTATACTAGAAGCTGAATCATAATAATCATCAGATAATGAAAACTATCAGAGAATGTACTCGCCTGACGTCCTGAGCAACTGGCAATCCGAACCGGTATCGCAAGGACCTAATGCGAAAAGCAAGGTTAAACAGAGTTCTAATGAGTTAAACAGATATAAAATAATTAAAAATAGGCTTTTAGGGTCGTTCTAGGTCAAATGGGTCAAACCGGTGAAATCTGGGTCAAAAAGTCAACTCTGGGTCCAAAAAGTCAACTCTGGGTCAAAACTAGATCAAAAGTTGACTTTGGCGGTCAACCGAGTCAACTACGGTCAAGTCTGGGTCAAACTAGGGTGCTCCTGAATTTCTAGGTCAAACCGAGCTCATTAAGCTAGAAAACTCACAAACTCGCTTCCTTGAGATACCGGGATACCCTCGGTATCCGATACCTCAACCTAGGCTATATACCCCGCCTATACCCTCTAAAACCTATGCTAGCACGCGTAAATATATACACATATACATATAAAAATCACTCCAATACTATTCCTAGGCTATTGCTCAAAAACCCCGCTCGAAACCCAATACCTTGGTTATCTTAAGGTATTGAGATACCTCGGTATCTCAAGGTATTGAGATACCGCTCTAAACTCAACCCGACTACCCCTCTAGCTAGCTAACTATGCATAAACATATATACCTAGCTATAATCTAGGCTAAAATATAGATATCTAATACATATAGGCATATACCTATATATCTATACCCAATACCTTACCTTACCTTGCCCTTCCCTCAAATATATATATCTATACCTAGATATCTAACTATCTATCTAGCTATGTATATATCTATGCATATAGATCTATATATCTAGCTATCCCTCTACTTATCTATCTATCTAGATATATACTATATCTATCTATCTATCTAATATCTAGCCATCTATCCATTTACCTATCTATCTATCAAACTATTTATCAATCCGTCCATCTAACATCTATCTATCCATCTAGCTACCTATCCATGGGTTTATATAGATATCTATCTGTCTATGTATATCTAGCTATCTACTTACCTATGTATCTATCTATCTATCTATTTATTTATCTAACTTATCTATCTATCTAACTATAGATATCTATCTATTTACCTAACTATCTATGTATCTCTTTACCTATGTATCTATCTAACCATCTATGTACCTATTTAACTATCTATCTAAATATCTAACAATCTATCTATCTATATATATATATATGCATACCCCTCTCTCTCGCATTGCTCCTCACCTTGCTGCTGCTCCTGCTGCTGCAAACTGCTGCTGTGGCTGCTATGCTGCTGCTAGAGCTGCTGGTTATGCTGCTACTGCTGCTCCTTGCTGTTGCACCTGCTGCTGGTGCAGCTGCTTGCTGCTGCTGCAGCTCCTTGCTGCTGGTCCTGCCCCCCCTCTCATCTCACATACACACACACACACCCCTATATATATATATATATATACATATATATATATACATATATATATATCTATATATATATAACTAGATATCTATATATATATTCACACTCATCTACACACTCTAACACACACACTAGCACACTCACACACTAATACACACACACACTCACAACACTATCAACACACACACATAAGCACACACATATATCTATACATATATAAACACACCTCTATATATATATACACACATATATATCTACACTCATATATTTATATATATATATGTACACATACACACTCACACACTCAAACATAAATACATATACCCTCACACACACTCACACTCACACACCCTCACACACACTCTCACAAACACACAACCCCACACACAAACACTCCTACATATATATATATAAATACATATATACATAAACTGAAACTCATATATATATATATATATATATATATATAGGCACTCACTCACACTCACACTCACACACACTCAACTACACACTAGCATACACTCACACAAGCACTTACCTACACACATACACTAGCACTCACTAACACACTCACAAACACATAACCACACATATATATATAAATAGAAATATATATATATATATATATATATATATATATATATATATATATATATATATAGGAACACACACACAAATAAATATATATAGAGAGACATATATACACAAACATAACACTACCACAACGATGCACACAACGCTCACAATGCCCCACCTACGCACGCCCAACGACCCCGACACTCACCAACGCCTATAAATATATAAAATATAACTCGAAAACTCTAGCACACACTCTCCGATACTAACCCAACACGCGCACAAGCCCGAAACGAGGAAACTAAGTCGAAATGGCCGTTCGGTCATTTCGACGAACACGTGGTGCGCGGCTCGGAAAACCTCATGAAACGCACACCAAACGAACTCGAAATCGGCCCAAAATTTACCCACGTGTCCTAAACGATGTCTAGATCCTAGAAAATGCACTCCTGCGTCGATTCTAGGCCCGTGGCGGAAACGCACACGCACTTAGAATCGGCGACGAAGAAAAACCCCAAATTCGCCCGAAACGTCCGTTTCTCCGTGACACGGCTTCCCGTGTCCGAACGGAGACACGCACTCACCCTCAAGACACCCGACAATGTCTACCTAGGTCTGTCTAACCTAGGGCATCACCCAAAATTGGACCAAATTCGGATTCCACCCGAAATTGACACACAACCTAGTGTTAAAGTCTCCAAACACTACCCAACTAGTTCCAACTTCCTCCCACGGGTAGCCTAAGGATCTAGGAAGGTTCTAAACTATTAATTACACTATGTAAAAGTAATTACAAGGGAAAAATTAGGGTTTACCTCTTGGAAGTTGGAATCCCAAGCTAAAATCTCCAAAATGCTCCAAATCCTCCAAACCAAGCTTCCAAGCTCCCAATCCAAGCTCCAACACAAAATCTAGGCTCTACCCACCTAGGTTAGGGAAGAATGTAGGGTTAGGGTTAATCATAAAGAAGAATAGAAGAAGAAAGAGGAGAAATGGGAACTTACTTGAGAGTGGGAAGAAGAAAAGAAGAAGGAAGAGTGGAGAATGGAGAAGAAGAAGAAGAAGAATGAAGAATGAAGAATAAAGAAGAAGAGGAAGTGGGGCTGCTGTGAAGCACGGTCTGGGAGGGGTTTTTGGGGCCGGCCATGGTAAATATAAGGTTACACTAATCACCAAATGCCCAAAATGCCCTCCCAACTCTCGGTTTTGGGTTTTGGGTCCAAAAATACTCAAACTAACTCCAAATCTCTCCCACTAACCTTCTAAAAATATAATAAATATTCTAAAACCCAAAATAAGTCTCACAGGGGTGTGGGCTGGGTCGGACATGGGTCCACTAGGGTCTGACATGGGTCCAGGCTAGCCAAAATCCTAAAACAAACGATAAAAATATAATACAATCAATAATTAAATATAAATAATCCACAATTAACTAAATTAAAAATAAAAAAATACCCGGCTCTGGAAATGGGGTGGTGACAAGCCTATCCTCCTTAGAAAATTTCGTCCTCAAAATTTAAAGTCAATCACACTCTCTCTAGGTCAAACCCCCAACAATCACAGTCAAGAAATTCTACCTAAACAACATACAAGATCAGGGTTCTACTGGTCGTGTTATTACAGTCTCAATCGGGGTCACTACACTATCTACCACAGCACAAAGAAAATCTAACAGGTACTAATGAAGCACACCACAGGAATGGAAAAGGACAGGAAGAAGAAACAAGAGACAGACCTGCTAACCCGACATCCGTAGCATCGGCCTCCTCGATCGTCAACGCATAAGCCCTGCCCTGCTGGGGTGTATCCCTCTGCTGGTGCGGGGCATGATGCTGTGCCACAGATGGCCTAGCTCCAACTCTCTGATCCTGTGCTCCACCCAATGGAGGTGCAGTAGGGCAATCTCGCATCTGGTGAGCAGCGGATCCACAGAACAAACACACCTTCAGCCTCCTCCTACAAACATCCCAAGTGTGTCCTGCCTTCCTGCAGTAGGCACAAGTGGGCGCTCTCTGATCCTGACCCTGCTGCGCTGCCTTCTGCACATAGGGACGCTTAGCTGGTCCCGCACTGCCACTCGCACTGCCTGAATCATCCCTGCCTCTCTTGGACTTGAGCTCCAAGTCATCCTCTGCTCTCTGAGCATCTCCTACTATCTGCTCAAAAGTCGCCTCGCGGTCACTCCTGGTCAAAGACTTGACCGCCATAACCAAGCCCTTGCGAAACTTCCTCGCCTTAGCTGCCTCACTCAAGCCATCCACGAATCTGCCCAGACGGCAGAACTCCGCTGCGTACTCGTCCACTGTCATACTCCCTTGGACGAGTGCCTCGAACTGGCTCTCCAAAGCACTGAGCGCCACATCTGGGAAAAACTTCTCCTTAAAAAGCCTCTTAAAAGCCTCCTAAGTAAGCCCTGGCGCTGCAATCCTCGTATCTGTGCGATACCATGTCAAAGCGAGGTCGAACATCTGACTGCCCGCTGCCTCTATCTGCATGCTGTCTGGAATCTGCGCCAGCCTGAAGATCCCCTCGATCTGCTCTATCCAGTCATCCGCGTACAGGATCCCTTCTATACCGCGGAACTCCTTGGGCTGCATCCTTTGGAAGTTAATGATACTGCCCGGCCTCAGATGCTGAATCTGATCTGCCTGTGGCTGAATCTGAGCCACCCTATCCACTGCCGTCATGGCCACCTGGTGGGCGTTCTCAATGCCCAGCCTCATCACATCCACCTGACGGTGCTGCGCGTCCATCATCTCCCTGAAGAACGCAAACAACTGCGCGGCATCTACTGGAGCAGGAAGTGGTGGAGGAACCACCGGAACGACTGGGGTAGTCCTCGGATCGACAGGTGAAGGAGGATCCCCGAAAGAAGCAGATGCTCCCTCAACCGCAGGAGTGGTGAGTGGAGCGGTAGCAGCTGCCTGAATACGAGCTGGACGAGAGGTAGCAGACCTCTCAGTGGCAACTGCTGGAACGGTACGATGGGATCGTGTCTTCGGAGGCATCCTGAACACAGATCAAAAGAAGTCAATACGGTGCAAGATACGATATCATCAAAGAAGGACAGTAATATTTTAAAAGAAAGCAATTTCAGAATAATTAGATTGGAATTGTTCCTAGTCGTGATTGAGTACACTCTCATCCTAGATCCTAGATCCTATAGCAGGCTCGCAGCAGTACAACTAAGTTGTTGTACTACCACGACATCGCACTAATTGCGAATCGAGACCTGCATGGGGCCGCCACCAAAAACGTGTCACGACCCGCACCCGGAAAATCGGGCATGAGTCGTGGGTACGTCCAGCCTACGCCGCAGCATCGACGGTAGAACGCTGTCTAGGTCAACTAACTAAATAATAATCTCACACAAAAATCGGCCATGACCTCTCCAAAAGGAGGGCAACCACACAAACAATATAAACCTGTCAAGATCTCAACTCCAAACGGAGGAGCAAATATCACAATGATAATCAAGTACTCAATCACGAATCTAAGCACGATAAGATAACACAGAGATCTAACAACTATAAAGTCTAACCAACAACAACTACTACAACAACCACAACATCAAATAATAATACAACAATATCCAAAATAATATACAAACAAGGTCTCAATCCAAAATCGGAGACAAATTCGGTGCTAAAGCTAATAAAAATAACAACAAGGTCCCAGTGATCCCGGCTACCAACCCGGAAATCACCCCTAAATTAGAGGGTCCCTGTCTGCACCATCGACAGGCTCAGGTCCATAAAACGTCGGACACCAATCCTCCGGATACTCTGAAAAATATGTCCAGTCAGGACTGGAGCAAGTACATCTCTAACAGCAGTTCCATTTAAATGATAAAAACTATAAAACAGTTATAGCAAGTAGCAAGAAGAATGAAGCAAGTATGAAACAAGGAAATATGTATAACTGGTGCATAAAGGTAAAGATGTATGGATATCAGAGCAAGATAGTAATAACTGCAAGATACAAAAAATCTACACTAAGAGTAAGTCTGTGCACATGAACGTGTAGTGAGTCCAGCATGAAAAATATGTAGTGAGTCAAGTCCAGAAACATGTAAGTGAGATAAGTCAAGAAATGCATGAGAGTCCAGACTATAAAGAATGAACTCGGTGTCTTTGAAATACTTGTTTCGACATGTAAACGGCTAGGGGTAAGTACGGCTCACCGCGCACTGGGTGCGCGGCTGCTATCATTCCAGATTAGACCAGAGGGAGTGATTCCTGATGATGCCAGATAGGAATGTTTACATGTCTACTCGAGTATTTCCCTGCCCCGACTAATACAAGTGGATCCAAGACCCGACACGCAAATCAAGATGAGTCCAGCCTGAACATGATTGATGCCTGTAGTGATGCCTGTAGGTGGTGCCAGTAGTGATTCCAGAATAGAGGCCAGAAACATGAAATGTACGTGTCGCAAGTAAATGAATCCAGAAATATCAATCTGTTTCCCGTGTTGTGCTAGAATAATCAGATGATACTATACTAGAAGCTGAATCATAATAATCATCAGATAATGAAAACTATCAGAGAATGTACTGGCCTGACATCCTGAGCAACTGGCGATCCGAACCGGTGTCGCAAGGACCTAATACGAAAAGCAAGGTTAAACAGGGTTCTAATGAGTTAAACAGATATAAAATAATTAAAAATAGGCTTCTAGGGTCGTTCTAGGTCAAATGGGTCGAACCGGTAAAATCTGGGTAAAAAAGTTAACTCTGGATCCAAAAAGTCAACTCTGGGTCAAAACTAGGTCAAAAAGTTGACTTTGGCGGTCAACCGAGTCAACTACGGTCAAGTCTGGATCAAACTAGGGTGCTCCTGAATTTCTAGGTCAAACCGAGCTCATTAAGCTAGAAAACTCACAAACTCGCCTCCTTGAGATACCGGGATACCCTCGGTATCCGATACCTCAACCTAGGCTATATATCCCGCCTATACCCTCTAAAACCTATGCTAGCACGCGTAAATATATACACATATACATATAAAAATCACTCCAATACTATTCCTAGGCTATTGCTCAAAAACCCCGCTCGAAACCCAATACCTTGGTTATCTTAAGGTATTGAGATACCTCGGTATCTCAAGGTATTGAGATACCGCTCTAAACTCAACCCGACTACCCCTCTAGCTAGCTAACTATGCATAAACATATATACCTAGCTATAATCTAGGCTAAAATATAGATATCTAATACATATAGGCATATACCTATATATCTATACCCAATACCTTACCTTACCTTGCCCTTCCCTCAAATATATATATCTATACCTAGATATCTAACTATCTATCTAGCTATGTATATATCTATGCATATAGATCTATATATCTAGCTATCCCTCTACTTATCTATCTATCTAGATATATACTATATCTATCTATCTATCTAATATCTAGCCATCTATCCATTTACCTATCTATCTATCAAACTATTTATCAATCCGTCCATCTAACATCTATCTATCCATCTAGCTACCTATCCATGGATTTATATAGATATCTATCTGTCTATTTATATCTAGCTATCTACTTACCTATGTATCTATCTATCTATCTATTTATTTATCTAACTTATCTATCTATCTAACTATAGATATCTATCTATTTACCTAACTATCTATGTATCTCTTTACCTATGTATCTATCTAACCATCTATGTACCTATTTAACTATCTATCTAAATATCTAACAATCTATCTATCTATATATATATATATGCATACCCCTCTCTCTCGCATTGCTCCTCACCTTGCTGCTGCTCCTGCTGCTGCAAACTGCTGCTGTGGCTGCTATGCTGCTGCTAGAGCTGTTGGTTATGCTGCTACTGCTGCTCCTTGCTGCTGCACCTGCTGCTGGTGCAGCTGCTTGCTGCTGCTGCAGCTCCCTGCTGCTGGTCCTGCCCCCCCCCTCTCATCTCACATACACACACACACACCCCTATATATATATACATATATATATATATATATATATATATATATATATATATATATATATATATATATATATATATATATATATTCACACTCTAACACACACACTAGCACACTCACACACTAATACACACACACACTCACAACACTATCAATACACACACATAAGCACACACATATATCTATACATATATAAACACACCTCTATATATATATACACACATATATATCTACACTCATATATTTATATATATATATGTACACATACACACTCACACACTCAAACATAAATACATATACCCTCACACACACTCACACTCACACACCCTCACACACACTCTCACACACACTCTCACAAACACACAACCCCACACACAAACACTCCTACATATATATATAAATACATATATACATAAACTGAAACTCATATATATATATATATATAGGCACTCACTCACACTCACACTCACACACACTCACCTACACACTAGCACACATTCACACAAGCACTCACCTACACACATACACTAGCACTCACTAACACACTCACAAACACATAACCACACATATATATATAAATAGAAATATATATATATATATATATATATATATATATATATATATATATAGGAACACACACACAAATAAATATATATATAGAGACATATATACACAAACACAACACTACCACAACGATGCACACAACGCTCACAACGCCCCACCTACGCACGTCCAACGACCCCGACACTCACCAACGCCTATAAATATATAAAATATAACTCAAAAACTCTAGCACACACTCCCCGATACTAACCCAACGCGCGCACAAGCCCGAAACGAGAAAACCAAGTCGAAATGGCCGTTCGGTCATTTCGACGAACACATGGTGCGCGGCTCGGAAAACCTCCTGAAACGCACACCAAACGAACTCGGAATCGGCCCAAAATTTACCCACGCATCCTAAACGATGTCTAGATCCTAGAAAATGCACTCCCGTGTCGATTTTAGGCCCGTGGCGGAAACGCACACGCACTTAGAATCGACGACGAAGAAAAACCCCAAATTCGCCCGAAACGCCCGTTTCTCCGCGACACGACTTTCCGTGTCCGAACGGAGACACGCACTCACCCTCAAGACACCCGAAAACATCTACCTAGGTCCGTCTAACCTAGGGCATTACCCAAAATTGGGCCAAATTCTGATTTCACCCGAAATTGACACAAAACCTAGTGTTAAAGTCTCCAAACACTACCCAACTAGTTCCAACTTCCTCCCACGGGTAGCCTAAGGGTCTAGGAAAGTTCTAAACTATTAATTACACTATATAAAAGTAATTACAAGAGAAAAATTAGGGTTTACCTCTTGGGAGTTGGAATCCCAAGCCAAAATCTCCAAAATGCTCCAAATCCTCCAAACCAAGCTTCCAAGCTCCCAATCCAAGCTCCAACACAAAATCTAGGCTCTACCCACCTAGGTTAGGGAAGAATGTAGGGTTAGGGTTAATCATAAAGAAGAATAGAAGAAGAAAGAGGAGAAATGGGAACTTACTTGAGAGTGGGAAGAAGAAAAGAAGAAGGAAGAGTGGAGAATGGAGAAGAAGAAGAAGAAGAATGAAGAATGAAGAATAAAGAAGAAGAGGAAGTGGGGCTGCTGTGAAGCACGGTCTGGGAGGGGTTTTTGGGGCCGGCCATGGTAAATATAAGGTTACACTAATCACCAAATGCCCAAAATGCCCTCCCAACTCTCGGTTTTGGATTTTGGGTCCAAAAATACTCAAACTAACTCCAAATCTCTCCCACTAACCTTCTAAAAATATAATAAATATTCTAAAATCCAAAATAAATCTCACAGGGGTGTGGGCTGGGTCGGACATGGGTCCACTAGGGTCTGACATGGGTCCAAGCTAGCCAAAATCCTAAAACAAACAATAAAAATATAATACAATCAATAATTAAATATAAATATAATTAAATATAAATAATCCACAATTAACTAAATTAAAAATAAAAAAATACCCGGCTCTGGAAATGGGGTGGTGACATCATGGTTCTCTAAGGGGGGTGGTATGCTAGTTGCTATGTTCGAGGTATGATCAAGGAAAAAGTGTTGATTACATTCCTCTAGGCTTCCTAAGGTGCTGTCTACTAATAATAAGACAATGATCTAAGTTTATAGTTCTCCAATACTATTTAACTATGAAGGTCAGGTTCAGTCCTAATTTTTAGTTTTTGGTTTTCTATTGGTTCCTCAATACTAGGGTCAAACATTATGGTAAACTTCTAACTAACTCTAGTAGTGTCTATACTACTCTCAAGTCTTCATAGTACATCAGGGGATAATGGTAAACCAATACTAGAGATAAGGAATTCTAGGGTTCACTAGATATTCTAAACTTAGTGGTGTGTCTATATTCTCGTTGTATTCTTAATAGGTGTGATACCCTAATTATCATCCTAATAACAGGGGTTCCTATATTCTAGCAGAAGGCTATACTCAAAGAACCATTAGGGAAGTACAGGAATCAAACATGATACAATTGTTCAAATAGAACAGATAGGAGGAAGATGAATCATAGTCAATTATTGATGAGATCCTATACTCTAGTCCTAGGTGCATGCTTGTTCGGTACAGTAACGTAACCGAAACAATATGCTCTCGACCTGCATGGGTCACCACTAAAAACATGTCATGTCCCAGTCCCAAAATACATAGGACTAGGACACGTAAGCATGCCAGCCGTATGGATATGGCAACTCTAATATATGGAAACCAAACCCATACGTACGCTGTAATATGAATATCAATACACAAGTGGTGTAAATCTATCACAAGTCACTGGATATAATCTAAATCTCATCCACGAAAATCAAATATAAATAAATAACCAATATATATGAAACTAGATCTCAATATAAGTATGTAAGGATGATAGTTGGATGGAAACAAATCCACTACCAACTCGAATGGAAAAGTAAATACAATATAAGTACAATACAACAAACACAATATAAGAATACCAGCTATCAACCACGGCTCGAAGAGAAGACATTCTCGAAACATATGTAACCATCCGAATCTGCGCTCCTTCGAATACTCAAGAACAGATACACCTGGAAGGGGCCAGGTCCTCAGAGGGACGTAACAAGATACATAAAACACATGCCAATAAAGTACTAAAATAAATATCCAATGGGGTCGCCTAACCGTCTAAATGAATGCAGTTAAGAACAACTTTTCCCACAAGTGAGCTATCTGGCTGAAAACTGGAATTTGGCATGGTTCTCTATTGGAGATCCAGGGGCCTACAAAGGCACGTCGTCTTTCGAAAGACGGTGTCCCGCCTGATAATAATATAATATATAGAGGTCATCACCATCCGTATCTCCAGCGGAGAATCCGGGCGCACAGAAGAAAAGTGCAAGGAGCTCAAATGCGGTACTTGTTGTTCTCCCCATCCCATGCTCTAAGCATGTCACATCCATGACATAATTTGGTTCATAGCCTATTCTTAGTACCCTAGCCCAATCCTGCAACCAAACAAGGACAAGGATGGGACCACCGTACTACAATAGGCTATGTCCATAGATCTCTAATAACTGCTAAGTCTTCTAGCATACAAAGTTTCTATTAGCAGTTATCCCTAACGCACGACCCATGCGCACAGGAGGCCAGACCTGTCACGCAGTCCGTGATCTATATGAGACTCACACTCGTGTAACAACTGTGTCATGGCCAATGAACCTAATGATGCTACATGATAATGTGGTAGTCTCATAAACAAGGTCAATGCAAATACATAAATAAAATATATCGCGATGACATCGTCGCGCATATTTTATATAACAGTTAAAATATATGAACTAAAGACAGAAAATAAAGATGCATGCAACATATGAAATATAAATAACAGTAAAATGACAAGGTATATATGCCTGCTCTGAAAAAGGATGAAGTCACAACTTAAGGCGTCGTCCGATCTACCCGTCACATAAATTAAACAAGTTAGGTTACAAAAGTGGGTGAATAGGTTCCTCCATTTTAATTGATTTTTAATTCTGAATAAATAACCTAAAATAGTATTTTAATCTTATTATAATCTTATTTTATTGTTAAACCCTAATTTTGGTCCAAAGAAAGCCAACTTTATAGATTTGTGATCCATGGCATGCAAATCGAGGCGATCTGTTGACCAAAAAGTCAACCAACTCAAATCCTAGATTTATGTGTGGAATCCTATAGATTTCAATGCTACATGAACGCTAGAATCGACAGTTTCATAAAATCATAAGTCGGTAAAGAGTTATGGCCACAAGGGCGCACAGATGACAGTTTTCGGTGGTTTCCTATTTACATTTACGTTGCACGAATTTTACAGTAGAATAAAATTATATTTTAAATTCTACTAAAATACTTTTCTAGAAGTTCATCATGTCAGCTTTCCGAAACTTCAAACGGTTCATAATTCCGAGTTCGGGATCTCCCAAAATCTCGAAAATACAAAAACGCGTCTGATTTCGGACAGCTGGCACTTTCGGAATATTCTGGAAAAATAGGTTCTGAAATTACTGAAATAATTTATATATTCAGAAAAGTAACCTTGATATGATTCAAAAACTGGAGCGCGTTTGGAGTCCGGAGCTAGGAGATATCGTCTTTTTAAGTCGTCATAACTATTTGAAAATGAGGCTGAATTTATGACGAATTTTGACTATTTTTGGACAAAAAAGAGAGTAGTTTGGGGATAAAAAAATATGAAAGATGAGTTTATTCCATAAGTCTAATAGGTATTTATAATGGTGAAGATTGGTTAATTGAATAAGACTAGGATTGGCTAATTTGGATATGATTAGGATCAGTTTAAATAAGAATATGATATGCATGAAGTTGTTTTCCTAGTAGGCTCAGGATTTGAATTAATTTAAAATAGAGTTTGAGTTCATCTCAATAATTTATAATCTTAATTAGAATTAAAGATAATACAAATAATTTATATATAATCTTATTAATATCTATTAACACTAAATTAGCTTTATCTAATATTAAGGCTTTATATATCCAAATAAATCCTCAATAATTCCAAAAATCCAATAATTACTTAAAATTCTAAATAAATTACAGAAAAATACATTTAAATATTTTAACTCTAAAATAAATGTTTGGTAGCAACAACATTCAAGTATGGTCTCATAGTAAATCATGGAAGTCCTAAAAATTTATGTTTCCTAAGTTTTAATTACCAAAAATTCTAGAAAATCTCCAAAATCTAAAATAACCAAAAATAATTCTAAATAAATATTTATATAAGTAAATATACTAAAAAAAATTATTTTCTAATTAACTTAAGAGAATACTCTAATGAAATTCAACATCTATAATAAATATAAAATACACACAAAATACCTATTTTGGGTGAGGGGGTTTACAATCATAGCTGTCTATGGGCGAGAGGCTGACGATGATGCAGGATTCAATATTTCATAGCAGTATGAGGCTGTTATCTACCATGGATTCATACAACTATCGACTAGCAGAGTTGGAGCAGATACGTCCTCATGATGCACCTTCATCGACACATACTCCACCGATGTCACTACCTTCTCCATCGACATCGGTGTCGATTTTACGGGAGCAGTATAATCTGTTCTTATTCCTGATGCGTGTCGGTGGTCATCCTCATGCAGATCCACAGTAGTCCTAGTTATGATAGTTTATTGATTATTTGTGTTTTGACCTATGATATTTGGTCATTTATGAATATTCTTTATTTTTGAGGCTTTCAGACTTTATTTCTTGCACTCAGTTGTGTAGATATTTATTGTATTCTTTACGACGAGATTTTCTCCTGACTCATTTATAATCTTAATTTTTTGTTTTCTTCAAATTTTACTATATTATTCATATTAAATGTATGTTAATTTATCAGTGTTGAGTGTTCAACCGAAGGGGGTCGACGAACCCAGCAAATTTAACGAAGGGTTACTCCAGATCTATTTGTATAAATTATGAATTCATAAACTACAGGAAGATTGGTTTGAAAATAATTTAATATTTTTTTACTGAATATTTAGCGACGTTTAGCGACGTTTATATACGTCGCTGATTACGTCGCTGAACGTCGCTAAATACGTCGCTAAAAATGTCGCTGAGTACGTCACTGAACGTCGCTGAACTGCTGACATAGCAGTATTGTCAGGTCAATATAATGTCGCTAAATGTGTCGCACAACATCGCTAAAACAAATTAGCGACATATAGCGACAAACAACACGTCACTAATTTAAAAACGTTACGTCGCTAAACGTCGCTAATATAGCGACGCATATACGTCGCTAAAAATTTTTGGTATAGCGACGTTTTGCGATATTTTTTCGGTCAGCGACTAGCTTAAAGGCGACTTCATCGAAACGTCGCTGCAGACGTCGCTAAAATTATGTAGCAATATTTTTTTGCCATTTAGCGACGTTTTTAGACATCCCTAATTTGACTTATTCCGGTACTGTATATATTATTACATGATTACTTGTGCGGTAGCCTTTCGAGGGACCAGTGCTTACATACTATCTGCTATGCGTTTATTGGCTCGGCCAGCCTGCCTCACCATCAACATGATCTAAGGATTTCAATATTGTATCATTCTTCTGGGATAACCCAGATATCACATAGCAAGTCGTAGAACTGATTGGTCGTTATAACTTGACTCTCTGTGTATGTGTTGGAAGTCTAGGGACATAAATTATTGTGGTACGATGGTTCAACTCTTGTCCTTGTTTGGTTGTGGGGTTGCACCAATGTGTGACAATAGGTCATGTACCGAAGCTACACCTATATCTTAGATTGTATTATGGCATACGTATTCTGGATTATATTGATGTGTTGTATCTTCGTCGTGTTCATAATTGGTGAGTCGTACCCTGTCTCGGCGTAGTGCGGTACCTCTTGTCCTTGTTTGGTTGTAGAGGTTTCCTACTGCTTCGATGAAAGGTCATACACTTACAGTTGTGGCACATATTCCTATTTTATGTACTTTATTGGTTTTGCTTCTTTCACTTGTGCTCCTTTGTGGTACTTACTCTCATGGCCTGACCCTGCTGGTTTTGTCTGGCTAGGTTTAGTAGCAGAGTCCGAGGATCCTGTCTTGCATCTGACCGATAGCGCACACCAGGAGGATGTCTGCCGAGGAACTTGAGTGGATTTTTTCTCCCCCACTATGAGTATCATTTTGTATTACCCTTTAGCGTTTAGCCGATGATACTTGTTAGCCGGTTTATCTGGACATTAGTTCCTTTAAATGATTGTATATTATTCAGACTACGACTGACTTATAATTATGTACTCTTGACAATGTACTAGTTTATCATTCTGTATAACTGGTTTCATGATCATTCTAATGGAACGTCAGGGACGTCTAACCGCTTTATCTTACATGTTCATTCTTATTGTTTCTTGGTTGATGATTGAGACATAGATGTTATCGACCCTAGGTGATTTGATTGTAGTATGCATCCCCTTGTCTCTAGACAACCTTAGCACATTATGGTTACTTCGGTATTCTGTAAGGTGTGGTTGGCTGAGTCACCCTCCCCCTCTCCAGTATTCTGATTCTCGGACGTGACACTACTATTCAGTTATGCGGAACCGTGACGTGATACTTAGTATGCAGCGAATGTCGACAATGATGCACGACATTCAGAGGCAGCTGGGAAAGATCACGCAGAGGATGCCTCCTCCTCCTGATGCTACCTCCTCTACTGTTGTTGCTCCTCCGACGAGTCAGTCTGCTTCTTCAGTTAATCTTGCTCCAGTCATTATGGAGGCCATGCAGCTAGCCTTGACTACGTTTATACTGGAGTTCATACGTAGCCAATAACACCAACCTCCGCCGTCGCCACCCCCCCCCCCCCCCAACCTACATGATGATTTTTTTGATAGATTTTGAGTGATGTATTGATCTTGTATTGTAGTTTAGTGTTGATACTCTATGTTTTATTATTATTGTATTATATGTATATTAGTACTGCTGTTAGACTACTTGTTTACTTGTTTGTATATTACATGATTGGATACTGTGTGTGGATGAATATTTAGATGTTATGTTGATTGGGATATGGATATGGATGTTTGAATAGTATATGGATGGATGTGCTTTGATTGAGATATTATGTGTTGATCAGATGTGTGGTTATAGATATGATGTTTTTATATATATTTCGTGTTACATGTTGTGTGTAGAAGGAAACATTTGATTCTGGAAAAAAAATCCAAGTTAGCGACAGAACAATGACTGAGCAACGACGAACAATAGAAAATTTTCAGTCAGCGACTGAATAGCGACTACCTAGCGACGGATCAACGACTAACTTTTTTAGTCGCTATTTTGATACAATTACTGCTAGTACATACAGAGTATCACAAAAAATTGCTATTTTCGTCGCTAAATTAGTCGTTAACTTAGCGATAGATATATTAATCGCTAGTCCGCCGTTGATATTTTGGTCGCTAATTCCGTCGTTGATTGGTCAATCCAGCAATGAATCAACCCGTCGTTAAACGATGATGTATGAACTAGCAACAAAAATTTTCGATCGTTATTCTATTGCTATTTAGCGACAAAATATAACTTAGGTTGCTATGTGTACGAAAAAGGTCTAAAAAAGAGAGCCCATACATAATCCACAATCTACATTGTACACACTTCTTCACACTTCTCAATCATCCAGGCGAAGGTATTGCACAAGAATCATCTTCTAGTTATAAGCAAGTTTGACAAAGAATCATCTTCTCAATCATTGTACACACTTCTTCACACTTCTCAATCATCCTTGTTTTCTTTGTAAATGGATTCAAGTTTGACAAAGCAACAACTCTTCATTCCCTCTGGTAAGTCCCGAGTGACTTGATTTCACTGCCGGTCCATGATTGGCATGCATGCTTACTATGTGCGTGTGCGAGCAAGACACCCAATCGAACCCCCCCCCAAAAAAAAAAAAAAAAAAAAATACTTGCCAGCCCTCAAATCGCGACAGTAGCAAAAATGTAAGTTAAACGTGACTACACCAAGTAAACTAGTTTAATCGGTGGTGTCAGAAAATATCTTGCATGCATATAGGGACTATAGAAATTAATGAGCAGTTGCTTGTCTACTAATGCAGACAGAGGGAAAACGTCACCAATTTTTGTGCAACTGCTGCTATTTTTTCCGCAGGCGGCAGCGCCACCGCCACGCGGCACACAACAGACTACTACCATCTGCTGTGAATAAGCTATGCCATTTGGAATTACATGAGAACTTTCTTCTTGGATTATGATTTTGAGTTCAGATAATAATGATAAAAAGACTCTTGAAATATTCAAAAAAATACCATCCTGCATTAAGGGAAGTTTCGTGCTTTGAACATGGATAACTCTAATTTCATGAACATAAATAATATATGGACCGCAGTCTTGACCCTCAGACCACGTGGTCGAATTCCATTGCTCCCCCTCCCTCCCTCCCTCTTCCAATTTATTTGAATCCGTCATCGATTGACCAGCCAATGGAACGGTCACACGTGACATGCGGACCAAGACTGCGGTCTCTGTAGCATCATCCTTTCATGAATTAATGAATACAGTCCTTTAATACAAAACTTTGACCGGTTACTATGTTTCTTCAATCCTACATCGCACATTTTATGAATTGTATTAAAGTTTGTAATTCTTCTTTAAGTAATCAATATGTGCTTTGGTGGCTAGCTTTCAACTACAAAAATTCAAATAAGAATTCAAAATAATAACTTATAAGTTAAATTTTATATTAAAAATGTATTTATTTTATTTTTTAGTCTCTTGGAAAAAAAAGTTAAGAGTTGCATGTAATCCAAACATATTTTTTATAACGGAATATTAAAAATTAAGAACTCACGAGTTACTTTATAATTTTTTTTTAATATAATATCAGACTATGGCTCGCGTCACAGATGGATATGCACTATCATCCTGCGCTGTATTCCTAGGAGCTGCGATCGATGCGCATAAATGATGTCACCATTATTTTATTTAGGACGAAAGAGAAGGATCAAATAAAAATTAAAGGAGTGAATTAATAACTGTACCTACACAGTACATAAGCTGGAAGACAACACACAGGAATTTAAGGGGAAAAAAAAACATTCTTACCAAAGTAATGTTTCCTCACAAATACTAAATTCAATCCTCAAACGCTCTGTTGAAAAGTGCACGGAGTGGTTATAGTAAGAGTGCAAGAAGAAGAAAACAAGGTTGGATTATACTAAAATGTATATATACATCCTAAATTAACATACATCCACTATTTTTCTAATTTAAAAAAAAAAATACAAACATCCATTAGAATTCACTATAAATACTCCTACTTACCAACCTTACTTTCACACCTCTCCTGCCATTTCTTCTCTAGCTCGAGGGTCTGTCTGTCTTACATCTTTTTCCATTTTCTTCTTTGAACACCCGGACATGGATACGATACGAATGATTTTAGATAAGCACAATATAATTATCTATATATGTTGTACAAATAAACACTTGGAAGGACTCGGTTTTTCTTTATTATAAGTGCAATTTTATTAGTTGTATTTTATTTTGAAATTTATAAAAATATTATAAAAGTTGATCGGTGCTGGTCTAATCTTCCATGAACTGTTCAATTTTACTACAGGATTGTCAAAATTTTGACAGTCCTAATGCAGATAGAACTGTCAACTGCATATAGGACCGTAAAAAATTTGACAGTTCAAGCCAAAAAAAATTTGGATTAACACCGAATAACTTTTATAGCGCCTTTATTTATTTATATATATATATATATATATATATATATATATATATATATAATTTATTTTGTGACTTTGAGTTCTTAATTAGTTTAGGCAAAAAAAAAAAAAAATGAATATAGTGAAGGGTCTACTAGGTTCTCACTGGGTGTGTGGGCCCACAGCACTTTGACATCGTACTGGCCAACCAATAGGGCCCCTCCACATCAGCTAGCAGACACTCCTGGCTATGGCTGCGGCATCATCGTCCGGGTTCTCCTTCGATTATTTGAGGAGTGATGATCGATCGATGATCTGTTCTAATTAAGGATGTGAATCCTGATGATGCGGCAGCGCGGCTGTCACCGGCTACATGGGAGTATTGTTGCCAATTTTGTTTGTGAGATGGTCAACCCTTGTTTGATGATGAGGTATGAATGAATCCGGGCAGTCAGTCGGTCAGTCAGTCGCTGGCCGCGGCTGCGGCATCATCTGGATTCTCATGGATTGATTGAGCAGTGATCATCCGTACGTTCTAGCTACTACGAACGATGTGAATCCTGATGATGCGGCAGCGGTGGTAAGCCGACTATATATTATATTAATATGTACGTACACTTTGGAGATTCTTGGTGTTCGAGCAGTCGCAGTGGTGTCGCCAAGATTCGGGTGGATCGATGATGCTACTGTGGTGGTACCACCACTGTAATCGTCGTCTCCGGACGCGGAGTTGAATTAATTTGCTTGGATGCCTTGCCTTTGTTGTGCATTTTACGAGGTTGGTTATTCCTTTTTGTTGTTGAGTTCCGTAATTTGCATTCTATATATGGATTATTTACTTTCTTTATTTGATCTTTAATTTCTGTGATGTTTAGGGGTTACCATGCCGCCACTCAAACAGTCGCCTACCGCCGTTGGTGTTTCATTCTAGAATGAGAATCTTGATGCGGATCCATTGGCGCAAAACTTAGAATTATTGCTACATATGGGACTAGGTTAGTTGATCTCTTGTCATCATGATAATGTTCAAAGTTCCCATTATTTCATGTGTGCTTGGCGTATAGAGTTAATACTGGCCTGAAGAAGTAAATTGTGCTTAATTCCTTCTTCTTCTTCTTCTTCTTCTTCTAATAGGATTAAAGGTTTAATTTAAAGGAACTAGTAATTAATTAGAAACAACTTGTTATATGTAACTATAAACTTGTGTCTGCCTAGTATGATGAACATGTCATTTTTCTATGAAGTAAACAAGAGATTGTGTATGTACTAGATGTTAGAAAAATTGTCGTTTTCTTATTGAAAATTTGTGAATAAAAATAAAATAAAATTAGACTGATGTTCCCGGCCTCTGGGGAAGTCGTGCACGAAGCACTGCCCTAAGAGTTGATTCGGGATCTGTGTGCAGACGTTCCCGAAGCTCCTAGTGGTAAAACCCCCGCACTACCGGTATCTTGTCGCCGCACACGACTCGGAGAGAACGACTGGGACTTAGCTATGCCCAGAGCTTGGAGACGAGCGAAACGACGAAGATTGGACAGAATAGAATGTTGGCAGCAACAGTTTAGAGATAAAATTTCTGATTGTGTTTACAAAGAAAACCAATCAAATATATAATACTCATCCAATATGTAACGGTCTGAATTAATTTTCCTATTAATTCAGCCGTTACACAGGAGAAGGAGAGAATGAACCTGGACAAAAAATATATTAACGGTTCAAAAATAATTAGTAACGGACAAAATTAATTTTTCAACGTTCAGAAAATTAAATAAAAAAATAAAGAGGAGCAAAAAGAATTTTAGGGTCCCAGCCCGAACCCGAAGAGGAAATCGAATCGGCATTCGGCGCCCGCAGATGTGGGCGCGTACCTGCACCCGTTACGCGCGCAGAACCGAACCGAGCCGGGCCGGGCGGCGGCGACGGCGGTGCGCGTGTGGCCCAAGGGGTTCCCCACACAACAACTTTAAGAGAGCAAAGAAGAGGAACTAATATATGTACACAAGAAGGGGTTGGCCCATTCGATGTGGGACTAAAGAAAAGAAGGAGCTTGAGCTTTTGCTAAAGCAAAGCCAACAATCCCCCCCCCCAAAAGGTCAAGTTCCGAAACAGAGATAAGAGTGAAGTAAATAGAGAGAGAGAGAGAGAAAGAGAGAGAGAGAGAGAGAGAGAGCATCTGGGCAGTAAAATACTATGCATAGATGAGATGGACTACAGCCTTGAATCTCACGTAGTGACTATTGCCTTAATCTGAAGAAGTGCATGATGGACTATGCCTTGAATCAGACTTCTTGAACCAGATTTAGAAAAATAGCACACATAGTACGCTAGAGGTCTTTGGTCTATCGGGTGGCACTTTTAAATGGCCATGCGCACTTTTCCACATTCATGAGAGTTGTCTGGGATCGCCATGTCCCATAGTCGCGGCCTTCACGACCTCTCATATAGGTAAGTCCTTAATGGTTGGTGATATGAATCAACCCAGCATTACAGCTTGGACCTATTAAGAGTTTAACCTCATCCTAACCATATCACACAGGAACATTGTCACCATAGGGATGGGGAGTCATTGTACACATGTACAGCCGCTTGGGCTTTATTTTAATGAGACTTTAATCTCTAGTCAGTGTTCCATAAAGTCACCTAAGTTCAGCTTGTTTCTACCCATTGAACCGGCTTCTTGGGATCTCCAGTCAGACTCGGTTGGGTTGCCACTGCTGGTGACTAACTTATGGGCTTAACCCCATCCTCCTTGATGATTCTAGGATCAAAGTCCTAGACAGACCCTTCGTCAAGTGATCTGCAAGGTTCTTTTCTGACTTTATATAGTCAAGAACCACATATTTGCCTAGTAGGCTTTTTATTGACTTGAAGCGCAACTGCAGGTGCCTGTTCATCTTAGCATTCACAGAATCATGCTTTAGTAGTTCAATAACAGATTTATTATCACAGTTTATAGAAATTGCAGGAACAGGACTAAGAGAAACAGGTATATGCATAATAAGATTTTTAAGCCATTCAGCTTCTGTGCAATTTGTATCTAAAGCTGAGTCCATTGTAATCCTAGCTATGATAGTTTACTTACAAGAGCCCCAGGAGATTGCAGCTCCTCCTAGAGTAAATACATATCCAGTAGTAGATTTTATATCATGTGAGTCAGTTACCCAATTTGCATCTGAATAACCTTCTATGATATCAGGGTGCCTAGTAAAATGAAGTTTGTAATCTAGGGTGCCCTTGAGATATCTAAATACCCTATCCAAGGCAGTCTAATGTGACTGATTTGGGTTACTGGTATATCTACTTAGTCTTCCAATAGCAAGTGCAATATCAGGTCTTGTCCTGTTTGTTATATACATAAGGGAGCCTATCATCTGTGAATATTTATGTTGTTCCAAAGATGATCCTTCATTCTTTTTTAGTACAATACTGTTGTCATAAGGAGTAAGGACATGTTTCTTATCAAATAACTCAAACCTTTTTAGCATTTTTTCAATTGAATGTGCTAAAGATAGAGTATAACCCTCTTTGCCTTTGGTCACTTGCATTCCTAAAATTAAGTTGGCTTCTCCTAGGTCTTTCATATCAAACTGGCTAGATAAATAGTTCTTTGTAATATTTATCAATTCTAGTGATGAACCTAGGATAAGGATGTCATCTACATACAAGCATAAAATGACACAACTTTTACATGTACCTTTAGAGTATATACATTTGTCATACTCATTTGACAAGAAATCATATTCACAAATTACTTTGTCAAATTTATTGTGCCATTATTTGGGAGCTTGTTTCAAGCCATAGAGGGATTTTACTAGTCTGCAGACTTTCTTTTCTTGACCTTTAGCAATGAAACCTTTAGGTTGGTCCATATAAAGTTCTTCCTCTAGATCTCCATTCAAAAATGTTGTCTTTACATCCATTTGATGGATTAGCATATCATGAATGTATGCTAAAGCCAAGAGAGTTCTAATGGATGTGATTCTAGCTACAGGAGAGTAGGTATCAAAATAATCTAACACTTTCTTCTGGGTAAAACCCTTAGCAACTAATCTAGCTTTGTATTTCTCTATAGTACCATCGGCTTTGAGTTTCTTCTTGAAAATTCACTTACAACCTATTGGTTTATTTCCTAAAGGTAGATCTGTTAGAAACCAAGTGTTATTCTCCATGATGGAGTTGTATTCACTGTTAATGGCTTCTTTCCAGAAGGGAGCATCAGGAGACGACATTGCTTCTTCATAAGTTGAGGGATCACCCTCTATCAAAAAGGTGAAGAATCCTTCTCCTAAATTTTTTTCAATCATATTCCTTTTACTCCGTCTAGGTTCTAAGTCTTGTTCAGATTGTGAGCTCGGTATTAGGACATGAGAACTAGTAGAGGGTATGGAGGAAGAGATTGGACTTCTATCCTTAAAAGGAAATATATTTTCAAAGTAAACTGCATCTCTTGCTTCTATAATGGTATTGTTAGAGATTTTATTTACTTCTGAGTAAGTCACTAGAAATCTATTGGCATAGCTGTCTAAGGCATATCCTATGAAAATAGCGTCTACAGTCTTAGGACCAATCTTCCTCTTTTTAGGTTCGGGAATTCCGACTTTAGAAAGGCATCCCCAAACTCTAAGGTAATTAATCCTAGGAGCTCTACCTTTCCACAGCTCATAGGGAGTCTTATCTTTTGTCTTACTAGGAATCCTATTAAGAATATAACAGGCAGTTAAAAGGACTTCTCCCTACAAGTTATCAGGAGCACCAGCGCTGAGAAGCATGGCATTCACCATATCTAACAGAGTGCGGTTCTTGCGTTCAGCAACTCCGTTACTGAGGTGAATATGGAGCAGTTACCTCATGAATTATTCCATGTTCTTCACAGAAGTTAATTATTTCGTTTGAGGTATATTCTCCACCACGATCAGATCTAAGGATCTTAATCTTTCTTTCTAATTGATTCTCAGCTTCAGATTTGTAGACCTTAAATTTATCTAGAACTTCATCTTTGGTTTTGAGAAGGTAGATATAACAATACTTTGAATAATCATCTATAAACGTAACAAAGTATTTTCTGCCGCCTCTGGTCAAAATCCTATTTGAGTCACATACATCACTATGGATAAGATCTAGAATGTCAGAATTTCTTTCTACAGATTTGAATGGTAATTTAGTGTGTTTGGCTTGAACACAAATCTCACATTTGTGTTTTTCATCTATTGGAGTCTTGAGAATAAGATCTGAAGTCATCATTCTTTTAATAGAACCTAGGTTCACATGACCTAGTCTGCCATGCCAAACATTTGAAGATTCTATATTAGAGACAATGAGAGAACAATCAGAAATTTTATTCATTGTGCTTAAAATGAAAAGACCTTCTTTTACAAAGCCTTTTCCTATAAAGGAGTCATGCTTAGAAAATACTACTTTATTTGTCTCCATTACAATTTTGTATCCTGAGGCTACAAGAAGGGATCCACTAACTAGGTTTCTCCTGACAGACGGCACATGAAGAACATCATAAAGAGTTAAGATTTTTCCTGATGTCATCTTCAGGTCAACTTTTTCTCTTCCAATAATTTGTGCCGTTGAGCCATCTCCTAGGGTCACACCTCCTCCACTTGATTCCTGATAGTTTAAAAAACAGAAGCGATCAAACGAAACGTGAACATTAGCTCCAGAATCCAACCACCAATCATCAGAATGGTAAGAGAGGTTAATAAGGGGTTGAAAGCTTACAGACCTGAAGGAACTCGAAGAACATTTGTGAAGCATGTTCGCTTCTGGTCTAACTGAGCCCTTTCCTTTATAGGAGGTCTGGACAGCTTCCTTCTTCCTATGGTAGCAGTTGGTGGCCATATGGTTTGTTTTTCGACACACAAACAAAATCTCTTTTGATCCTGAGTCTGACTGAAGTTTTTAGGTTTTTGGTTTTGGTGATGATGGTTTTGGTGGGTATGGTTTTGGTGGTTAGGCTGAAAGTTTTTCTTCTTCTTGAAGAAATTCTTTTTGGATTTATAAGAAAAATTAGATTTAGATTTTTCTTGGCCTTCTACAAGGTTTACCGTAGCTTTAGATTCAGTCTTAGGCTTAGACCTCAATCTAATTTGTTCTTCGGTTCTAATTTTCTTTAGGACTTGATTGTAGGTAAGATCTCCTTGTGTATGGATTAGTTCCTTAGTCATATCAGACCAAGAGGGAGGTAACTTGTCTATTAGGCATGCTATTTTATGCTCATTGAAAAAGGATGTGCCTTTGGCTTGAATATGCCTAAGGTATTCTTGAAATTCATGGAGCTGGTCATTCATAGGCTTGTTATCTACCATGAAATACCTATTAAAGGTTGAAGAATTAAACATTTCTATTTCGGCATCATCACAGCCGTATTCATCTTCCAAGGCTTTCCAAAGTTCTTTGGCGCTCTTGTATTCAAAAAATATATCATACAAGGATTCAGATAATGCGCTTAGAATTCTATGAAAGCAGTGGAAGTCTATCTCTTTAGGGGTTTTTGGTTTCGAGGAGGTGGACACTCCTATGTCAGACTCAGTATCATCATAATCATTTGTGATGGGTGTGGACCTATCAATGGCTGAAATAAGTCCTAAGGTCGTGAGCCAAAATTTCATTTGGCTCTGCCATCTTTTAAAGTATGAGCCATCAAACTTAACAAGTTTTGCAGTAGAGGATTCCTCCTTACCAGTCATGATTGCGGTCTGAAAAATATAGATTTATTTAATAACAATGTCTAAGATAATAGTTTAGGTGGTCTTTGCTAAACAATCTTAAAATCTTTAGTTTTTCAAGTGTTGATCAACTCAGGTTAGCTGTAGGGGCCGGTTCCCAGCTAGCGGCGGTCCGAAGACTCTTAAGTATCGTGTCGCTTAGGGCTATTTACACCCGGTTGACAGAAGGACCCTTTCGGCCTGTGCCCGAGTTTGTCTCTACTTTGAAACTTTATATTTGAAGATTTTATTTGCAATTTTTTTTTTACTAAACTATTTTCTTTTTTGTCCTAGATTGCTTTCAAAATACTAAGTGATTAAAAATGAAGCAAATTGTATGTTACAATTGAAAGGAATTTTGTGATCAAAAATTGCAATTGACAAAATTATCAAATGTGCTAACAATTTTTAAAACACTTTATGCAAATTTGCAATTTGACAGTATAGTAAGCAACTTGATAAGTAAACAAATAATCAGAAATTTGCTATGGTAAATATTAAGCGAATTGAAATTTTTAGAAGTTTTCTAGCAATTGTATATTAGCAATATTTCTTTAGCAATTGAAATATTAATCAGAAAAAAAAATTCTAGCAATTGAAATATTAAGCAATTGAAACAAATAATCAGAAGTTTTCTAGCAATTGTATATTAACAATATTTCTTTAGCAATTGAAATATTAATCAGAATTTTTTTTTTCTTTAGCAGCGAATAAATAATGGTATCTTAACAATATTCCAGAAGTTTTATAGCAAGATTTAGATGAACAATTCTAACATAAGAATCAACTCTTAGATTGTTAGAAAAATTGTCGTTTTCTTATTGAAAATTTGTGAATAAAAATAAAATAAAATTAGACTGATTTTACCGGCCTCTGGGGAAGTCGTGCACGAAGCACTGCCCTAAGAGTTGATTCGGGATCTGTGTGCAGACGTTCCCGAAGCTCCTAGTGATAAAACCCCCGCACTATCGGTATCTCGTCGCCGCACACGACTCGGAGAGAACGACCAGGACTTAGGTATGCCCAGAGCTTGGAGACGAGCGAAACGACGAAGATTGGACAGAATAGAATGTTGGCAGCAACAGTTTAGAGATAAAATTTCTGATTGTGTTTACAAAGAAAACCAGTCAAATATATAATACTCATCCAATATGTAACGGTCTGAATTAATTTTCCTATTAATTCAGCCGTTACACAGGAGAAGGAGAGAATGAACCTGGACACAAAATATATTAACGGTTCAAAAACAATTAGTAACGGACAAAATTAATTTTCCAACGTTCAGAAAATTAAATGAAAAAATGAAGAGGAGCAAAAAAATTTTTAGGGTCCCAGCCCGAACCCGAAGAGGAATTGAATCGGCATTCGGCGCCCGCAGATGTGGACGGGTACCCGCACCCGTTACGCGCGCCGAACCGAGCCGAGCTGCGGCGGCGGCGCGCGCGTGTGGCCTAAGGGGTTCCCCACACAACAACTTTTAGAGAGCAAAGAAGATGAACTAATATATGTACACAAGAAAGGGTTGGCCCATCCGATGTGGGACTAAAGAAAAGAAGGAGCTTGAGCTTTTGCTAAAGCAAAGTCAACACTAGATTGTCTTTTTCTTTTTCCTTTTTTGCCAAACACTATATAGCTAAAATCCTCAGCTGGTTATATATATATATATATATATATATATATATATATATATATTCATTCGTGGGTTGTGCGTCACGTCTGGTGTCGCTCCTCCTGCGGATGCAGAGATTGGCCCACCGTACCTACCTCGTGTGCGGCGGGCTGAATGTAGGACATCATCGGATCGGACCAGTGATGAATATATATATATATATATATATATATATATATATATATATATATATATATGGAGGCTTTTCTACTTTCTACATTTTCTTTACGTTTGTCAAAGTTATATATTTAGAACTCAAATACACTTGTACAGATTCCTTTGACACTTCCTTTGACAATATACATAATGATACAATCAGGAGACAGAGAGCTCGTAAAGATTCAATTTGCAACAAGATTTTGGTCATTATGTTAGATTGAAGGTGTCACAACTACGTCCCCATGTATGAGAAACTTGAATAGAATGCAGGGTCTTACAAGTTTGACTATATATTGTTCATTTTCACCTTTCATGTTTTGCTAATAGCAAGCACATATGATGGATTGAATCCGTGTATTTGTTCTTATCGTAGCATTTAAAAGAAGAGATGTACATTGGTGGATTCTTTCTACCGAAATTTATACTATCAGATACAAAATACATAAAATTGTAGAACTATACATAGTGAGGCATATGGAGTATATATAGGTGCAAACTAATTAAAGTTGCGAGTATAGAAACCGATATAATGTTCAAAATAGAAGATGTTTAACAAATTCAATGATCCATCTTCTACCAAAGTGCACCTAAATTGGAGGTACACTTCATCAACTACCAAAGTGCAGAATGACCCCGATCGAGGCACATCTTGACACATGATTGTCTGGAAATAAAACCTTGACAACACTAACCTTTTAGATTTTTTTTGAGATGCCGGACATAACGTTTGGGACTTTGTGTACGTTACATTACATGTATTTTGGGTCCACGGTCTCTGACTCCCACCAAATAAATGGAAGAAATAATACGTCCCCATGGCTCTCCCGCCTGCCAGCCAAGGTCTTATACCTCTTCCTGATAACCACAAGGGTCACTCGAGTTCTGTACAATAACTCTTACATAACAATGGTTTATTGCAATATATTTGTCTCTCAATTTTCGGTTTTTCTTATTTGTAGATGAAAGGATGGATTGTGTGTAAAATTACTTTAGTTTGTATAGAAGAGAGCATAATTAACCTATTTCTTTTTCCATTGTTAGTTTATCTTTCGACAACTCAAGGTTAATTGTAGAGAAATAATCATTTGTTGGAGTGGATGGGATTCCCAACCTTTATGGAGAATATTCCGAAATACGACGAACGTCATCCGTGTATCGGAGAAGCTCGAAAAGACGACGAGTGTCATTCAGAGATCTAAGAAACTCGAAAAATCAGAGGAGCAGTTGTTCTGTCCAGGGAGGACCGAGTTCTGTCCGAAATCTGTCCCACCACTGAGTTCTGCCCGAACTCGATTCCCTGGAGTTAGAACTATTCTGGCTCGAAAGTGCCCAAAAATGCAGAACTATGGCCGATTTTGCTGTCGGCGAGCTAAAGTAAAATTTGGGATATTTTATATACCGTTGGATCACATCGTATGGTCCAGATTTATTGCGGGGTTGAGGGGTTATAAATAGAAACTTTTTAACCCTAATATAATAATAACTTTGAATGCAAGAGTGCTTTGCAACTATTGAAGAGAGAAAGAGGATATTGACGACTACTTCGAAGAGGAGAAAGTTTCGGGTATTCTTTCTCGTCATCTTCGTTCTTCATTTGTTTGTTGTAGAAGCATGAAAAATCATGCAGGTCGCATAAAGGTCATGTCCCCTCAATAAGTTCACAGAGAACCCACATGCGGCCTAAACAATCAAGCCGCAGTGAAGCTATATGCGGCCTGATCAACCAAGTCGCAGAGAAGCCATATGCGGCCTGATCAACCAAGTCGCAAAGAAGTCATATGCGACCTGATCAACCGAGTCGCAGAGAAGCCGCATAGGATACTATATGTGGTCTGAACGACCACAAAGCAGGGAGGCCGCATAAAACACCCATGACACAAATTTCGATGTCTGTCAGAAGCTCGGACACACATCACTCATCACTTTAAGACACTTCGAGACTCGTGAAGACGACGACTCAGGAAAAGACAAGTCACATCAGTGCATTAATTGCTTCAACAAACTTGCCATGCCACGTGTTCCCTCGTATGCAGGTACGTCCCATGCGGCCAAAATGCCATGCGGCCTCGCCAACATGCGGCCAAAGTGTCCATCGACCAAGGCCAGACGAGTGTTTGAATGCGGCCACAACGACATGCGGCCTCGCCAACATGCAGCCAAATTGTCCATCGACCAAGGCCAGACGAGAGTTTGCATACGGTCTCGCCAACATGCAGCTAGAGTGTCCAGACGACCAAAGGCCAAATGAGAGCTTGTATGCGATCACGATAATATGCGGCCAAGTTACTATATGACCTCCAACTTACAAGATCTTTCCGTTACAACTACAGAGATCCCCGCACAGTTGGTGCTAACTACGTGTCCAGCTGACCAAATCACGCACACAACGGGTTAAAAACAACTCTGAGATCTCTTCAACATCATATCTCAACCATGACCACGTGGCAATCTGCCCATGGCATGCGGCTATAGTTGCAACCACATTCTGTTGAAGGATCCTTATACGACCACCAAACAAAGTCATATGTGGTACCCATAGCCCATCAGCATGATGACTATAAATAGGAGCAACTTGAACGTTCTAAGGGCTGATTTTTTTCTTCTACTTCAGAAAGAGAGAGCATACCACCCTGACCAATACAAAGAGGGAGCATACCGAGACGAGCGAAGAGAGAACGTGAGCTTCTTCATCTTGCATCGGATCGTCAACAGAGTAAAGAAGATGCCATAACACTCCTTATCCACCGCCACACCCCAGATCAAAAAAATATTGTACTTAGATTGTCTATCCAGGACCTCTTTGTAGTTTCTTTATTAAATCAAGCTCTTTTAGAACTTTTCGAATTTAATGGCGAACAAGATGGCGACTCGGCTAGGGACGTCTTTCTCCTTTGATGAGAAATCTGTGGCACAATCTGACGCAGCCAAGCTCGGGTCCACTCAAAGGATAATGGTGGTCCGCTTTGACCAGCAGGCCGTCGAGGACATGCTCTCCGGGGACAGCGCGAGTCCTTCTCCGAGGCAAGCAAAGCCCAAGAAGACCCGCAAGACGTGGGTAGCAAATGCCACCGCGCCTCACCCAACTACGGAGTAGGCGCTCCCCGTCTCTCTCCCTACCCCAGGGACCGCACATCATGCGTCCACTGATTATGCGGCAGCCTCTTCCAACCAGAAGGGTGCTCACCACTCGAAGACCCGTAGGACGTGGGTAGCAAAGGCCACGGCGCCTCCCCCAACTGCGGAGCTTGCTCTCCTCGCCTCTTTTCCTGTTACCGAAGGCGCTCGCCAGGCGTCCCCTCAGGCTATCCATGCAGCATCCTCGCCTGACGTAGAAAACGCTCAGCACCCAAACTCTGGCAGAAGAAAATACTATGATGCCAGACGTTCGGGCGCTGATGCAAGCTCTATGTGGCCAAAGAGGAGGACGCATAAGACTCACTATGCGGCATCGGTTGATGGCCGTATGCGACTCTGGCAGCAGCCGAACCTCTGTTTTTGACCGAATCTCATGCAGCGCTGACCTTATGTGCCATGTTGAGAATGGTGAAAATCTAAACTTAGACTCTTCGTACTATGCGCCTACGGGTGCCAAGAAGATATGCTACGACTCTGCACATTGGACTTGAAGACGAGTTGGGACATGCATCTACCGTTAGCCGAATTTGTATACAATAATAGCTTTCAATCCAGCATTCAGATTGTGCCGTATGAGGCATTGTATGGGCGGAAGTGCAGATCCCCGATCTGTTGGGACAAAGTTGGAGAACGGCAAATTCTGGGCCCTGAACTTGTGTAGCAGACTGTCCAAAAGATTTATTTGATTTGGGAACGGCTAAAGGTAGCTCAGAGTCGCCAAAAGAGCTACGCTGATACGCGTCGACGTCCACTTGAGTTCCTTGAAGGCGATCGGGTATTTCTTAAAGTTTTGCCCATGCGAGAAGTCACCAGATTTGGAGCAAAAGGAAAGTTAAGTCCAAGATTCGTCGGTCCGTTCGAGATACTAAAACGAGTCACCTCAGTTGCATATCAGATTGCCTTACCACCGTCACTATCCGAAGTGCACGATGTCTTCCATGTTTCATAGCTTAGGAAGTACGTGTAAGACCCGAGTCATGTGGTGGATCTGGATCAACTGGATCTTAAGGCAGACTTGACTTATTGTAACGCCCCACAACCGTAGGGTGCGTTACGCTGAGTCGGATTGAATGAAACAAATGCTGGTTCCATTTGATTTGTTGGATTTTGGAAATAAGTATTGATTGAGTTGTTTCATGTGCAGATGGCTAGCGGGTTCGATGGAAATCAGGTATTCGTTCAGAGCAGTACTGAGATAGCTGAGTTGGAATGATAATGCCATCTTCCTTAGTCCGATCGGTTGGATGATTTGTAGAGCACGGCCTGCTCGCACGGTCATACCAGTTGAGTAGATAGCGCTTGCATCGGACCACGGGTTCAAAGGATTGGCCGTATCGGCAGGACAGGATGCTTAACGGGATCAAACATTGTGAGTGGGCTCTTTCCCTTCTCCTCTACTCCTTCATGCCTAATAATATGAAAAACACGTAAATGGCTTGAACACTTGGGCTGAAATATTGGGAATCACTACACTGAGGCGTGCATAGAGTGTACGCCATTGGCTTGGTAGGATTGTGGCTTGATTTGGTTTGTGCGTTGGATAGTTGGAGCTAGAGTTGGAATATTATATTTGAGGCAGTTGGTTGGATAATTGGGATTATGCTTGGACAGTTGGAATGATGCATTGAGAGATTGGGAACATTGAGATTTGGGCGAGCGAGTGTGCATCCGTGCACGGGTATCACTTGGTCGCTTTGTCTTGCAAAGCGAGCAGTTATGGTTCAAAACCGAACAACTGCATCGGCGAGGGTGTTGTGCCGCTTGATGGGGCATCATGCCACGAATGGGGCATTGTGCCACTGAAACGGCATTGTGCCATGGGTTAGCTTTGAGCATGGGTGTTGCACCATTGGAAATACTGTGTTGAGAAGAGGCATTGTGCCTATGGGAATAACTTGTGAATGGTGCCTTGGGCTATATGTTGGAAGAATGGTTATGGATGTATTGGTTGGATTATTAGTGGAACGAGTCTAGGATCGCTTGGTGGGGCGAGAATGTTCGATCCTCTCGTCATACCTACTTGGTGTCTGTATGTCACGGACAACCTGTATTGCACAGGGTTTGGTCTCCTCGAACGGGTACTCCGGGGCACCGGGACCGTTCGGCCATGGAGGAGACAATTGGGTAACGCGTCTTGGGCGCGGTGCCAGCGGTTGGAATCGATCCAGGTGGGTTAGCTACTTAGCTCTGTTTCGAGGAGAACCGCATTTGATCAGTCCGATCAAAGTCCTTTATGGCTTGGCCAGTGACTTCATATAGTATAGTGTTGGCTTGTTTTTCTTTTGTTGGTTTGGCTTTCGTGTAGACGCGGCCACCTTGCCTCGGCAAGAGTGTGCACTGTGAGATTTGGATTGTAAGTGTTGGTTGAGGATGGATATTGAGGCTTGGTTGATGGTTCGACATGTTATCGTGTTGCTTGGACTTGAGCAGGACGGTTTGCATGCTAGTTTTCCCCGAGTTGCTTATATATTTGCTTGTCGTTTGGTTTGAGTTGAGTGCTTGCATGCTTAAACCGCTTTACAGCTTTCCTTAACATGTCATCCCTATGCCATGAAATGAATATAGGATTCAACTAGAAAGATCACCATATAACTGTTTGCATTCACTATTTTTACTTAGTATCGGCTTAGGCGAGTGGGTTACCCCGCTCACCAGTACGGTTGTGTACTGACCCACGTTTGTGGGCATTATTTTAGGTACGCAGGTGTAGTGGCGCTGCTTGGATATACGGGACATGATGTATGAACTGTAAGTACCTTTGTGGGCTAGAGAAAAGAGCAAGAGTATTTCATCGCCTTCGTGGCATCGCCTTCGTGGCCTTGTCTTCGATGAGGCATTTTATTTGACCCTATCGTGAGCTTCACTGCGTATTACTCTGATTGTGTGCTTGGTACACAATACTTGACTTCCGCTGCAACTTGGTTGTTTCAATGATAACATTTGGTGTTTGACAACATCGCCTTGTACGAGCGCAACTCCAGGCTCGTACGGCATCACGTCTTGATGAGAACGATGGTCCTGCGGGAGAGCTGTAAACGTGGTGATTCACGTTCAGCGGGGACTATCGAGCTTGCGGGAGATTGGGGCGTGACAAATTGGTATCAGAGCGCCTGGTTCATTTTCTCGGACTTGGTCCTTCGCTTCATCACAAACTCTAAATAGCTTTCGCGTGTCGTCTAGCTCTTGACTCTACTCGGTGCCGCATCGGATGTTTCATGCAATAAGTCTATTTATTGCTAGTTGTGGCTGCATATTATTCTTTGTTGGGTTGCCTTGGTTGGTTTTCGTAGGATCGCTTAGTCTCGTTAGGCGTTGTTGCATTTGTGCAACAAGTGTGGGCTTTTGTTGGGTTGGCTTGGCTTAGCGTTCGGGAGTTTCTGATTGCCTCAATGGATCAGTTGGTTGGCTAACGAGATTTGGTTATGCGGCATGTTTTGAGTAGAAACATTCGATGAGAATGAATCCTTACACGAGTTGCTCGTCTAGCGATTGTGTTGGATAGAAGTTGGAATTTTGGCTGTGGCGTATCGGTTGAGCAGGTTTGAGTTTGTCTCAGGAATATATGGATAAGTTGGTACAAGTTGCTCGTACAACAAAAGTGTGAAACCGTTGGGTATTGGGTTGGACTATTTGGAAGACAATCATTGCACGATTGCTCGTGTTGAGAAGGTATCAGACGGGTTGAGAAACAGTTGGATAATTCAAGCGTTGCCTGAGTTTTGTGTCAAACTCGGATTGGAAAAGACATGATCATGCATGGAGAATAGTTCGAACGGATCTTGGATTCGTGCAGGAAAACGTAATGTGAGTAGTGACTTGATTCGAAGTGGTATATGGGATCAAACGTGTTAAGCAAGGCATTGGAAATATTTTGGTTGGATATCTATGGGAATTGCCTGAACGGACTCGTGAAACGAGAATACAAGTTGGTTGGTGCACGTCGGTTGAGTTGGGAAGAATAAAAATGGAGCAAGCGAATATTGAGTTGAGCATATCGTGAACGGACTGATGCAAATGAAAGCATCGTTGGGCTTAAGTGATGGACGAGATCGGAACGAACAACTGGGATGCGCTTGAACGAGCAATGGGTGAATCAAATGATAGCGAGCACGAACTACGATTTTGGGCGACATATTTGAGCTGTTGGTTGAGCAAAGAAACACGATATTGGTCTGGAGGGACAATGAGATGGATTCACACAAACTTGAAAGATTTTGGATGTTGCTGCTAGTGAAGTTGACTCAGGTTTAGCGGAAATGGAATTTTGGGCAAGATGGTGCAACGATAGTAAACAGATTCTCCGGAAGACGTGGACGGACGTTTGAAGATAGCTAAATGTGATAGCAACGTCGGAATAAATCACTGTGTTGCTCGAGTAAGTTGGACGTGCATTGTGGAATATGGCAATTCAGAAATTTGATGGATTCAGGACAGTAAGACGGATTGATGGAAGACAGTTTCAACGAGCGCGGATCTCGGATTCGGGAGTTCGCTCGGGTGGATGGTTGGATTTTGATTCGGATTTTGCAGATGAGATATAGCATGGTTTATAATAACTGTCCATCGTGATGATTACAATTATCAAGCGTAGCTTCGGGACATCTGATCCTAAGCGACCTTGACCCGCTAATCGGATATGAATATGGTAGACCCATAGAACGACCCTTGAGGCGGCGTATTTGGGAATGCGTCGAGGGCAGATGTGAGCAATGTGATTTGGCTTATTGACTGAGTGTTGGATTTGAGAGACCCTTGGGATAGTCTTCAGCTGAAGATGCAGCCAGAAGATCGAAGCGATGGTGAAGTAGCCTAGTCAACTGATGAGATTCAGAGTCACAGATTTTTGTAGATGGCATCGCCTCTGACTCATCGTGCTCTGGAAGGGAATAGAATTTATATGAATGGACGACTGTGGCGGCTCATTCAAATCAAATCTTTGCGAATACTGGAAGGGACAGACGTGCTTCAGATTTACAAGATGTCTCGAAACTTAGTCTGGGAAGCGTGCTCATTCGGAAGGCGAAGGTGATATCCTATGCTTCGAGGTAGTAGAAGCAGCACGAAGAACTATTCCATGCGCAACCTAGGAATTGTGGCGAGTGTGTCCACGTTGAAATCGTGGCGACACTATCCCTTTGGCGTGGCGGCGAGATCTTCGTGGATCACACAAACCTCAATATAGATGTTCACCCTGTGAGGTATTGAGATTGAGGAAGAGGTGTTGGACTGAGCTGATGAAAGCAAAGTTGATATTTGGGTAAGTCGCCTAGATGGGGTAGTATCATTTGAGTTGATCGTTCGGTGCATGAGATATATTTGGAGATGTTGCTAGTGCGGATTCAGAAATAGTTGGATGGATTGAGTTGGAACTCGGACTGATTGATCGGTGGAAAATCATCATATTGAAAATAGTGCTCAAGCGAATATGTTGGAATGGAAATCAGGTTTGGTTCAATTGGGAGTAAAGCAAATGGATGCCTCGGACATAAAGATACCCTTGTAACTTATCCAAATTGGCTATCGCAAAGCTCGGCTGAAATACATGTATTTTAGGGACGCCTTAAATATGTGTATCGATCCAAAACTAAGCGATACGAGGAATTCGTATTGAGCTGCAAGGAGGATGTGGGAATATAGAATTTGTACGAGCATTCAACAGAGCAAGATGCTGAGTCTGGATCAGGATAATGTGAGTTGCATAGAGCAGATCCATGGAATTAGATTGTGGCATGTGATAGGAATGAGTACCAGCACGGTTCGTGGATGAACCTGATTCTAAGTGGTATATTATGTAACGCCCCGCAACCGTACGGTGCGTTACGCTGAGTCGGATTGAATGAAACAAATGCTGGTTCCATTTGATTTGTTGGATTTTGGAAATAAGTATTGATTGAGTTGTTTCATGTGCAGATGGCTAGCGGGTTCGATGGAAATCAGGTGTTCGTTCAGAGCAGTACTGAGATAGCTGAGTTGGAATGATAATGCCATCTTCCTTAGTCCGGTCGGTCGGATGATTTGTAGAGCACGGTCTGCTCGCACGGTCATACCAGTTGAGTAGATCGCGCTTGCATCGGACCACGGGTTCAAGGGATTGGCCGTATCGGCAGGACAGGATGCTTAACGGGATCAAACATTGTGAGTGGGCTCTTTCCCTTCTCCTCTACTCCTTCATGCCTAATAATATGGAAAACACGTAAATGGCTTGAACACTTGGGCTGAAACATTGGGAATCACTACACTGAGGCGTGCATAGAGTGTACGCCATTGGCTTGGTAGGATTGTGGCTTGATTTGGTTTGTGCGTTGGATAGTTGGAGCTAGAGTTGGAATATTACATTTGAGGCAGTTGGTTGGATAATTGGGATTATGCTTGGACAGTTGGAATGATGCATTGAGAGATTGGGAATATTGAGATTTGGGCGAGCGAGCGTACGTCCGTGCACAGGTATCACTTGGTCGCTTTGTCTTGCAAAGCGAGCAGTTATGGTTCAAAACCGAACAACTGCATCGACGAGGGTGTTGTGCCGCTTGATGGGGCATCGTGCCACGATTGGGACATTGTGTCACTGAAACGGCATTGTGCCATGGGTTAGCTTTGAGCATGGGTGTTGTACCATTGGAAATACTGTGTTGAGAAGAGGCATTGTGCCTATGGGAATAACTTGTGAATGGTGCCTTGGGCTATATGTTGGAAGAATGGTTATGGATGTGTTGGTTGGATTATTGGTGGAACGAGTCTAGGATCGCTTGGTGGGGCAAGAATATTCGATCCTCTCGTCATACCTACTTGGTATCTGCATGTCACGGACAACCTGTATTGCGCAGGGTTTGGTCTCCTCGAACGGGTACTCCGGGGCACCGGGACCGTTCGGCCATGGAGGAGACAATTGGGTAACGCGTCTTGGGCGCGGTGCCAGCGGTTGGAATCGATCCAGGTGGGTTAGCTACTTAGCGCTGTTTCGAGGAGAACCGTATTTGATCAGTCCGATCAAAGTCCTTTATGGCTTGGCCAGTGACTTCATATAGTATAGTGTTGGCTTGTTTTTCTTTTGTTGGTTTGGCTTTCGTGTAGGCGCGGCCACCTTGCCTCGGCAAGAGTGTGCACTATAAGATTTGGATTATAAGTGTTGGTTGAGGATGGATATTGAGGCTTGGTTGATGGTTCGACATGTTATCGTGTTGCTTGGACTTGAGCAGGACGGTTTGCATGCTAGTTTCCCTCGAGTTGCTTATATATTTGCTTGGCGTTTGGTTTGACTTGAGTGCTTGCATGCTTAAACCGCTTTACAGCTTTCCTTAACATGTCATCCCTATGCCATGAAATGAATATAGGATTCAACTAGAAAGATCACCATATAACTGTTTGCATTCACTATTTTTACTTAGTGTCGGCTTAGGCGAGTGGGTTACCCCGCTCACCAGTACGGTTGTGTACTGACCCACGTTTGTGGACATTATTTCAGGTACGCAGGTGTAGTGGCGCTGCTTGGATATACGGGACATGATGTATGAACTGTGTAAGCCCCCTGATTTTTTCAAGAATTTTTTCAAGAATTTTTCGGGATTTTTCTGTCATTAAAACCTAGGTATTTTCTAATTAAATCATTTTTAATTACTATTAATTAATATTAAAATATTATGGAAATAATATTTTATGGTGTAAAATGGAAAACCGAGCATAGGGTAATTTTCGGTGAATTTATTGGACTCCGGAAACCCGTTTAAAGTCCTAAAAACTATTTATAAAATAAACCAATTTAAACCTAGAAATAAACCGGGTTTATTCCAAATAAACCAAACCGCTGTGAACCAAACCATTGATTGACCCGAACCAAACCGATTTCTTAGTGGGTCGGGTCGGGTCGGATCTGAATCGAACCCGACCCGAAACCCATTAACCCATGCCTGAACCCTAATCCCGATTCTCCTCGGGATTACTGTTCACCCTATTTAATTCCCTCGAATTCTGTGCCACCGCCGCCGCCAACTACCCCGACTTCACTCCTCCCCGTGCCGACGACCTCCTTGCCGGAACCCTAGATCAGAACTCCCGCTGTCATCTCCTCGATCCTCCCCGCTCGGCCTCGCCTCACCCCTGTCACCCTCTCCGCAGCAGCACGACCGCCCCTCCGTTCTCCCCCAATTCCCTTGGCCTAAACCCTAGCCGACCACCGGCACCGCACTCCCTCGGCGTCTCAACCCCGACCGACTTCACCTCCGTCGGCCTGAACCACCAGCACGTCACCACCCCTCCTCTCTCCCTGATCTCCTTCCCCGCGACGAACCCCTCCGCCGCCTTGCGCCTCCGCTGCCCTCATCTTCTCTTCCCACAGCCCAGCCGACGACCTCACCTCTCCGCCGCCGCTCCCTCATCTTCCCCGACCTAACTCCCCGCTCCAGCCGCTCAGCCCCGCCTGAGCCGACGCTGATCCTCCACCGTGAACTCCCCGATCGACAGAACCCACAACCCCGACGTCTCCGCCCTACTCCGGCAAGCCCCGGCGCCTGTGACAGAAACCCTAACCCTAACCCTAGAACCTAAAACGCGACACAGGACACGGACACAGGACTCCGACACGACTCGGACACGTGAGAATCGGTCTTCGCGGAGCCCTGTTCAGGTACTCTTTTCTCTCTCCTCGCTGACCCGTTTTCAATTCCGTCAGTTGCTTACGTAGCCTGTATGACCCCCTCGGTGCCCGTGCAACCCGCTCGGTGCATCGCGTCCTGTGGTGATCGCAAACCGCGATCCAAAAACAGGAAAATCAACGCCCTGTTTTACCCCGGAACTGAGTTTGCCCCGTCAATCGGGACAACTTGGTCGCACGCGGTCTTTACCGAACTGTGGGCGACATTGATACGGTCGTGTAGGATTTCGCAGAAGTCGATTCGGAGGTGCGTGCACCCCGGAATCAACGCGTATCCGCCGACACCGTCCCGTATCCGTCGATTCTGGAACACGCTGTAACTTCGTGTACACACGTCGGATCGAGACAAAACTTGCGCCATCGGACTCGTAGCAATACGCTGGTCCTGTGACCCAAGTTTGGTCCGATTCTGAGAACGTTGACAAAATCGCGTATCGTGGGCCCCACAGGCTCCACTTGACGGGCGATTTTGTGATCGGCTCATCGAAATTCAATTCTGGAAGTTCCGTCGGGTTCGTATCAGCGTTTCTGACCTGTTGACACTAAGTTTGGTGAATTTGGAGACCTTTGACCCTGACACGCTTTTCGGTGCAAAGTGGCCCACATGTGGACCCCGCTTTGGCCCGGAAATGTCATTTTTGCCCTTGTGTCCAAATTGGACGTAAGAACAGGCGTTTCTAGCTATTTGATATTTTTTGAATCTAATGGTGATGTTTATTTCAGCAACCGGAGTAGTACCTGCAGATCACACGGAGACCAGAGCTACAGTTGGAGCCAGGACCACAGGCAAGTGTACCTTGCCAAACTTTGCAGTCTTGTTGCATAATCTCTTTGATTCTTTTACATTGTTGTGCATGCTTAACCTAGGACCGTGTGACGTACTTAGCGTCCGATTATAGTCGGGTGCCAACACCGCACGCGGTGTTGGGTACGGTCATCTAGAGATGGACATTCGTGACACTATATATTCTTGTACTTGTCTTACCAAGTACGCTTGACTCAGGACACTTGACACTATTCATGAGACAGGATTTTCTCGAGATATTCGTGGTAATTCTGTATAGGATACAGGACTTGGACATTATATTCTTAGATATAGTATGACTTGTTGCATTAGTCTTGATCCTGCGTGTCATGGACATGAGACGTGAGATTTCATTGGGTGGGGAGAGTGTTACCATATGAAAGGCTGATTATATTATATATTGACATCTGGATGTGTCTTAGTCTCTGACACAGAGCTATGGTACCAGTTCTGGCCCTTCGAGAAAATACTGCTATGGGTTTCTCCGACACTGATCCTGTAGTAGTCTCAGCCCGAGTATGGAATAATGTTCTCATTTGCATATCACTTAGCTGGTTATTTACTTACCCTATTATTTCATTTATTTGCTGCACTGCATTTATTTTGGCTTGTATTTTCTGTACCTTGCTGTCCCCTGAGGACCTGGATCCGGATTATGTCCCCAGATATTGCAAACGAGATCTACCCCGAGGTTTACGGGACCAGAGCATTGGCATTAGCAGGAGCAGGTGCCTATATTAGAGCAGAACCAGGATCTGAGGACGAGATCGTACCAGAGGACTTCTCTTGAGTATTGGCTTGAGATACTCATTATTTTCAGTTTCTAGTTATTTATTTTCCAGTCTATTTCATTGATGTAGCAGACTTGTACTCGAATTGTTCTCCGAGACATTTTATTGAGATTTGTCAGTTATTTATTTACTTTATTTCTGTCATTTGATCTGTGATTATCTGTTGTGGATGAGATTAGTATAGACTGTGACTGGTACCACTGGATCTACTTATTATTATATCACAGCTTAAGTATGCCCTGATGGACCCATTAAATTGGGTTGTCCATCGGTGCGTACTGCTGGCCATTATCACGCGTCCGGTCCCTCGGTATTTTGGGACTGGGGCGTGACATGGTTTTTGTGGTGGCCCATGCAGGTCGACGACTAAATTGTTCGGTTTCAACTTAGGGACCGAGCAAGCCTGCAATAAGAATAGAATAAGTTTTAGGATCTCATCCACATGCTTGAAACGTTCTTGATATCTATATTGTATTCGAATTAAATTTCTTGCATCTTGCCTTGATTCCTGTGCGCCTCTTATAGTTTATTTTTGATGCAGAGTAATGGATTCAAGAGCAAACGACGAAACTCCAGCAAACACACCAATAGGTGCGGTAGCCACCTACGGAGAAGATGAAGTGGCACCATTGAGTGGAGATCCCTCTACTCACCAAGGCAGCCAAGCAGATCAGCATGCTCCTAGATTTCGGCGAGACGACATCCCACCGCCTCCGCAGTTCGTTCCACCAATGCCTGTATTTCCACCAGGACAGCCTATGGACGGGCAGCAGATGTTCCAAATAATCTACGCAATGATGCAGGCCCAACAGCATATTTATCAAGAAGCTCAACGTCGTGAAGCAGATTACTTGAGGAACAGCATAGTAAATGCATTGGATCAGGCCAACCTACCAACTCGCCGACAACCGACGGGCTCTATCACCGACTTCCGCCAGCTGAAGCCCCGCACCTTCTCAGGCAAGGAGGAACCTACTGAAGTTCATGAGTGGCTTACCAACATACGACATCAATTAGAAGCAGCAGAGCTACCAAAGGAACGTTGGATGACTGTCGTCAGAATGCAATTGACGGACAATGCACATCACTGGTGGCTATCTGAGGAGACACGGCTTGGACCAGACCGAGTCACTTGGGAGGAGTTCTCCAGACTCTTCCAAGAGATGTACATTCCAGCTACCGCTCGATCAGAACTCAGAGACAAGTTCAATTGCCTTATCCAAGGCAATATGACAGTGGAAGAGTACAACGCGGAATTTATTCATCTGAGTCGCTTCGCCCCTACCTTGATTCCGACAGAAGAAGAGAAGGCCGAGAAGTTCTTCGATGGACTAAACTTCGAGCTACAGAAACTAATTGGATCCATTGCGCCCACATCCTACTCGGACGTCCTTGCTGCAGCCCGACGCCTGGAGCGCGTCACCAGGAGAGAGACCAGTTCGAAGCGGACTTCCACATCAGCACCAGCCAGAGCACCACAAGAAGAATCTGCAAAGAGACCTCACCTACAGCAACAGCAGAACGCATCTACACCACAAGTAATAGTCCTCTCTACTTGTCACTACTGTGGCAAAGCAGGCCATCTCGCCAGGGAATGCAGACGCAGGTTAGGACTATGCTTAGGTTGTGGATCCAGACAGCATGCAGTAAGGGACTGCCCTGAGCGTAGAGAAGGAGCACCAAGGGCAAACCAACAAGCTCTACCAGCACCAGGAGGATATCAACCAAGGCCACCCTTGGCACCTCGACCAGCACCCTTCCAGCAGGCCCAGCAACAGCAGAGGGCACCCCCTCAAGGACGCGAAAAAGCTTATGTGATGACTTTGGAGGATGCGCAAATTCATGGAGTAGCTAATGCGCGTAAGTTTTTATATAGTTTATGTTTCTTGTATTGTTTTAGTTTTTGCATGCTGGTTCGTGACCCTGGCCTTCACCTAGTAATTTTGAGATTGCTTAATAACCTAGAATGTTTTTATAATTGATAACCTAATATATTTTAAGTGATAATCTAGTTTTTCTGAACTGTAGTCTTCTAAATCTCCTTCATACGGGAGATTGTATAACCTTTAATACAAAGGAAAAACTATTTTCCTTTGTATTATTCTTACACCCTCAACCTTGACTCTCCTTGATCATGATGTGCTTCGAACAATATTTGCAACCGTGTCATCATTGTTGACCGGTTATTCTTTTGATTGCGAGGACGCAATCCTCTTAAGGGGGGTAGATTGTAAGCCCCCTAATTTTTTCTAGAATTTTTCGGGATTTTTCTGTCATTAAAACCTAGGTATTTTCTAATTAAATGATTTTTAATTGCTATTAATTAATATTAAAATATTATGGAAATAATATTTTATGGTGTAAAATGGAAAACCGAGCATAGGATAATTTTCGGTGAATTTATTGGACTCCGGAAACCCGTTTAAAGCCCTAAAAACTATTTATAAAATAAACCAATTTAAACCTAGAAATAAACCGGGTTTATTCCAAATAAACCAAACCGCTGTGAACCAAACCAAACCATTGATTGACCCGAACCAAACCGATTTCTTAGTGGGTCGGGTCGGGTCGGATCTGAATCGAACCCGACCCGAAACCCATTAACCCATGCCTGAACCCTAATCCCGATTCTCCTCGGGATTACTGTTCACCCTATTTAATTCCCTCGAATTCTGTGCCACCGCCGCCGCCAACTACCCCGACTTCGCTCCTCCCCGTGCCGACGACCTCCTTGCCGGAACCCTAGATCAGAACTCCCGCTGTCATCTCCTCGATCCTCCCCGCTCGGCCTCGCCTCACCCCTGTCACCCTCTCCGCAGCAGCACGACCGCCCCTCCGTTCTCCCCCAATTCCCTCGGCCTAAACCCTAGCCGACCACCGGTACCGCACTCCCTCGGCGTCTCAACCCTGACCGACTTCACCTCCGTCGGCCTGAACCACCAGCACGTCACCACCCCTCCTCTCTCCCTGATCTCCTTCCCCGCGACGAACCCCTCCGCCGCCTTGCGCCTTCGCTGCCCTTATCTTCTCTTCCCATAGCCCAGCCGACGACCTCACCTCTCCGCCGCCGCTCCCTCATCTTCCCCGACCTAACTCCCCGCTCCAGCCGCTCAGCCCCGCCTGAGCCGACGCTGATCCTCCACCGTGAACTCCCCGATCGACAGAACCCACAACCCCGACGTCTCCACCCTACTCCGGCAAGCCCCGGCGCCTGTGACAGAAACCCTAACCCTAACCCTAGAACCTAAAACGCGACACAGGACACGGACACAGGACTCCGACACGACTCGGACACGTGAGAATCGGTCTTCGCGGAGCCCTATTCAGGTACTCTTTTCTCTCTTCTCGCTGACCCGTTTTCAATTCCGTCAGTTGCGTTGCGTAGCCTGTATGACCCCCTCGGTGCCCGTGCAACCCGCTCGGTGCATCGCGTCCTGTGGTGATCGCAAACCGCGATCCAAAAACAGGAAAATCAATGCCCTGTTTCACCCCGGAACTGAGTTCGCCCCGTCAATCGGGACGACTTGGTCGCACGCGGTCTTTACCGAACTGTGCGCGACGTTGATACGGTCGTGTGGGATTTCGCAGAAGTCGATTCGGAGGTGCGTGCACCCCGGAATCAACGCGTATCCGCCGACACCGCCCCGTATCCGTCGATTCTGGAACACGCTGTAACTTCGTGTACACACGTCGGATCGAGACAAAACTTGCGCCATCGGAATCGTAGCAATACGCTGGTCCTGTGACCCAAGTTTGGTCCGATTCTGAGAACGTTGACAAAATCGCGTATCGTGGGCCCCACAGGCTCCACTTGACGGGCGATTTTGTGATCGGCTCATCGAAATTCAATTCTGGAAGTTCCGTCAGGTTCGTATCAGCGTTTCTGACCTGTTGACACTAAGTTTGGTGAATTTGGAGACCTTTGACCCTGACACGCTTTTCGGTGCAAAGTGGCCCACATGTGGACCCCATTTTGGCCCGGAAATGTCATTTTTGCCCTTGTGTCCAAATTGGATGTAAGGACAGGCGTTTTTAGCTATTTGATATTTTCTGAATCTAATGGTGATGTTTATTTCAGCAACCGGAGTAGTACCTGCAGATCACACGGAGACCAGAGCTACAGTTGGAGCCAGGACCACAGGCAAGTGTACCTTGCCAAACTTTGCAGTCTTGTTGCATAATCTCTTTGATTCTTTTACATTGTTGTGCATGCTTAACCTAGGACCGTGTGACGTACTTAGCGTCCGATTATAGTCGGGTGCCAACACCGCACGCGGTGTTGGGTACGGTCATCTAGAGATGGACATTCGTGACACTATATATTCTTGTACTTGTCTTACCAAGTACGCTTGACTCAGGACACTTGACACTATTCATGAGACAGGATTTTCCCGAGATATTCGTGGTAATTCTGTATAGGATACAGGACTTGGACATTATATTCTTAGATATAGTATGACTTGTTGCATTAGTCTTGATCCTGCGTGTCATGGACATGAGACGTGAGATTTCATTGGGTGGGGAGAGTGTTACCATATGAAAGGCCGATTATATTATATATTGACATCTGGATGTGTCTTAGTCTCTGACACAGAGCTATGGCACCAGTTCTGGCCCTTCGAGAAAATACTGCTATGGGTTTCTCCGACACTGATCCTGTAGTAGTCTCAGCCCGAGTATGGAATAATGTTCTCATTTGCATATCACTTAGCTGGTTATTTACTTACCCTATTGTTTCATTTATTTGCTGCACTGCATTTATTTTGGCTTGTATTTTCTGTACCTTGCTGTCCCCTGAGGACCTGGATCCGGATTATGTCCCCAGATATTGCAGACGAGATCTACCCCGAGGTTTACGGGACCGGAGCATTGGCATTAGCAGGAGCAGGTGCCTACATTGGAGCAGAACCAGGATCTGAGGACGAGATCGTACCAGAGGACTTCTCTTGAGTATTGGCTTGAGATACTCATTATTTTCAGTTTCTAGTTATTTACTTTCCAGTCTATTTCATTGATGTAGCAGACTTGTACTCGGATTGTTCTCCGAGACATTTTATTAAGATTTGTCAGTTATTTATTTACTTTATTTCTGTCATTTGATCTGTGATTATCTGTTGTGGATGAGATTAGTATAGACTGTGACTGGTACCACTGGATCTACTTATTGTTATATCACAGCTTAAGTATGCCCTGATGGACCCATTAAATTGGGTTGTCCATCGGTGCGTACTGCTGGCCATTATCACGCATCCGGTCCCTCGGTATTTTGGGACTGGGGCGTGACAAACTGTAAGTACCTTTGTGGGCTAGAGAAAAGAGCAAGAGTATTTCATCGCCTTCGTGGCATCGCCTTCGTGGCCTTGTCTTCGATGAGGCATTTCATTTGACCCTATCGTGAGCTTCACTGCGTATTACTCTAATTGTGTGCTTGGTACACAATACTTGACTTCCGCTGCAACTTGGTTGTTTCAATGATAACATTTGGTGTTTGACAACATCGCCTTGTACGAGCGCAACTCCAGGCTCGTACGGCATCACGTCTCGATGAGAATGATGGTCCTGCGGGAGAGTTGTAAACGTGGTGATTCACGTTCAGCGGGGACTATCGAGCTTGCGGGAGATTGGGGCGTGACACTTATCTCGAACAACCTGTGTGAATTTTGGATCGTAAGGAGAAGCTGCTTCGGAGTCGTTCGGTTACTCTCGTGCGCGTGCTTTGGCAAAATCATTCGGTCGAAGAATCCACTTTGGAGCTTGAATCTGAGATGAGGGAAAGGTTTCCTTCATTGTTTTCTAATGGTAGGTTCTATTCCTAAGTTTTATGGACGAAACTTCCAATTAGTTGGGTAGGATGTGGTGCCCCGTTCTCCCTATTCGGGGAGTGCGGCTAAGAAATACAAATCGGTATCGTTCGATCGGGATAGATTAAATCAAGAACTCATCCTCGTTATATATGGATTTGCTTCTTCGAAATTGATTTCCATATTCAGTGTACCATGCCCCCAGGATCGACTTAGCGGCAGAGTCACGAGGGACCTCTTCGCTGCATCTTTTGTTGCCTAGTTTTCGCTGTCGTTTGTTGCTTTCATGTCTTGAGTTGATTTTCAGATTTGCTTGTATTTTCTTGAACGATTTTGATAGATTTTATTATTTTTATTCGTTGAACTGCACTTCAATTTTCGAGATTGGAAAGAGTGGAAGAGGTATTGATCAGTTGTTCGTGGCAATGCACGTGAACGAGCAGTAGGCGACGCGCGAGTAGAGTCCTGAAGCACCTCTTTCCTTTCCTTCTCTAACCAACTTGTGAGTGGATTATATTCGATTCAGTTGACCCTTCTTCCAAGTCTTCACATCTAAAAATCTTGTATTCTTGCTTTCCCCGATCAAACGTTACCAAATAATAACTAAAAGATGTCAAGATAAAAAGGAATAGACTTGGACTATTTTGCTTGTCAATTAAACTTGTGAACGGTTACCTCATTTCATGCTAGTTCGTTCGGGATGTTCTTCATATGCTTCAATTTTAGTTAGAATGTATATTTCTTCTATAAATTGTGCTATGCATATAGAACACACTTTGTTATGCGATATATTGATCAGAAAGATTATGCAAAACCGTTTATACTATGGAACTTGTACCGTGCTAGTATTTTCCTAAATTTAATGAATACCGTTTGATCACGGACAACTTGTGCACAAGATTTTATGGTTTCCGCGGACGGTCGCCGGGGCACTGGGACCGATCCGATCCGATTCGGGCAGAACATTATGTATAGTCGTATGTTATGGATGAAGTATTATGTAGCGGAGCTCGCCACCTGCGTTGCATATCATTTTTGTCTCGAGACTATAACCCATCCCTGTGGCATTATTCCAGTGATCCCTTCGTATATGTAAACCTGTACAAGCTAACTTGTGTCTTCGTGGCAGGGAAGGGCATGGTAAGTATTATGCAGGTGGTTCAGACGGGTAGGTAAAAGTCACCGAACGGTGGCAAGTTCTTGCTTGTAAAATGAACCAAGGCAAGATAGAAAGACCACAAATAAAATGCATGCTTCATATAAATAACGTGTTGATTGGTATAGTTGGGTTAGCTTGCCTTCACCAGTACGTTTTGATGTACTGGCCCTCGTTGAAACAGGTTCCCCGCACTAAGGAGATCCTGCGAGGAGCAGAAGTCATTCCCCAATCCAGTCCAGCTGTAGGCGCGACCTGATCTTGCCATCTTTTGGAGCATTTTGAAGCAAGGAGCTAGCAACCTAAACTCAATGCAGCTCCGTGGGAAAGCTATCATCCCGCCTGGAGGTCCCTTATTTTGAGTTTTAGTAAAGGATGTAATGTACAGGACAACTATCTCATTTTGTGTCAATTTTTGTAAGCCTGTGCGGCAACCTTCTGACTCGTTCAAGAGTTTATAAAAAAAGATGTTCATTATCAATAAAGAAAACTTTTTCATGTTTCAACTTTGTGCTTCAATTTATTTGCATACTCTAAATATGTACTCGCTATGCAAAATATCTTAGCCTTGTGCCATGCGCAACCTAGGCCCGTACGGCGTCACGCCAGAGGGACAACTAACAATTTCACGGAATTGGGGCGTGACACTATATATGGTCAAAGCCTAGGCTGCTGTTGACGTACTGATGTTGTAACTGCTGATACCAATGGATGGGCAATACTCCATAATCATGAATCATAATCTCGAGTGATGGTACTGACATTCGGGGAATAGTTCCTCCAATTTATGCATGGGACCTCTTTTGACCTCCAGTTCTTACGTCTAGCCTCTGAATGGTGATCTCATGTCTCCTAATCGCTGTCAGAAGTGCATCAAATGTCTGATAATCATGTCCCTCAACAAACTGCATGATCTCCATGTGAAGCCTCTGATGGAACCTCATAGATAGCTCTGGCTCTAGGGATACCATCTCCAATGCAAACCTATTCAGCCTATAATACTCTGATGCATACTTGTCTACTTATCTCCCTGACTGCTTGAGGCTGATGAACCTCTACTGCAACTTAAATCAATCTATTGCACTAAAGTAATTGATCTGAATCTGGTCTTAAAATTAAACCAAGAGATAGGACGTGCAAGACCCTCAAACAAAGCCTACCCATATATAGTAAGGTCCTGCAACTACAACTTCACAAAATCCACATGCTTTCTATTAGGAATCTTGGTTGATGTTAGGATACACTATATGTCTTATAGCCAAGCATCTGAAGTAACGAATTTTTTTGTGTCAAAGAAGTATCGAGGGTTGAGCCGACAAAATTTGCATGCCGACCCAGAATTCTGTCTCCCGCCACTCTCCAAGTCTATCTACAATCCTTGGTTGAGCAGGACATTATGCTCCCGCTAATGGTGATGTTGACTTGTTGAGTAGTCAATATTCCATGAATAATGTAAAAAAAAGTGTGGGTGTCGAATTCTACTAATGCTGCTGGAGCCACTAAAACTTACAGCTCTGGATACACAAACGACTTTACCTCTATATGAATTGGTATTTGACCCTGAGGAGGTAGGACCTTCTGTCGATACTCAATCGATTCCTGCCCTACCATATCTGCTACTCCAAGTAACGAGGATGAAGTGTCCGTGAAAGAAAATGACATAAAATATCATGTAGATGTGCAACCTCTTTTCTTTTCCAAGATTGATTTTGTTTTTCTTGAATATTTTGTTCCAGTTTAGTCTATTTTTGTTCATCCATCAAAACTTGGATGTTGTTCAGTATTCCAATCAAGGGTTGTCATGTGTCAACTTAAAGTCACTTTTTTATTATTATTACGAGGTGAGAAATTAAATTAAAAACAAAAGTGATTTTGGTGAATAATCGATAGTGGAATGATGAACATCATCCAAGTTTTGGTAGGTGAAAAAATGGACTCCTACTAGTTAATGGTAATATCTTTTGTCCCACTAATCTCTCTCATTTTTTGTTTTATTTTACTTGTCCCTTTCTCCTAACCATTTTTGGGGACTTGTTTTGAAGTTTTGTAGAGTCCTATGTTACCATTTTTCTCAAAAACAAAATTATTGTCTCCAAACCCTTGCATGTTTTTCTAATTTACTTGTAATTTTTTTTTCACCTACATTGTCGCTTCTTTGGCCCCCAACAGGATATTATAACACACAAAGTCCTACTTCCATTTTGTTTTTGTCCTGACTTAATAAAGAATTTTTATAAAGGTATTACAAAATTTAGTAAGGGTTGTCCACATTTTTTGTTTTTATTTATAAGTTTGCCACTGAAAAAATTGTTATGGACTATCCACTACAGAGTATAAAAGTAAAAAAAAAAAAAAAATCTTTATCATCTTTTTCTTTTTTTCTCTTCCAAATTTTAAATATGTTAGGGTTTCATGTTCATGCCTAGATTTTATTTTCTAGTAACTAAAATTTTGTTTATGATTCATTTTGGACGAATTTTCGAAGTATCGAACATATTTTAGAATTTTTGAACTTTCAAAAATTCGTCTACAGTCTCGACGAAGACAATGATGGACTGTCAAAGTTTTTGAATTTTCTACCTATTGCAAAGACTGTCAATTTGTTTGACTGTCCTACCTATTGGAAGAGCTGTCAAAATTTGACACTCCTTCCAATTCTGGACCTCAACGAGACCATGTAACACTTTGAAACACAAGATGATTGCAAATTAAAAATAAAAATAAAACCCACAAAACTGTTTACAAAAAACAAGAGAGAGAGAGAGAGCCAACTTATATTTCATATATCTTCAAAATAGAGCTGAAACTCTTATGTACAAATTCATCTTTCTTTGTATATATTGACGATAATAATTGAAATAAAACTAAACCCTAAAATAATATGCAGTCATAAATTACTAGAGAATCTAAACAGTAAAAAGCCAAAGAATCCAGCTCATCCGTCCTTAAAGAAATTGGAAATGTTGTCCGAAAAAAATTTCAAAAGCTAAATTAAAGAATAGAATAATGTTGGAAGAGAACATATATCTACTTAAATTGCAGGTTTAAAACTAACAAATGATAATTGCAATACGCAAAATAATTTACATAAATAGCTAGATGGAGAGAAAAATAAATTTAAAAAATATTAATTGTTCAACTAATTTATAAGATGCGCGTAGTAGTGTTCCTCCGGCATCCGATACTGACAAACGGGACAAGAGGCGTGCATCCCCAGCCACTTGTCGATACAGCTCCCGTGGAACCTATGCCGGCACGGCATCACCTTCACCTTCTTGGAGAGCAGCTCCTCGAGGCACACCGGACAATCTCCTAGTCCTCCCTCGGTCCCTTCTTCTTCGACAGCTAATTCCGCTCCGGCGAACATCTCAGCCGATAGTGCTGGCCCTCCTTCGAGGACAACCATCCATGAGTTGATCAAAGGCTGGAACAGCTCAGTCCGAGCGATCCTCAACAGGATCCGAAAGAGGAGACGAGTACAAAAACTCTCCTCCGAGGCCATTAGCTAGAGATCAAGTAATGAATTAACAGCTGTGGAAGAAGTAGAAGAAGAAAACAGCTAGATTGATTAATTAATTAATTTGAGGAAGGATCAGATCACGTGTGGCCGGAGAGCTAGCTAGGGACGAGAGGAATTAATTAAGCAAGCTGTAGGCTTCTATAATAGATGGTGGTGGGTATATATAGATATGCTTGGACGAATATATCTGGATACTAATTAGACTTCCTACTTCAATAAGGACTTCCTATTTAAGATATCAGGATACTACTACTATTGCTACTAGTATGGATATTAGGATACTAGGTTGTATCTTATCTTCGTTAGTCATCTGGTAGCTTTGCTTGCATAGAACTCCTAATATATATACTTTTTTTTTAAAGCGACTCCTAATCTTCTCAAAAGGGTTTGAATGCTTGTATCTTTTATGGAATCCAACCACAATATATATATATATATATATATATATATATATATATATATATATATATATATATATATATATATATATGTGTGTGTGTGTGTGTGTGTGGAAGAGATAATTGTGTTACAGACTCCTAGTCCGAAGGCTACAAATTTGACCTGAAAGCATTGTGTCGAAGTGGCATGGTGCCTATGGGGATAACTTGAGATGATGCCTAGGAATATAGTTATAGAATGGTTATGGATAATTGGATGGATCGGGGCGAGTATCGTTTGGTGAGGCGATAAGGCTCGATTCTCTCATCATACCTACTTCAAGTTTGCATTGGTCACGGACAACCTGTTGCACACAGGGTTTGGTTTCCTCGAACGGGATAGGCTCCGGGGCACCAGGACCGTTTGGCCATGGAGGAAACAAAATGGTAACGTACCTTGGGCGCGGTGCCGGTGGTTCGAGATGACCAGGCAGACTAGCTACTCTGTGCTGGATCGGGTAGAACTGCAGTTGATTAGTCCTTTATGGCTTGGCCAGTGACTTCATATAGATAGAGTTGGTTTAGTTTGGGTCGTGAATTCGTGTAGGCGGCGGCGGGCGACCACCTTGTCTTGAGCAAGAGTGTGCATAACGATGATTGGATTAGCAAGGCTTGGATTGTGGCATGGTAGTTTCCTTTGAGTTGGATATATCTGCTAGTATATTTGCTTTAGTTGAATGCTTAACCTGCTTTACAGTTTTTTTTAACATGTCATATCTCTGCCATGAAATTAATCTAGGATTCAAGTAGAAAGATCACCATATAACTTTTCGTATTCACTATCTATTTTTGGAAGAGAGAATTGTGTTACAGACTCCTAATCCGAAGGCCTACAAATTCGACCTGAAGGTCCCACACATCTCGATCCGTAGGTCAGCACCGCACTTGAATCACACATGCGCTGCACCCATCACCAACTCACCACTTAATTCTCCCAAAGGGAAATTAAATGGCGCATAGGAGTCTCGAACCCACAACCTCCTAGATAATATGCATCGATCTTAACCACTAGACTAGACGTCATTTGCTCCAACCACAATATATATATATATATATATATATATATATATATATATATATATATATATATATATATATATATATATATATATATGTTGGAGCTATTGCTTTTGGAGTAGTAAATATAGTTCCACATTAAAATCCTAAGTAAATTAGAGTATACGTATATATCCGTAAATAATAATAAAAAACAAAAGAAATATATGAAATATATAGAGATGTACTTGGTTATTCAAATCAGTAGGCAAATTATAAATTCACTAGTAATGTTCATGTGGCACGTTAACAAATATAATATTGTTAAAAAAATAGATAATTTTTTTAATTATATTAAAATATTTTAAATATAATTTGAATATATTTTAATTATGATTTGTTATATATATATATATAGCTGAGGTGCGACTAGGGATTTCTTCCCCTGATTCCTTTCAGTGTCGCCTGCCCAATGCGCGTGGGCCTTTGCCTTCTCTCTCCCCTGCCTAGGTTTGGCTCCCTCTCCTCTTTTCCCTTGTCTTAGTGGTCCTTTCCCCACTCCCTCCATTGTGGTCTCCCCCCTTATGCGCGCCTCCTTTGCGGAGGTGGTGGCCGATGCGCCTTCTGCGGCCGCCACTACCCTCCCCTCCCTCCTTTGTTCCCGCCTTGGGCCTCGCCCCATTTTCTCTTTTTAGGGGTTCCCTGTTATTGCTTTCTTGGTGGAGGAGGTTGTGTAGCTGGTCATCCCATATTGCTTCGCTATGATTGGAAAGTTTTTCCATGCTCGGCCATCGGTCGACTTTGTCCGCAGAGAGATGGGGCCGGTCTCCCTCATTCTCGGGTCTGGTGTCGGTTGAGGTGCTGGATTCGAAACATCTCCATATTAGATCTTCGTTGGAGGTCGACTACCTACGTTTGCGCCTGAAGGATGTCTGGTACGTAATTGGTGCTCTGATGAGGTTGTTTCGTTGGACCCCCGAGTTTTTGCCGGTTAGGGAATCCCCTCTTGCCGCGGTATGGATCGGCCTTTCGGACGTCCCTCCTCACCTCTCAGACAAAGACTATGTTTTTTATTTGGCTCATTGAATCGGTTCTCCCTTGATGATCGACAAGGCCACGGAAGCTCATACTCGTCCTAGTTGTGCCAGAGTTTTAATTGAAATGGACATTCGAAAAGCATGAGAGAATCGTGTCAGAATTGTCCTCCCACAAGGTTGTAGTTACTGACAAGCAGTCGAATATGAGAGTAAACCAGAGTATTGTACTAGCTATTTTCACCAAGGATATTCGCTATCTGATTGTAAAAAATGAAGAGTTAAACAAAATAGGGAAGGGAAGGAGGTGGTTACAATACAGAATGATGGAAGCAAGAAAAAAGATGTGGCCTCATCCTTGGAGGTCGTTAACAAGTCCACTAGGCTTACCACTGTGGTTGAGAAGCAGCTCGAGAGCTATCCTAAGATGGATCCAACTCTGACCAAAACAACAATTCTGTAGAGGCGGGTAGGATGGGAATTAAGGGTATGATTGCTCGTTCGGTTGATCGTGTCAATGAGAACGATGGTGAGGACCATCGCCCCAACAAAGATCAGGCAATTTTTAATGCTTGCTGCGAGGAAAGTAATACCACAAATTGTCAGAAAGGATGTTTGGTGCCATTCATTGCCAAGAAGGAATTAATAATAACAATGATAGACGATCAGTATGCCTCAGGTTGTACTAAAGCTCCATGATAATCTATAATTGATATAGCTACAAAAGACAATGATGACCCAAATACGTGGGATTCTCTGGAAGGGCATGAAGAAGACAAGGTCAGCGAAGAACCTCCAGACCCGCACATTGTAGAGATATTCTACCTCATCAGCAAGAATCTCCACGAGAGACCATCAGAACAAGGATCCTCAGGGAACTCAACAAAAGAACATTAACATCTCTTCATCCTCATAGAGATCGGCAGCGATATCCACCTTCCCAACAAATCATTATGTTAAGATTTATGATATGGAACATTAGGGGCATAACAGGTAAACAGTCTATATATAGGTTGAAGGTTCTGATTAGGATGGACAACGTGTCGATCCTAGCCATTATAGAACCAAAAGATTTGAATGAGAAGATAGAGAACTAAAGAGTTAAGATGGGTTTTGCAAAGGCCTTGTTCAGCTGCAAAGATACCTGGATATTCTACGGTAAAGACGTTTCTTTTTAGAAAATTGCTGATGAAGAGCAGGCTTTGTCGGTCGAGGTGGATCACCCTCTTATGCCTAAGAAGTTCATTTTGTCGGTTGTGCATGGTGGTCCTACTATGAAACATCATCGTGATATCTAGGACTCCCTCCTTCAAGTTAAAAGCAACTTTCAAGTCTATCCTTGGATGGTCAGAGGGTATTCCAACATGATCACACACCCGGACGAGAGATTGGGGGGGGGGAGACACTCCAAGTGCAGGCTCAATTTTTGAGTTTAATCAATTTATTTTTGAAGTGCACTTGATCCACACTACTTTCTCGGGGAACAAATTCACTTGGTCGAACATGCAAGAGAGGACTCAGAATCAACTCTCTCGTTTGGATAGAATCATTACTAATCAGCAATGAATTGACATGATTCATTGCTCTTCCATCACTCATCTTAATCGGTTAGAATCTGACCATTCTACTTTATGTATTGAGATGGAAGCTGTTAAACCTATATTTCAAAAGATTTTCAAGTTCCTATATTTATGGGTTGAACATGAAGGATTCTTACCCACCGTAGAGATTGCCTGGACGGAGGGGCAGGCTCTGAATCCGTTGATGCGATTGGCAGATAAACTCAAGGCAACCCGCAAGGCCCTCTCGGCTTGGAGTAAGAAAACTTTAGGCGACTTCTTTTAGGCGGCCCAAAAGGTGGAGGATGCGGTCAGTAGTGCTGAAAGGAATTTTGACACCCACAAGACTCCAGAAAACATAACCTCTCTCCAGGCTGGTCGCACGGATTTGAAAAACAAGCTTGCTATTAAAATGGTTTTCTGGTGACAGAAAGCCAGACTACGATAGGATATGGACGACAATCAAAACTCTAAAATTTTTCATGCTTGTGTTCGAAATAAGAGAGGAAGTTATTCATATACAAGATTGAGAATAGAGAGGGGAATACTTTGGTGGCTCATGAAGACATTCAGAAGGAAGCCAAGAAATTCTATAAAGCTCTGTACACCAAGGAAGAAGTGGTGAGAAATAACAGACTCTTGGAGGCTATACCTCACGTTGTCTCTGAGGATGAGAACAATATGTTGTTGCTCCCCATATCAGAAGTAGAGATTTGGAAGACGATACTTTTCCTGGATAAAGATAGTGTGGTAGGTAACAATGGCTTTCCTAGAGAATTTTTTCACAAATGTTGGCACATCATCAAGCAAGATTTAGTTGAAGCCGTGGTAGCATTCTTTCAGGGTTTTCAATATTCGGAAGCTATTGCAAGCACACTCCTCGCTCTTATCCCAAAAGTTCCCAATACCATATCCTTTTCAGAATATCGACCTATAAGTCTATACAATTTTGTCCAGAAAATGATTTCTAAAATCATTGCTAACAGGATGACGAGTATGCTTCCAAAATTGATCTCAAAAGAATAAAGTGGGTTTGTGAGAGGTCGAGAAATAGTTGACAATATTGTGCTTGCGCATGAATTCATCTCAAACATGACCGGGCCCCACCATGGTGGCAATATTGCTCTGAAACTTCACATGGAGAAGGCCTACGATAGACTCGACTGGCAGATTTTGATTTGGGTTCTCAGACGTTTTGGGTTCTTCCGAGCAGTCAATCGACATCATCTGGCACTCTGTTGGGAACATGTGTCTTTCTCCTATTATCAATGGTTGTTTGTCATCATTCTTCAAATCGCAAAGAGGTGTGCGTCAGGGCCATCTCTCTTATGCAGACGACATCCTCGTCTTTGCCTCTGTCCATAAGACAACAATGAAGAGGTTTGAGGCTGTTCTTCGACAGTACGATATGTGCACTGGATAGAAGATTAACAAGGCTAGGAGCTGCTTTTATGTTCATAAATCATTTTTGCAGGAGCGAAAGATGGAGCTACCGGCCTCCACCAGATTTGGGGTTAAGTATCCACCTTTCTATTACCTGGGTTGTCCGTTGGGTTATGGTCGGAAGAACACCGTGTGGGGTTCGCGGCGATTGTGTGGGTTCTTTGCAATAATGGAAACAAGGTCAGGTACAAACAAATTACTTCAATGACGACCAGATGATTAGAGAAGTCGATCGACAAATGGAGAAGAGGTCTGGTATGAGGGTTCAGATGGGGATTGGTTAAAGCGGGCGTCTCTGCTTGCTGGCGAGCTGATGGCGGGATTCATTTTGCCCTGGGTGCCTTCGTATACATTTTTGTTTGTTTTGGTTTAATTGTGGAGTAGGAATCTGTTTTGGGTTTGGACTGTTATTTTTAGGGGTCATTCCAATGGTTTTTGGCATTGTGGCCCTTCTCTCATTTTGGTAGGAGCTGTGGAGGGCATGTCCTTTTCAATTCCCTCGTCTGTAACCATATTTTTTATTTTAATATGTGGTTTTGGTTGTTATATATATATATATATATATATATATATATATATATATATATATAACTTAAATCATGTCACATCCCATCTACATATGTATATGCCTTTTCTTATCCAATATCACCAGTACATCATATTCTATATTATAAGTGTTAGTCTCGAGGCTTAATCAAAGATGGAAGAACGGGCCAGGAACAAAGATTCAAGCAAACTTCACAGTCTACTCTCTGTTTGATCCTGAAGTTATGATCGAGATTCAGAAGTTCTAGCAAACCAGTTTGCCTTCTGAAGAACTCGATTCCGACGGTATATATATATATATATATATATATATATATATATATATATATATATATATATATATGATTCTGATTACAACTTGCTGCAAATATTACAATGATCATAATACAAATGTTCTTCCTTGTAAACGCAGTTGCACACAAATAAAACAGATTAGAAAGAGAGAATAGTAAGGAGAGGATGGATCTCTGCTTGTTGGGATGATGAATATCACCGTTGCTCAAAGCAATATTCGCCCCACACGATTTGCTCCCAGTGTAATGCCCCACAACCGCTCGGTATATTACGCTAAGATTTGGAAATAGAAGATGTATTGATTCAAGTTGGTTTCCTTATGCAAATGGTGTACAGAGTTTGGTGCGGTCAAAGTGGCACCTCGCACAGGCTAAGGCATGTACGTCGTGCTATGGAATCAGGTGTTCGTTTAGAGCAGTACTGGGATAGCAGGATTGGAGTGATAATATCGTCTTCTTTAGTCCGGTCGGTCGGATGATTTGGAGAGCACGGCTTTCTCACACGGGGATACCAATTAAGTAGATCTTGCTACGCATCGGACCACAAATTTAAGAAATCGGCCGTATCGGCAAGGCAGAATGCTTAGCGGATTCAGACATGGTGAGTGGGCTATGTCTCTTCTCCTCTACTGCTTCATGCCTAATAATATGGAACACACGTAATTGTTTGAACAATTGATTTGGAACATTGGAGACACCGTACTGTGGCATGCATATAGTGTGCGTCATTTGGAAGAATAGAATTTATGGCTTGAGTTGGACTTACGTTTGGGCAGTTGGGGCTTTGAGTGGACCATCTTGGTTGGACATCGAGGCACTTCAGGGAGCGAGCGTACGTTGTGCACGAGTATCAAGTCGGAACAAAATTTCAAGCATAGCATGCAGGTATAGTTCAAAATCGGGCAACTGCATCGGAGAGGGCTTTGTGCCACTGTTGGGGCATTATGCCATGGAGCATTCGGAGCGAGGTATTGCACCAATCGGACCGCTGTGTCATGAAGCGGCATGGTGAAAGTGGAGATATTTTGAGGATGGTGCCTTCATCTATAGTTGGAGAAAGGTTATGGTGAGTTAGAAGGATCGAGGTGAGTATCATGGACGAGAAGGTTTTGGTGGCACGAATTGAAAGATGAAGGAAAAGTTTTTAGCCATCGCATAAAAAGCGAGCGCTAAGGTTTCGGAGAAACAAGATATGAAGTTAAATAGAGAGACTCTTGATAATATTATGGTTTTCTAAGGAAATATGGTATGCTAATCTCTGTGTTCGAGGTATGATCAAGAAAAATGTTCTATTCGTTCCTCTTGGCTTCCTAAGGTACTGTTCTGCTAATATCAAGACAATAAACTAAATTTATAGTTCTCTAATACTATCTCACTATGAAAGTTAGGTTTAGTCCTAATATTCAACCTTGGATTTCTATTGGTTCCTCAATGCTAGGGTCAAACGATATTGTCAAATTTCTAACTAACCCTAGTAGTGTCTATGCTACTCTCAAGTCCTTCATAAATGTATCAAGGGATAATGGTAAATTAATCTACAGGTAAGGGATGCTAGGGTTTATTAGGTATTCTAAACTTAGTGATGTGCCAATATTCTAGTTGTATTCTTAGTAGGAATATTACCCTAATTATCATCCTAACAATAAGGATTCCTATATTCTAGCAGAAGGCTATACTCAAGAAACTATTAGGGAAGTACATGAATCAAGTAGGATACAATTATTTAAATAGAACGGACTGGAAGGAAGGTGAGTCATAGTCAAATATGGATGGGACCTAAAAATCTAATCCTAGGTGCAGGCCTGCTCGGTACAGTTACGTAACCGAAATGACTAACTCGACCTGCATGGGCCACCACTAAAAATATGTCATGCCCCAGTCCCAAAATACGTCGGACTAGGAATACGTAAGCATGTCAGACGTATGTATATGGCAACTCTAATATATGGAAACCATAACACATACGTACGCTGTATCATGAACAATAATTCACAAGTGGTATATATTTATCACAGGTCACAGGGTATAACTAAATCTCATCCACAGAATCAAATATAAATGAATAACCAATCAACTATATAACTAAATCAAGTATAAGATGCTTGATAAGAACAAGTTGTTGGGTGGAGATAAATCCACTACCAAACTAGAGTATAAGAGAAACAAAATAAGTACATCTAATGAACAATGAGGCTCGAAGAGAAGACCTCCTCGAAAGATAACGAAGTAGCAAGTCATGATCCTTGCTCCTGCGAATAGTCATGATCAACTTCACCTAAAAAGGGACCAGGTCCTCAGAGGGACGTAACAAGATACATAGAAGCATGCCATAAGGTAAATACTGAATAAATAAAGGGGGTGTGCTAACCATCTAAGTGAATGCAATGTGAGGACAACCTTTGTACGTATGGATAGGTGTAGGCATAATGTCCACACTCCGAAGAGTGTGGTATCTGTACATATAACGTCCATTATTCTGAAGAATGAGGTATCTGCAAATATATACGTCAGTATCGCTCCGAAGAACGCGATATCTATATAAAGGAAGTTATTGGATCCGTGGCTCCTCAGGATACTACGAATTCCAATGGGTGTATCCCATATGCCTACTAGTTTTTCTCCCCGCCCAATGCCAATGTACAAGTCACGAACACGACATAGACATCTCGTACTATAATGCAAGTCGCTAAAGAAATATACAACTAAGCTAAATACCGTCACACGTGCTACTCACACCGATGGCCAGTCAAGTATGAAGCACGCGTCCCTACATGAACTCACTCTGTGACGTACAATAATACGTGTCAAGGCCTGGGGAGTAATATTGATAACTCCACAACTTTAGGTGCGTCCACTAGACACTAGGTCAAACACAAGTCCTAACGTCAACGCCTTCGTTGATTGCACCCGAGTCTTTGTCGGACACACACAGTTATATAATATTAAAATAATAAAATATGCAACTAAATAATATCTAAATTTAAACAGTACAACATGGCAAGTATTACTTGCCAGGCAAGTAGTGTAAGCATCCAGACGTCAAGCACAAGGGATCAGAAACCATGGCATCCGAATGAACGTCTCCGGATGCTAAAATAAACATCACCAACATTTCCATAATGAGCGAGATAGCTAGAAAATACTACCCTTTCGTCCAATTTATACACAGGAGCAAAACAGTATTTTTGGGTCAAAATGGGATCCACATGTAGGCCACTTTGCACCGAAATATGTGCTAGAGGTAAAGGTCTCTAAATGGGATAAATTATAGGTCAAACAAATTCTAAACGTCGATACGAACTCAACGGTATGTCCAATTTTGGATTCTGGTGAGCCGATCACAAATTCGCTCTTAAAGTCAAATCGTGGGGCCCGCAAATAGGCGGCTTGGTCAACTATTTCAGAATTGCATGAAACTTGGGTCACAGGACTAGCGTGATATCACGAATCCAATGGCACAAGTTTCGTTGTATTCCGACGAGCGTACATAAAATGGGGTGGTGTTTTATAAAAGTCGCGATACGAGGACTTTTTACGGATACGGGTTGATTCTGACGCGCGCACACGTCCGAATCAGCTTCCGTGAAAGTCCACATGTCAGGATATACCATACGCGCCTTTCGCTGTAATTGGTATGCGACGATGTGGTCCCGTTTGGCGGGACGCACTCCGTATCATAAAATTTTAGTTTTAAAATATCAAGTTTTTGGTCGTTTTGGAGGCCGAATAATTTAACACATAGAACAAATTAATAAAAACTAAAAGAAAAAAAAATCTAGGATATATTGAGAAGAAAACCCTTCAATTAGATTTTGAAAATATTAAACATGTTGATGGCAAATTGGGTGTGAACATAGGGATTTTGGTTGAAGTTTTTGGACTGCTTTGGTCAGTTTTTCGTCCATTTTTCGGTCGATTTTTTGACCAATCCGGAACACGAAAACTCGTCCCGCTTGAATAAAAATCCTAGAGGGTTAGGTTGTGAATGTATACGGACAAACCGCTCACAAAAAAAATCACAGATGAAGAAGATACATCACCTTGAAGTATGGACGACGGGCTGCTGTGCACGCGCTGTGCGTGAACGCGGACGGCGGAGGGCGCGACTGCGGCGGCGCGAGGCGTCTGGGGCGGCGGCGATCGGCGCGAGGGCGGCATCGAGGTCAGCCAGAGGTCGACGTTGGGTGGCTAGGGTTAGGGTTTATGTTTTGCATTCATATATATATATATATATATATATATATATATATATATATATATATATATATATATATATATAGAGAGAGAGAGAGAGAGAGAGAGGGAGAGATATCGGGTATAAGGGGGCTCGGCTGCTATGAAGGGGGGTGGGTAGATAGGAATAGGATTAAGGTTTAATTAGTGTTTAGATTTAGTTATTTTGTTATTTCTTTTCTTTTCTCTTGTTTCCTTTTTCTTTTTATTTCTTTTCTTTTCTTTTTCTTTTCCTTTTCCTTTTTTTTCCTTTTTTATTTCTTTTCCTTTTATTCTCTTCCTTTTATTTCTCTTTTCTATTATTATTATCATTATTATTACTATTACTAATATTATTATTATTATTACTATCACTATTGTTATTACTGTTATTATTATTATCACTAACATTATTATTATTATTTATAATAACCTTATATTTATTAACATATATTCACATATATAAATGAGAAAAATCCAAAAATAATATTTGCACACCAAATAAATTCTAGAAAATTACTTTGTAAAGCTTTAATACAATACTACACTCAAAATATTTTATAAAATATTTTATAATTAATAATTAGATAGTTATCTAGTTATTAACTAAGTAAATAACTAAATAATTATCCATAAAATAGGGTAATAGTAAATAATGTACAATCTAAAAAAGGAAAAATGTCTAACTTGGCACGAGAAATTATGGGATGCTAATTGTAGGAAGTTGGGATAAAAAAATAACCACAAATAAATTATATATATATATTTAACACAAGAATCTATGGTTGTTACACTAATGTCATACTAACACCAAGGGATCGAATTTCTGTACCACGAAAAGATCCTACAGGTAATGTCTCTTGTGTAGGCTACTTTCTATGAAGGGCGATACAGATTTTGGGGCCATCATATATCATTAATATCCAAACCATGGTGAAGTGTCATAATATAATCATTGGGTTTTAATTGATAAAAAAAATAATCTAAAACAAATACAAGAAATACAAAATGCACACATGATACCTATTTTTGGGCGAGGGGGTTTACAGGAGTGGTGTGGATGTTGTAAATGTTCGGAATAAGATAAGCGATAGGTTTGCTCGCAACGGATGGACTAGTGCGGGATTGTGTCAGAAATTGGTGCAGCAGAGTTTGACTCATGTATTCTTTGATGCGTTGGATTTGAGAAATAAAAAACGGACTAGTGTAAATAGAAGTTTCGTTGGATGAGAACGGAATAAGCAATGGAACGAGTGTTTGGAATTTGATAGAATGATACGGACCAAACATTAGAAACAAGATGAGATCAATTAGATGGAAAGCTGAATATCAGAGTTCGCTTGTGCGATTTGGAAGTTCGGTGGAGCATTCATTGATGCAAAGAGAGAGTTGAGCATAAGAAACAAGCAGTTGGTGGATGCATGCACGAGCGATGTATGTGGCAAAAATTAACGAGTATGGACTACAGATTTTGGCAACGCAAGGGAGCAGTTGATCAAGAAGATAGAACACGATTGGTTTTGGAGAAGCAATACAATGGAGTTGTACGAACTTGAAGGATTTCAGATATTAGCATTCGAGTAGTTTGACTCAAAGTTTAGCAAAGCAAAATTGGTGAAATAGTGCAACGATCGTGGATGGATTCTCTTAAAGACGTTAACGAGCATGATATGAGGCAAGTTAATATTGAGTCATATTGGAAGTTAAAACTGGTAGTATCGAGACGAATGTGGCACAATGAGATAATTAAAGTGGTACTGATACTGCATCTGAAATTGGCGTGCAAGTCATCGAGAGTGTGTAGACGAATCAAAACGCAGAGAAATCAAGACGGTGCTAAGGAAGTAGAACGAGAATAAGGATTGTGACGGATGGACTTTTGAAGATAGTTGAACGAGATAGCAACGTTGAAATAAATCACTGTGCCGCTCAAGCAAGTTGGACATGCAATGTGAATCATGGCATATGGATAAGAAATGGAGCAAGTCAATAGATTTCAGAAATCTTTACAAGTGGTAGTACGAGAAGTCGAACAAGGCGGTTCAAGATTTTTGATGGATTCAATACAGAACAACGGAGTGATGGGAGACGTTTCAACAAGCACAATTAGACGATTAGTGGCTTGGATAAATAGTAAGACTCCTAGGTGGTTAGGCAACGTTTGGTTAACAGATGCGTTAGGGTAGTGCATGAAGTGCTCGGATTCAGAAGTTCGTTAGGATTGGATGGTTGGGTTATGGCTCATATTTGCAGAGGAGATATAACATGGTTCATTGTAACTGTCCACCGTGATGACTTATAATTATCGAGCGTAGCTTCGGGATAGCTGACCCTAGAGATTTGACCGCCCAATCGAAATAAATATTATAGACCCATAGAATAACCCTTACGGTAACACATTTAGAAATACGTCGAGGGTGGATGTGAGTAATGTATGTTGGAGATAGCCTAGGCGACTGAGTGTTGTATTTGATAGATCATTGGAATATCCTTCAGCTGAAGATGCAGCCAGAAGATCGAAGCAATGGTAAAAATGGCCCAAGTCAACTGATGAAATTCAGAATCACAGATTTTTGAAGATGACATTGCCTCTGACTCGTCGTATCCCAAAAGGGAATAATATTCATATGAATTGACGACTGTGTAACTAGCTTTGAGAAGTTAAAGTCGCGACTCGTTTAGATTAAATTCTTGCACTATCGGAAGGGACATATGTGCCTCAGATCTACAAGATGCATCAGAAATTAGTCTGGGGTGCGTGCTCATGCAGAGGGCAAAGGTGATATCCAATTTCTTCGAGGCAGTGGAAGCAGCAAGAAGAACTATTCCTTGCACGACCTAAGAATTGTGGCGATTGTGTTTGCATTAAAATTATGGCGATACTATCTTTATTGTGTGGCGGTGAATTCTTCGTAGATCACATGAACCCCAAAATAGATGTTCACCCAGAGAGAAATTGAGATTTTAGGAAGGGATGTTGGGCCGAGTTGATCTCAAAGTATAGTGCAATATTTTGATAAGTCGCTTAACTAGGGTAGCATTAGATGTGATGATCGTTCGAAGCATGATATGTTATTTTGAGACGGTGCATGTAGAACATGGTACAATTGATTTCATGTTAGATTTTGGTTGGTTGAGCTATGCTAGATTTTAGTTGGTTGAGCTCGAACGACGAAAGCTAAAATTCAGAAATAGTTGGATGATAAGGCCTTGCAGAATACTTGTTGCGCTTGGACGCGCAAAGACTTGAAGCATGCGTGGTTTGGGCTATCACTAGAGATGGAATCAAGTTGGAACATGAGCAGAATTAGGTAAGGTGGAGAGATAGTCGGTGGAGAATCATCGTATTTGAAGAATAGCGCTTGTGCGAATGTGTTGTGGATGAACGTTAGGATTGGTTCAGTTGAGAGTGAAGCAATGAATATTTTGGACATGAAGATACCCTTGTAACTTATCTAAATTCTCTATCGCTAAGCTATGCTAAAATGCATGTATTTCGGGGACGCATTAAATATGTGTATAATCCAAACTAAGCGATACATTAAATTCGAATTAAGATGCAAGGAGGATGTGGGAATATGGAATTTGTACGAGCTTTCAACGCGTAGCGAGAATGATGAGTCTGGATCAATGGAATATGAGTTACATGGAGTAGAGTTATGAAATGGTCAAGCGGCATACGAGAAAGGGATGAGAACTGGTTTAGTTCGAGGACGAACCTTATTCTAAGCGGTATATTATGTAATGCCCCACAACCGCTCGGTGCATTACGCTGAGATTTGGGAATGGAAGAAATATTGATTCAAGTTGGTTTTCTTGTGCAGATGGTGTACAGAGTTTGGTACAATCAAAGTGGCACCTCGCATGGGCTGAGGCATGAACGTCGTGCGATAGAATCTGGTGTTTGTTCAGAGAAGTACTGAGATAGCGGGATTGGAGCGATAATGTCGTCTTCCTTAGTCCGATTAGTCGGATGATTTGGAGAGCACAGACTTCTCGCATAGTAATACCAATTAAGTATATTATGCTTCACATCGGATCATTAATTCAAGGAATCAGCCGTATCGCCAAGGTAGAGTTCTTAGCGGATCCAGACTTGGTGAGTGAGCTCTGTCCCTTCTCCTCTACTCCTTCATGCCTAATAATATGGAACACACGTAATGGTTTGAACACTTAGTTTGGAACATTGGAAACGCGGCACTATGGCATGCATAGAGTATGAGCAGTTTGAAAGAATAAAATTTGTGGCTTTAATTGGACTTACGTTTAGGAAGTTAGGGCTTTGATTGGATAATCGTGGTTGGAACATCGAGGTAATTCAGCGAGAGAGCGTGCATTACGCACGAGTATCAAGTCAGAATATTTTTTTAAGCAAAGTGTGTAGTTGTTGTTCGAAACCGAAAAACTGTATTGGAGAGGGCATTATGCCACTGTTGGGGCATTGTGCCACGGAGCATTCAGAGCGAGGTATTGCACCAATTAGATCGATATGTCGAGAAGCGGTATGGTGCAAGTGGAGATAATTTGAGTATGGCGCCTTGGGATATAGTTGGAGAATGGTTATGGTAAATTAGATGGATCGAGGCGAATATCGTTTGGTGGGGCGAGAAGGCTCGATTCTCTCGTCATACCTATATGGTTAGAGTATTTCATTAGTCATGAACGGGATGGCTTGTAGCACCTCACGTGCTTTCGTTGCATACCATCCTCATTCAAGACTATAACTCATCCTTTATTGCTATGCCAACGACTCCTGATCATATAGATAAGTCATCATCGCTTAGCGGCAATCCGCGTGCGAGTCATTGTATTGCATCTAGTAATCTGAAACACCTGAACGGATATAAGTATTAGACATCTGTGCGCACTTGTACATATTTTTGAATACTTGAGACATTTTGTATAATATACATGTGCAATCTGTTGCAACCCATCTGGGTATAACACATCTGAGTAATTCATGTAACTCGTGCACCTGAGTTAGAATCCCGCTCGTGACACTCATGTTTGTTTATGCAACTGCCCCTGGATTTCGTTATATATACTCGTGCTTGGTTTAACTTGGTTTACCTTAGACAGGAAAGGACGAATGGTAAGTTGGTAAGTCTCGCCATGTTACTCTTATATTCTACGGCGCACTGCCATACGAGTTAGGCTTTACATTATGCCATAAAATTGATCCTAAGGCAAGACTAGAAAGATAACTTAATAGATGCTGCACGAAACCTATATAACGTGTTTGGATTTGTCTAGCGGACGAGAAGTCTCCCCACCAGTACATTCATGTATTGATAACCCACCAGATTGCTTGCAGGGTACGGGAGAACCTCGTTAGGTGCGAAAACCCCTCATGTGTGCTAAGGCGTAGAGTTTGCTATGGACCATAGAGCGCTGCATCCGGAACTGAAGCACATATACAAGACATAATGTTGGAACATTGCCTATGTATTATCCCAAGTTATAAACCGCTTGGCACGCCTTTATTGTTTAGAGAGAGAGAGAGTGCTTGAGCGACTTGTAATCTCGGCCTACCGCCGCTTGTAATATTTCTTGATTGTAAATAAAGAGCTTATTTTTGTATCCATACTTGTGTTCATTCTATGCTTCCGCTATATCGACCTTGAAAACTAGTTATCGAACGGCCGTTTACTCGTGTCGTTCAAGTATCCGCTGCATTGGAGACTATCTATACGATTTTGTAGCTTAGCTATTTCTTCGCCTATTCAAATTCATGGCCTTGAACGGGCGAAGCTTGTGCTCGTACGGCATCACATCATGATGGGCATGATCATCTCACGGGAGCGCAGGCGCAGTAATTCGTGCCTAGCGGGGACGGTCGATCCTGCGGAAGATCGGGGCTTGACATATTGGTATCAGAGCATCGACTTTACGTCTTTGGATTTTGTATCGATTCTCAGTTTCGAAAGCTGGTTCGTGGGTTATGTGCATACACTCTCTCTCGTTGACCCGTTGGGATATTCCATACAATGAGTTTAAATATTTTTTAAAAATGCATGTGAATGGTATGATTGCTTGAATGGGACAGTTATGCTAAGTTGTGTTGAGTATCCCGCGCCAAGACCATTTGGTGCGAGCAAGTTTGCGAACAAAATTGAGATATCTTTCAGTTAAGGATAAGTCAGACTTAGAATGGCTATCGATAGAAAAGTTATCGGACTATCGATAAGGCGAATATAGATGATCGTGCTTGGATTTTGAGAAATAGCTAAGACGGTATTACGTGTCGGCAGATACAAATCAAATATGGTACTTGGGTGACTATCAATAGGGGTATATACGAGACTAAGAATTATCGAGGCAATGCTTAGGTATCGCACAGGAATTCTAAGAAAACTTGGTGAATATGCGAGCAAGTGATGCGAACACGATTAAAAATTTAATTGGATGACTCGATTCCTTAGTGGTGTATGGATCATTTTGGAAATGTTCGAGCAAATTCGTAGACCTCGTACGATCGTTGGTTTGAACGATTGAGAATATGTTGAACAAGTGATAAGGCTTATATCGAATAGTAATTCAAGGTAATGGAATCAATATCTTGGTCGAGGAAACTTGGTGGATCATGCGTGCAATTTTGAATTGAATCAAAATGTATTGAACTTGAGTAGGATATCGCTCGATAGAAGTTAGCTTGAGAATGGATATTATAGTTTCAATTAAATAGACTTGATATGCTATCAATAATTGGAAGATAGCACGGATTGATACAAGTAAAGAAAAGTTGTGGTTCGATGAAAGAGGTAAGCGATAACGGACTTGATCTTGAATTGGATGAACGATCTTGAATCTAGTTTGAAAGATAATACTCAAAAATTAGGCATGGTTGTGAATGATTATCCTACGAAAGCGCTGACGTGGTGATTTCATATCCAGCGGGGATGATCGAACTCACGGGAACATGCTCGATAATTATTCAAAACAAACTCGATAAAATAGAACGTAATGAAGGTGGATAGACTTTGGCTTGAGGATTTGAACTTAGTTGTTTGAGGAATGCTAGAAGTAAGACTACGGATTGATCGAACGGTAACACTGAAGTTGGACGAATTGGCTAGATAAATTATGATCACGGCATGGATAAACATAACTTGGTGGATTATTAAATATAACTTGGATGGAGCGACGTGTAATGATAAGGTATCTCAATTATTTTGATGATAACCATAACGTTCGACGTTCTTGTCTTATACGAGCGCAACTCGATGCTCGTACATGCGTCATGTCCGGATTAGGACAATTATCCAGCGGGAGCGTTGGGGTGGTGATCTCACGTCTTACGGGGATGATCGAACTTGTAAGAGACCGAAGCGTGACAATTGAAGGATCGTCTTGACTTATGGTTCGATACGATTAGACGAGTTGAAGAATACAAGTGAATCGAAAGTGTTTCGTGGATGATTTAGTCTAGAACATGGAGTAAGATATGCTTGCTAATTTCATGAATGGATACATGAATCTTCTTGGACGACTTAGAGTTTATGATTGAGATCGAACATTTAGAATTGAATCATGGCTTGGTGGTCTAGACTTAGAATGGATATATGAATTCTATCAAATATGTTTATGGAAAGAGACTATACGAATTGCTAGGCTTGACATGTGACATTGATATATTATGGATTTGACTGAACAGACTCGGACCATGTGCAACGAAAGTGTGGATGTGAGTAGGATAATCTATGCTCGACATTTAAAAATCTGAGTGAGCAAGCTTGGGTAAAATATTTTATACAAATGAATAATGGTTTGACCTTAGGAATTGGGACGAGCATCATGCGACGAATTTGCACGATGAGTCATGAACATGAACATGAACCGTACCTATGACCTTGTGAGATGACATAGTAATTAGGCAGACGACCCAGTGGCGAGTGAAAGAACTTGTGTAACCGAGTTTATAGCATTGCTTGAGCAAGCTATAGAACTGGGACAACAAGACTTAGAATTTGACTTGGAACGATAAGTGTGTGCTATGTTTGACACGAACATAATGAACGATAGGACCTGGACGCTAGTCGGTAGATCGGATAGATCGTGATTGACGGTAGTGCAATGCTTGATTTGAGTGGGATTGGAAATGACTTAGATTTTTTATTGACCCTGCTTGAGGAATCATGATGAACCATAAACGAGACCCTTGAGATTTTTGCAAGTAGCTTGTCCGATTTTATTTCCGCTAAGCTTGGTTGAATGCATATGTTTGAGGGAAGCCTTGAACTTGTGCACGATCCAAGACTCAATGATATGTTGAACCCGAGTGCAAAGATTTTATTATCGCTAAGTTGGTTGACATGCATATGTTTGAGGTATGCCTTGAATATGTGCACGATCCAGACTCGCGATATGCTGATTCCGAATGGTAGTGCAAGTGAATATGTTAGATTCGCATAGACGAGTATAACCATTTTGATAAGTTTGCCTCAGCCTTAGATCGTCATTCAAGATAGATTATACCGTACCCCGCGTTAAGCGTTATATATTTCGTGCTAAGGCACACTAAGAGACCGAGTCAGAGCTTGGATTGAATGATATAGTCATTCAATGAGACAGACCCAACATACACGCGACACGAATTGATATGCTTGAGATAGATTCGATAGTTTGCGATAGAATGGTTTGCGTTCAGAAAGTCTCGAGGATGAGACTTTTTCTGAGTGGTCTATAATGTAATGACCTGTTCCGCTCAATCGGAGAGCCAATTCAAATGACGGTAGTGTGATGACCCGACCTGCTTTTCTCAGTGAGAAGACTTGCTTGAGGCAAAGGATTTCAGACTTAGCTCTTCAGGAGTTCAGACTTAGACTTTCAAAGGGGCGCTCGGAGTATCGCTCGACTGAGGAAAATCATCGTTAAGGTGGGTAACTACGATAAACTTGTCTTTATTTAGTCTGCACACACAAAACATGGACGATACATGCTAGTCGCTAGGTGAATCATCCTTTGCATGCTAATAAAGAAATACAACACACCTAGCTAAGAGAATAATCCCATCTTGTATTGCTTGTGTTAGAACATGAAAATTAAACTTGGATTATAGTTGGACCCTCACATGCTACCTTAGCTTCATGCAAGTAGACTCCGCTAATGCTTCGAGTAGATCATTATAAACTCTTCGTAGTATACTGCTTCATATATTTACACTGCTCGTCGTATAGATTATGCCTCCCAATATGCCCCAGTACGGTTTTACTCCTCGTACTACCCTTTAGACCCGTCCTAACGTAAATGTTTATGTTCTAAAGTAGACTATACAGTATGTTTCCTTATGCTTATATTTCAAACAAATGTAATGCTTCCCTGCTTATATTGTATTTTGTACTCGTTTGTTTCATTTCAATGCTTGTCACATAATTTTATGTCGCGATCCTGTAACACTATCCATATCATGCATGCATCTAGTTAGCTAGAAGACTATCAAATAGTCTTTATGTGCAATATGAACCTGTATATATCCGGGACCGTTAGGTCACCAAGACAATTCCTGAACTAGGGGAATGCATCATGTCAAGTTAAACACTGAACGAGAATCATGTCAAGTAAAGCAAGAATCATAACTCATGGAGCAATATTCGTTCAGAACAAGAATCAAGAATTATCATGTCATGTTGTGAATATGGAAGACCCAAGACTTGCATGTCGCAGACAACTTGTTGAACAAGGAAGATTTTCGAATCTCGTTCCATGGATGGTATCATGGGCACCAGGGCTGATCCGATCCGGATGGAACTCATGCAACAGCCTTTTCATGTGCGAGCATGATGGCATCCCCGCTTATGCCGCACCATTCTCTCTCTAAGGTTGATAGTCTCACGTGCTGGAAGGGATGGCTTGTAGCACCTCACGTCCTTTCGTTGCATATCATCCTCGTTCAAGACTATAACTCGTCCTTTATGGCTATGCCAGCGACTCCTGTTCATATAAATAACTCATCCTCGCTTAGCGGCAATTCGCGTGAGAATTATTGCATCTAGTAATCTGGAACAACTAAACGGATATGCGTATTAGATATCTGTGCACACTTGTATATATTTTTGAACACCTGAGACATCTTGTATAACACACATGCGCAATCTGTAACAGTCCATATGGGTGTAACACATCTGAGTAGTCCGTGTAACTCGTGCACCTGAGTAAGAATTCCGCTCGTGACACTCGTGTTTGCTTATGCAATTGTCCCTGGATTTTATTATATATACTCGTTCTTGGTTTACCTTTGACAGGGAAGGACGAATGGTAAGTTGGTAAGTCTCGCCTTGTTACTCTTATATCGCACGACGCACTGCCACATAAGTTAGGCTTTACATTATGCCATAAAACTGATCCTTAGACAAGACTAGAAAGAAAACTTAATAGATGGTGCATGGAACCTATATAACGTATTTGGATTTGTCGAGCGGGCGAGAAGCCTCCCTACCAGTGCATTCTTGTACTGATAACCCACCAGATTGCTTGCAGGGTGCATGAGAACCTCTTTCAATACGAAAATCCCACATACGCTAAAGCATGGAGTTCGCTCTAGAGCCTTGGAGCACTGCATCCGGAGCTGAAGAACATATAAAAGACATAATGTTAGAATATCATCTATGTATCATCCCAAGTTGTAAGCTGCTTGGCATGCCTTTATTATTTAGAGAGAGAGAGAGAGAGCTTGAGCGACTTATAATCTCGTCCTAGTGTTGTTTGTAATATTTTTTGATTATAAATAAAGAGCTTATTTTTGTATCCATACTTGTGTTCATTCTATGCTTCCGCTATATCGACCTTGAGAACTAGTTATCGAATGGTCGTTTACTCGTGTCGTTCAAGTATCCGCTGTATTAGAGACTATCTGTATGACTCTGTGGCTTAGTTATTTTTTCGTCTGTTCGGATTCATGGTCTTGCACGGGCGCAGCTTGTGCTCGTGCGGCATCATGTCCTGATGGGCACGATCGTCCTGCGGGAGCGCAGACACGGTAATTTGCGCTAGCAGGGACGGCCGATCCTGCAGGAGATTGGGACGTGGCATCCCAAACCTTTTTTGAAGCGTCATTATAGATAACAAATTCACCTGTTCCTGATGACTCTATCAAGACAGGTGCTGTGGTCAACCTCTTCTTTAGCTCATCAAATACAGCCTGACATTCCTCTGTCCATACGAACTCCACATCCATCCGAGTGAGTCTAGTCAACGGCTCTGCGATCCGAGAAAAATATTTCACAAATTTTATGTAATATTCGGCCAATCCTAAGAAGCTTTTGATGTCTGCAACAGAACTCGGAGTGGTCCAAGACTCTACAGTAGCAATCTTCTTCAGATCCACCGATATCCCGTCTCTAGTTACCATATGCCCAAGGAACCCTCCTTATCCAGGAAAACTCATATTTCGAGAGCTTTCCATAGAGATTCTCCTTTCTAAGGGTCTCCAGCAAAATCCTCAGATGTTCCTCGTACTCCTTTGGCATCTATGAATAGACGATAATGTCATATATGAACACCACCACGAATTTGTCAAGGTATTGATGGAACACCTTGTTCATCAAGTTCATAAAAACTGTCGGGACATTAATCAACCCAAATGGCATCACCATAAACTCATACTGGTCGTATATTGTCCGAAATACAATTTTTGGTATATCTTCCTTCTTCACCTTCAGCTGATGATAGCCAAACCTTAAGTCGATCTTCAAAAATACTCTCATGTCGCTCAATTGATCAAAAAGATTGTCTATCCTTGGTAGTAAATTTTGTTCTTGATGGTGAGGCTATTCGGGGCCCTGTAGTCGATGCGCATTCTCACCGACCCATCCTTCTTTGGTACAAATAAAACTGGGGCTCCCCAAGGCGAGGAAGTCGATCTAATAAAACCCTTGTCTAGAAATTCATCAACCTGGTTCTTCATCTATGCTAGTTTGCTATTGTTGATCCAGTAGACCTGCTACGACACTGGTTCTGCTCCCGGTACTAAGTCAATAAAGAATTCTAGATCTCTATCTGGTGGTTGTTACTCTATATTTATATAATTAATATTAATTAGTGTTATAATATTATTATAATTTTTAGTTTTAATATATTATTATTAGTTTAATAAACTGACACTAAACCTAACAATGCTAACAATAACCCTAACATTAACCCAAAAAATCTTGTTGGATTAATAATAAATAAATAATTATTTTTTGTGTAATTAATTATCTTATACTAAAAAATCGTAAAATTAGTTAATCTAAACCTAACTCTGACACTAACTCAAAAATGCTAATCCTAAACCTAAAACTATAACCCTAATCTAACCTCTAAAACCATAACTCTAACCCTAAAACCCAAACCCTAAACCCCTAACCCTAATTGTCACTGCCCGTTCTCGCTAGCCGTATTATACATATATTTGTTCCCGTATCATGTATTTAGTATTTTTTTTGTATCCAACATTGATACGGTATTCTGTACTTGTATTGCTATTACTCGTATTCGATAGTGGACCCATGTATCTTGTTGTTTTTCTATTAGAGTTTCGAGAGTCGTGCGGGCAGATCGTCCATAGGGTAATCGACATGTCTAAATTGATTAACTGACTGACTTATGTTACTGAATTTGGATTTATGGATTTTAATAAGATAATTATATGTGGGACTACCCTAGACCCCTAGATTACTTATTTGCAATGTCATAGACCCATTATAGGTCCCATACTTAGACTGGAGTGTAGAAGCATAAAAAAATCCAAATCTATTTGCCCGCACTACATGACGCATATATATAAAAAATTCAAGGCATCTATGCGACATGAAGCTTATACGACACCAAACCAAGGCATATACAAGCTTGCTGCATAAAGGCAACAGCCCCGCGAGCATGCGGTAGGGAGCCTAGGCGCATACAAGTTTGTCGCATGATGTCACTTTTATCAGTCATAACATTTATTAACCTGAGTGCCTCGTATTCGGTGCAGACGACGGACGTCAGCGCTTACATCACCGTCATAAATACCTTTGTCAGTGTACAGCTGTCCAGTACCACATGTGCAAATGACAAACATGTATGCGACAGAGTGTTCATGCGGCAGCTTTCCCTTGAATCTTTATGCAGGCATAACCCTCATGAGGAGTAGCCTTCATGTGGCATAACCTTCACGTGGCGTAGCCTTCATGCGACAATGCCTTCATGCATCAGAATCTTTCAGTTATAACCAACAACAGATCCTTAACGACCAGCTCATGCCACGTGTCAAGTTGACCAAGTCATGCACGCAACGGCTGTAAACAACCTAGATTACATGGGCACATTCCAGGATCTCAGTAATAGCCAATCCCAGTCAATGCCTCTAGGCAGTTGGACCCCAACATGCGCACAACTACAACCATATTTTGTTATTAAAACTATACGATAACCTAAAGTCCTATGTGCATAGACTAAAAGCAGCATTTTTTTAGCATATGCACGTGCATGTCCATTTCAGTACAGGTGGCTATAAATAGTAGGGACATGTACTTCCCACATAGAGATGCATTGAGAGAAAAGAGAGCCCAATTGATGTCCTTCTTGCTAGTGAGCCATAGACCTTACAATTCTCTTTCGTCGTTCAATCATCAATGGAGTAACTCTATCATCACACTTCCCTATATCTCTAAACTTTTACTTAGAATTCTTAGTGTTAGGATTCTTGTGTACTCTCTTGTTGTAATTTGCTTAATACAAAAGTTAGCAAAACTTTCACATATTTGCAATAACAAATTCGGCGACTCTACTGGGGACATCCTTCTCCACCGACGAGAAAGTCATGACACAATCAAATGCGACAAAACTGGGTTCAACCCAGAGGATGTTGGTCGTGTGCTTCGACCAGCAGGCTTTCGAAGATATACCCTCCGAGGACAGCTCAACCCCCTCAACAAGGCTAGCAAAGCCTAAGAAGACCCATAGGACTTGGGTCGCCAAGGCCAGTCTGCCACACCCAAAGACAACGGAGGACGCACTCCCTTTGCCTGTTGCTGAAGACGCAGTCATGTGTCTGCGCAGGCATTCTTTACTCATGCGGCGGCCACTCTTGAGACGAAGGATGCTCGGCACTTACGTTCTGGCAGAGGAAATATTATGATGCCAAGAACCTATGAGTTAGATCCTCCTCTCAATCTGTGCATGAATCTTTGAGGAATAGTGCTGACCCTCAAATCATGTTCTCACGACAAGGAGTACAGAAGAAGAAGAAGAAGCACGTTGCCCAACATCAGGCGCATTCGAGGCTTTACATGCTTCAAAGATACAAAGAAGGAATCTATCTTCGACAGGATTTCCTACGGCACCAACCCTATGTGGCAACTATCCGAAGATGGGGGAAATTTGGACTACCTGTACTATGTGCCAGTGTGTGCTAGTACAAAGGAGTCTAGGGCAGTATGAGCCATGCACGCTCAAGCAATTTTTCAGACGACTGATCAAAAGAATGCACCAGTAACTGTTATGCGTTGTTTATGGAAAGTTATATAGAACTGACCCATATGCCCAGCCAGCCTGTGCGTATAAAGTTGGACAGTTTCAAAAGTCTTCCACAAACAACTTGGGTACGATCTCTGCACATGAACCCAGTCAGGGAGCGAACATTTCACTCATCCATTCATGCACTTGGCTAGGCCATGCACATAAAGAGAGTCTAAAGGTAAAATTTCCTGGTCAGATTTGCATGACGTGATAAGTCACAAGAAGATAGACGAAGGCGTACTTCGAGTAATCGTCGATGAATGTAATAAAATACTTTATCATGGCCTTTGTGGAGAACTGTTTGAAGTCACAGATATCTGAGTGTACCAACTCGAGAAGATTTGAGCTCTGATTTACCCGTTTGAACAGTTTTCTTATGATCTTTGTCTACGCAAAGACATCACATTTTACTACCTCATTACCCCCATATTTGGAGATAAGCCATAAACTAGACATTTTGTTTATTCTTTTACAATGAACGTGTCCTAGCCTATTGTACCATAACTCAAGAGAATAGCCAGAAGAAGAGACTGCATAAACATTATTGGCAGGAGTTACAAGATGAAGTTTGAACAACCCTTCGATACAGAAAGATTTTCTGAAGTATGTTCCTTTGTATGATATCATCATCTGTCATCATTGATGTCTATCCTCAAACCTGCATTGCAGAGCTGACTTTACGAGACCAGGTTCTTGGCTATCACCGGTACGTGTTTCACATCCTGAAGAGTCAATGACTTCCCCGAAGTCAGATTCAATACCACCATTCCGATCCCAAGTACTTTATCTTGTGCCTGGTTTGACACCATAACCTTCTCATATGTAGGCTTATAGGTGGTAAATAACTCCTTCTTTGAGCAAATATGGCAGGATATGTCGGTGTCCACCCACCAGTCAGTATTGACACCAGCTGTCACAATCTGCACAATTATAACAATCTTATTTGGCTCACCTTGCTCTGTCTGTTTAGGCTTTGATCTGAAGTCTTTTTGGTAGTGCCCCTTCTTGCCACAGTTAAAGCAAGTAACATCTGACTTGGACTTGGGCTTCGGTTTGAATGAAGACGACTTCACCTTCATATAGTTAAAGTCCTTCTTCTTGTTGTGAGAAGCCTTCTGCTTCCCCTTGGAGTCACCAATATGCATTAAGTTAGCCTTTGCCAACTGCTTGGACAGCGTGTCCACTTTGTTTTTTTCCCTCAACTCATCTTTAACATGGATGTTATGCAGTAGTTGATCAAGACTCACTTAAATCTTCTTCCGGTGTATGTTAGAGATAAAGTTGCTCCATCCAGGTAGGACCTTGGCAATAATACCTCCCACGATGAAAGCATCAACCATGGGCATATGCGCGATCATCCTCAAGTTTCTGACGAAGCTTGAGAAATTTCTTGACTTGAGGCAACATCGTCTTATCGTCCCAAAATTGCATCTTCTAAACCTTTTCGGTCACATGGATCTTATTTTGGTTCTCATCCGCCTTATAATGCGTTTCTAGTGACTCCCATACGACCTTTGATTGGTTTATCTTACTGTCTAACTCCGCCAGAGTACTTCTATGGAGTTCAGAATCAGCAGTTTGCAGAGGTTGTTGTTGTAATGCCCCGCTTCGCGTCGGCATTATGTATTAGGTGAGTGGGCAGAACTTCGTTCTCTGATTCTTGTACGCCTTAATAATAACCTGAGTTTTTGCTTGCAATATTTTCATAAGAGAATGATAGAACCTATCTTGGATGTTAATGAACGAACTCACCTAGCTTGTCTTTTAAACAATGTCTGCTTAACGAGAATCCTGAAATGCTTGCCTAGAGTGCATGAACATGTTCACTATCGTCTATGCTTCGAGAGAACCATACTGTGCCTGAACGTGTTCAAGTGATAAGTCGGATTGCCCCGCAACAAAGATTGTATTCTGATGGTTCATCTCGTCTGCATACTAGAGTTTATTTGATAGTGTTCCATGCATTCTCATGCGGTCGGACAATGGCTATTGGTGGAGAGCTGAACTGCTTGTGTCACGGCTGCTACAGAGATAGTGGAAAGCAACCATGAGTCACAGCTGCCTCTAGTATCAGATAAAGAGTCATTGGTATGTTGTACAACCAGCTGCCGATCCTGAGATACTCGGGGACTGCCCTGCATATAGCTAAGTCATTGTGTTGGCTTGGATAGATGACTTCCCCTAAGATTGTGCATTGTGTGTCTAGCTTTGCATCTGACCCTGGAGTCGCACGAGATACGCTGCGCACACCCTAAAACATGAACGATTGCTTGCTTGCTTATTGCATATGAAACTCTGTTTCCAAACATATTTCCAAACAATGTAATATGACTCTGCTAGAACTTAATGAAACGAACCTATGTAAAACTAGAAAGATCACTAGTAATGTAATGTTTTATAACATGATTACTTAGTGCTTGGTTTTAGTGAATGCTTGCTTCTGTTCAGTTGTTTTATCTCACAAGTACTTGTAAAAAGTGCTGACCCACCAACAGTTTACTTGCTTGCAGGTACTGGATCGTCCGAGGGAGCGATAGGTGTGCCACAGTCCCTAAGACCCGGAAATCCTGGTTTCGATTGTTGCCCCGAGGATGCTATCGTATAAGGGGGCATAATGTATGGAACGAACGTATGCCTTTGCATAAAGGAACCCAAGTTGCCTCGATTGTCCCGAATACTCAGTTGGCTAAATGCATTGCATTGCAATAAGTCCATTTCCGCTGCTTACTCGATTGATGCAATGATAGCCAACTATGAACTTAAAAGATTGGCCTTGTGCGGGCGTAACCCCAGGCCCGCACGACATCACGTCCCTGAAAGCTCAATCGGGTCATATGCATTAACTCCCTTCCTTCCTCGCACCCGCGGGACGGGCGCGGTGATTCGCATCCGGCGTGCCGAGGCACAATGATTCTTGCCCGGTTCGATAATTCCGGCCATACGGGGTGGGGCAAGGAGGAGCGGCGGCCCGGGCGGGTCCGAGGTGTGAGAGTTGTCTCTCCTCCATTTTTTTTGCTTAGTAGTTGTAGTAGCAATCGCTCGAACAGTAGCATAATCACCATCTAGTATAATAGGCTCAGTATACATGGTAGAAGGCCATAATGGGGAGGGATCTAGTGATTGTTAATGCCTCGAGGCACTAGAAGTAATGAAGTAGACAATGAGTGCCTTAATGCTAACCCTAACTCAGGCTATCCTAGATATCCAGGTAAACCTAGTCCCACCCCCAACCAAGAACTTCAAAACAGGCAATCCTAGACCCATGGACTAATGGGAAGTCTAACGCACATACTCCGGCTCCTCCAACATGCAACCCTTTCTTGCAACGCTCCTCTACCCTTACGGCCTCGGAAGAAATCTAGGAGGCTTTCCGGGAATTGCGAGCCCACTTGGACTCCATGAACAACCGAGACAAGCTACAAAATCTTGGGATAAGGCAACCTTATTTTCCGGAACGGAACAATGTGGTATTTTCCCCAAAATACAAACCACGGTCCATGATTCCTTTCAATGGGAAGATGTTACCTCATCAATACTTGACCTATTTCGAGACATGGTGGGACACTTACACCTAGATAATGCTTTGCTTACCAAGCTCTTCATGGGGAATCTAACCGAGGTGGCTTACGAATGGTTCTGTAGTCTCCCCGACAACTGAATCTCGTCATTTGACGACCTCCTGCGATTGTTCCTCTCCCGATTCTATAATGATGGGATGGATATGACAATGTCATCCCTCATCGGCGTGGCCCAGAAAAAGAAGGAACATACACGTGCCTACATAGATTGCTTCCGACAGACAGCCCTAAAGATGCCTCCCGGTCTACTTGAGTATGCCCTCATAGATACTTGTCGACGAAACCTACAATCGACAGTGAAACTCTGCATGGGCACTGTACAATACGCGGACTGGACGATGTTCATTACAAGTACAGATATAGCGGAGAAGAACGCCAAAAACTTTCGCTTGCTTGGAATCCAACTTCCTGGCTCCGACGATCGAGGAAAGCGCCCTCAAAATCACGATGGCGGGTGCAACAAAAAAGGGAATTAGGCCCTCACCATCAACATATCTAAGGGCTCGTCTTCATCCAAGTGTATTAGATGTGTAGATGTGTGTATATGAGCTACAGGGGAGAAGAAGAAGCAGTGAGAAGCAGTGGGAAAGCAGTGAAAAGCAGCGGCATAAGCAGTCAAAAAGCAGTTCATAAGCCGCAGAAAGCAACAGCAAAAGCAGCAATGAAAATCAGCAGAAACAGCAAGATGCAGAAGCGGTAAGCAGAAAGCAGAAGCAGCAGCAGCAGCAAGCAGCAAGCAGCGATAAGATGCAGTAAGCTGTAGTAGTTTGAGTTCAATTTTTGGTAAGTTGGGATAAGCTAGTTACTAAGTTAGTGTGTGTATATATATATATATATATATATATATATATATATATATATATATATATATATATATATATAAGCACTAGTTAATATTAGTTAGTATTTATTTCTAGATTACCTTTAGTTACACCAAGGTAATGAGAGTTGAGGTATATTGGGTACGGGTATTAAATATCAAGGGGTATATTAGTATGTTAGTTTAGTATAGTATTTATAAGTTTAAATGCATATTAGTGTATAGTAGGGTGTATGGGTAGTTAGTTATATGTTAGATATTGAATTACCTTGTGATACCAAGGTAATATCAATGTATTGGTTTATACTCAAGGTATTGAGTTTGCATATCAAGATGGGTGTGTAGGTGGTGTGATACCGTATTTGGTTCAAAGACAATGTATCCAATTAGCATTAGTTTAGCTATGAGTACTATATATTTTGTCTTGTATATATATATTATATTATTTTCATATCTAATAATTTACGTATCTTATGATACGGTATTTTGTTGGTATCCTAGTATCCTAGTATAGCTAGTATAGCCTAGTTACATAGTGTATGGTCCCAACATCCTAGAGATAGACTCATACAACCTAGAAATAGCTAGTTTGACCAAGTTTGACTAGTTTGGCCTAGAGTTGACCTAGTTTGACTATTTTGACTTAGAAATGGCTTTGTGACCTAGAATTTGACTAGTTTAACTTATTTTCATTCAAAAATCTTGTATTGATATAATATTCCATATTTAGGTCTCCAAGGCACTGTACCGAACATCTTTGATATTGTTTATCGAATTTTAGGTAAGTATATTCTCTAATAGTTTCTCATTTATGATATCCTCTATGCCTGTTGTATTTAGTGTAGATATCCTTGATTTCTTGACACGATGGTTATACGGATTAATATATCTGGATCTCGTTATGAGATGTTATTCCTTGGTATTTATGGTGTATCTTGTGCAAGCCTTGTTCTTTATTCTTCTTGTACATGTACAGACATTGATTCTTGGGGGGACTTGCTACCTACCCAGAGAATCTTGTGTCATAACGTACCATGGTTGGATCCACTATACTAGTTAGGGACGAGAAGTGTTAGTATAGATATGTGATCATACCCTCCTTGTGCATGTCTTGTTCCTTGAATAGTGTTAATTATACACCGCACGTATGATTAACCAGGCCATTATCCTTGTGCAAGTTTCCAAGCCGATCACATGTTGAAGCTGGTCACTCACTTAGTAGTAGTATTTTTTGTTCATTCCTATGATGCTCATTCTTGTATTTATTTTCAGTATTCCTATATTGCATATTTCTTGTACATGTATATTGCATCTTTTATATTTTACTCTTTTAATGTTACATAGTTTATATCATTTATTAGAACTGCTGTTAGAGATGTACTTTGCTCATTTCCTGACTGGATATATTTTTTCCTAGATGACACTGAGGAGTGGTATCCCACTCACTACGGGCCTAGGACATAGTTAGCATAGAGCCAGAGACTTTGGCTCAGAAGGGTCTTATCCCGATTGAGACAGACGACCCAGGACTCGTAGTTCAGTAGATAGATCTTTTTGTACTGGATTTGTCTCCAGCTTTGTTATTAGTATTTCTTGCTATGACTCATTGGATATTATCTTATCTTATGAGTTGTATTGTCTCTTTAGTTCTTTTATCTTATTTGTGCGATTGTTCCATCTTATAGATCTGTGATTTAAGTATTCATATTATATTGGTGGCATTATTATATCTTGATTACTAGATAGATAGTTTACCCAAACAATATTCTACCGTCGATGTTGCGATGTAGGCTGGGGGTTGTTCATTACTCGTTCCCCTTAACTGGGTGCGGGTCGTGACACTGGTCCTCCTATGTAGGTAGCGGTGGTCCTCTCTGAAATCCTCCACTTGCTGGAGGTCGAGGTGCTCCCGCTCTTGGCGCTCCTGGTCTCGACATCTGTTAAGCTAGTCGTGGTGCTGGAAGTGCTGGCCTTTGCATCGACTGAGGAAGTGCCAAGCTCTATTTTACCGAACAGTCCCTCACTGAATATTGTCACAATCCGTATCTCAGACACTGGCCCAAAAGAACTCGAAAATCTCTCTGAATATGCCCTAACTTCCTACAATGATGGCAAAAAGGCTTCTATCGGGGCTGATAAGGCCCTACTCTTTGCTAATATTGCTGATGTGCCAAGGGACGTCTAATCGGTCCTCCCTGGGGCCTCTAGTGGGTGCTGCTGGTGGTGCATCTACATCTTATGTGTCTCCTTCAGAAGGAGCTCCTGACTTCTTGCTTCTTCCAAAACTGCCGCATGGGATATCCTTGACTGTGTAGTAGTAAATCTCCTAATATCTGGTGATAACCCATTGTGGAATCTCTTGGCTCTCTCTAGCTCTGTAGGAATCAACATCTCGCCAAAATGACTCAGTTTGCTGAACTCTGCGTCGTACTGGTCTACCGTCATACTCCCATGTTTGAGATTAAGGAACTGGTTGTAGAGAACATCTCAAACATTGGTAGAAAAAATATCTCGTTAAAGAGTTCGTAAAACTTCTCTCACGTTTGGTCGGTGCCATATTGCCTCTGCTCGGCCTTCTACCAGTGGTGAGCGTTGTCCTCAAGTAGAAGGTCTACTGCTGTCATCCATAGGTCCTCGGGCAACTGCGATGCCTTCAAAAAAAATTCGGTGCTAATGAGCCACTAGGAGATTTCTAGCGGTGTCTCCGTTCCTATGAAGTACTACGGGTTCATCTGAGTGAAACCCTTGGTATTGCCCTCATAAGTTCGCGATACTGGGGCTGGTACAGGGGCTGATGGCATGTTCATTGCAGCTATAAGAGCTTATCTCAATAGCTCATTCTGCTAGCACTAAGCCTTCATCATGGTCTGCATGAACTGGGTCGAGGTGACATTCTCGTCAGGCTGCGAAAACTACGGAGGTGGCACGAAGGATATCTGCGAGGTGAACTGAGGCAAAAACTGGGGTGACGATGGTGGCATACTCCCACCTTGGGGATTTGCAATCTGCTATTGATGCCCCACCGGAGGTACTGAAGTCCGACGATCCGGTTGAACAGATGGTGGTGTCTGGCCTGCCTGCGATTATTGTCCCGGCTGGAGTGGTATAGTCAGGGATATCGTCGATTAAGGCAAATTTACCACATGAAAAATGACTTTTGCTGACCGTTTTTTTCGCTGCCAAAGGGTATAGTTGACGGTTTCCCTTCCGTCATCTAGGCCAGTGTCATCAAAAGTCCCCACTTTAGTTGACGGTTGTCGGAGTGACTTTAGTTGACGGTTTTTAGTCGTCAACTAAACCCAGTATTTTGACCGTCAATATAGGTGCATACTTTTTCTGACTGTGGCCTAGCTGACGGTTGATGACCGTCAACATAGGTTATTTTTGTTGACGTTTTTCAGCCGTCAAAAGACCATGTTTATCAATTCTCATTTACATTGTCGGTTCCCATTTACGTTACCAGATCCACGCATAATATCAATTCCATAAACGCATAATATAAATTCCAGAAACTCTCACAAACATCAAATAACTTATAATACACATATTTCATATTAACAAAAATAAACATGTTCGTACAATATTACCAATACTTTTGTACAATAATCAACAAAAATAAGCGTGTTCATAGAACACTGGTACATGATACCAACCCCATTTCATTCACTAAAGTGCCAAAATACAACAAAATACCATTAACCGAAGCCCGCAGCTTCACAGACACAAAATACCCGAAATCGAAACCCGCAGCTTCACAAACCATCATTCATCGAATCCCTATAGCCAATTAAAAACACATTATTAGTGAAGTATCAGAGCATTATGGAGTAGAAGTATAAGAGCTTCATGAAGTAGAAGTATAAGAGCTTCGTGAAGTATCAGAGCTTAGTAGTAAAGTATCAGAGCATTATGGTGATAAGGCCATGTTTAGTAGTGGCTAGTTAGTAGTATCAGAGCTAATATCTACTAGGTATAGTTAGTATCAAAGTATTAGAGCTAATATCTACTAGTAGAGGATTAGTAGTATCAAAGTAGCAGAGCTAATACATGAGTATCAGCAATTAGCCCTAGGTAAAGTTAGTATCAGAGCTAATATCTACAGTATAGCTCAAGATGATGCTAATATCTACTAGTAGTGGCTTAGTAGTATAAAAGTATCAGAGCTAATATATGAGTATCAGCAATTAGCCCTAGGTATAGTATCAACAGGTATCCTGAACACAAGTATCCTGAACATGAGTATCAGAGCTAATACTAGTAGTGGCTTAGTAGTGGCTTAGTATCATGAGTATCAATATCAGCAAGTATCCTGAACACAAAATTTAGGGCGCAATAATACTTCACTACTAAACATTATCCTTATATTCAATAATGCATAAATATACAGCACATAATGACTGCAAATCCTAGATAAAGTCTAAAAATTACCTTTAGAATGGCTAGGTCAAGAACGGTGACACATGATCCATCCACTCAATGCGAACTTCATTAATCTCGTCAAAGTTGTACTCACTCTTCTCATTGTACTGTTTGTAAATAGGAAGAAAAAAAACATAAGTGATCGTAATATATTTTAAACATACATGTTGATTAAGAAGAACATCCCCTTAGGATTAAGCAAGGTTGGATCATTTGTGATCTCTTTCATATATCTTATCACATAGTAACCATATTCGATAGTGCCACTTTGTTCTGGCACTTATGCATAGAAAAGCAAAGTCCTTACATACTTGTTCATTTCTTATTTATATATATTAACGAGAGAAATATATTGTACCTTAATTGATAACCAATTCACTTTAAATTATTTAACTTGGTTTCCACATTGAGCATGATACATCCGAAGCCCACTATGCAAATTAAAGTGGACAACATTATTTACCACTATTAAAGCATATAACATTAACTATAGTTGTGCGAAGATTTGGGACAGATATATTCATGCATACCTTGTTACAATTTGTTTAAGGTCCTCACATGTGCGACCTCCCAGAGAATTCAAGTAGTACGCTTTCATTAGTACAATATCAATGACAACCAAAATACAATGATCTCTGTAACACCATATAACACCAAGATATATACAATTTAAGTTATCAGAGTTAGAGGGACTATTAGGATCAGTTGTAGTGTACATTAGAGTCTGTTAAGTATGATAGTATAGTGGCCAGAGTGTGTGTCAGTGTGAATATAGTTTGTTAAGTAGGATAGTGTTGTAGCTAGAGTGTAGAATGTGTTTGTGAGTGTATAGAAAAATTCTAAATTCACTTTATAAAAGAAAAAAAGTAAGAAATGTAATACCTTGGGTTGTATGGCATAAAAAATAGTCGACTTTGCTTTCCATATTTCAGACAGTTACAAATATCTCTTGCTCTTGCATCCCGTGATGCAAAAATATCTTTTAACCTAGAAGTGCATACTTTTCTTGGGTCGATAAATGAAACATTTTTATCAGTGTTTAGGTCATTTAAACGACAGTACAATGACCTACAGTTTGCATATAAGTTAACTCAACTTAATGTAATAAAAAAAAAATTAAAAGAGCAAATTAGTCTTGTACCTAATGTATATCTGAATGCAATTTATTATGAGAGGATACATGTTAACGAAACAGTCAATATCCTCTTGGACTAGACAAGTACGTATTGGAGTATCAAGCAAGTCAATATCACATGGAACCCGAATTGTCGTTTGTTCACTTATCAACTTTTGTGCCAGGATAGCAAAGTATTCCATTCCAGGTGGATTCTTAAAAGACCTTGTAATTCTTGTACAAGCTCTCGTCGGTGATTTGACTTTGGTCGGTGTCTTCTCTTTAGTTTGTGTCTTTTCCTTCACCACATTGGATTCCTAAAAAATTAACACAAGTTCAAAGTGGCAAAACATGACAAAAGTAAGCATGTACTCATTAAAAAAAAGTGACATCCTTTCGTATACTCTTCTTGCATTCAGATTTTTTCGCATAAACCATGTCTTCATTACTTTTCAAAGGGGACTGTGCATTTACATCCTTATCTAAAAAGTTTGAAAATGTTAGTGCTTAAATTCATAATACTAGATAAGGGGATAAAATTAGACTTTTTTCATAACACTTAGCCTCTGCGATCCTTCAGAAGCTGAACTCAGTGTATTCATGGAAGGGATTGGAGGAATTAAGGATCTGGTTACCAAAAAGTTGGAACCAGTATCAGATATTGGTGTACCATAGTTACCTTGTGCCAGGAACTTATCATCTTGTTTTGCTTCTCAATCTCCTCAAGCAACTTTTGTTTCTCCTCCTCCCAACCAATCGGAGCTTTAGGAGTGTGGAAATAAGAGCTTGGGGTGACATATTTACCCATGGCCGTAACACGACCACTGGGCTCGAGCTTCTCCATTGCATAACACAGAGCATCACGATTCACCAAAATAGACAACTCGCCACAAGAAATTTTTTTCTTAACTTCATCCTATAAAAATATAGAATTTATGTTAGTATCTTAATATGAAGTGCAAAATGTTATGATAAAAATATAGAATTTGTGTTAGTATCTTAAAAGATTGTTATGAAAATGAACTAAAGTTGAGACTTTCTTACAATCTTATCCGCAATTGCTTGCGTAGATGGATCATAAACTAACGAATGAGAATCATCTTCTTCAGCATGTTCATTAGCATCCCCTATAGACTTTTTTTTATTTTTTTTCGAGCTAGCTTCCAAAAAAGGCAACAGTCTACTTCCTCCTCAGTATATGTTGCATCATTCTTCTGTTTTTATGATAAAAATGAACATAGGTGATTGTACACATTTGTATTGCATCCTTCACTTGTTTCAAAGAGTTGTATCAGAGTTCAAATTACTTACAATTTCATCTCGTAAACCCGCATAGCCTTTTCTGCCTAGCCTATGGTTGTTCACATGTCTGCCTCTCCTATTTTGTTGCTCGATGCGAAGCTTCTGAAATTAAAACTAACATATGATAAGTAACAACGTATGAAGTAGAGAATTTAATCAAATTCTCAAGACCGATACCTGAAAGTCCTCAAAAAGTCGAATGTCATAAACTTGCTCCATTGAGTTTGATAGATGAAACTATAAATTGGAGGTGGATATTTCAAAACTTTTGGAAAGAACATACTCCATTAAGGTATGCCGAAATGACTTTGTTGCAACACCCATCATTTGTATCAAATTTTTTTTAGCTCGTGGATCCACAATAAAACTTTGCTGCATATTAAGTAAGATTACTAATAACCAAGCAATAAACTCAAAACAATTTTAATCTTTAATATAAATTTACCTCAATTGAGGCCCATGCATTCTCTTTAACATTTTTTGGAACTCTTCGACAATCATTATAAGTTATTAGTATCATACTTCATGCAACAACTCCTAGCAGACTAACACATTCTGCCCCGACCTCTCCGATAGGCTGTCCAGCCTGGTTGAAAGTGACAATCTTCCTCGTTCCATCACTTCTCCTTTTAATTGTTCTCTCCATCATTGTAGGCCCTCTTGTTCCTCTTTTGGAGGGGCCAACTTCCTTCTGTGACAACAAAAACAAGGTAGTTAAATATATCTATTAACCTCAGAGCTTGAGTTTTTATGAGGAGGTTTCATCTTTATGTCATACTAAAGACATGTTAGACAGTAGCACTTAGAGCTAGCTTAACACCCTTCAAATAAGTAAATGAGATAAAATAAATCAAACAAGTGAAGGAATCACAGATACAAATTTACTAATTAACCCAATCCCCTTCACAACCCACTCTTTTATAAAACATATTATTATCATCCCCAACATCTAACAACCCATCATTCAACAATGCATTAGTAAATAAATGATGTTCCATCAAATTATCCACGTCTTCAGAATCTTCTTTGTGTAGATAAACTTTTGGACTAGTAGACAAAATAACAGACCATTGAGGATCTAGTTAGTCTTTTACATAAAATACTTGCTTGGCCTGCGAAGCTAAAATAAAATAATTTGATGAGAACCACTATTTGCCTTCTTCCATCTTGACGTTCCACAAGTGGGATATTCAGATAAATCGCTATACTCTTTTCTATAAAGTATGCAATTATTGGGGCATGCATGAATTTTCTCATATTCCAAACCCAGGGCAGTCATTAACTTCTTAGCCTCGTATATTGATGAAGGTATTTCATTTTGTGCTGGTAACATATCATGAAGTGATTTCAACAACTCAGAAAAGCTACTGTCAGACTAGTCGTATCTTCCTTTAATGTTATACAATCTCATCAAGCCCGATAGCTTTGTATACTTTGAACAACCAGGATAAAGAGTCTTTTCGACATATTCAAGTAGAGATTTAAATGCCTATGGGTCACCGAAAACATGTTCATATGCCGCATTAACCATGTCTACAGCGTTTGCACCATCTTCAAAGGAGCCACATTAATAGTTAGGTGTTTGTTCATCACTTGTTGAAATGCTTGTCGATCCTCTGCTAAGGTGTTCCTCACCATGCCAAATTCATATTGTATAACTTTGATCAATACCCCTACTAAACAAGTATTTTCTTACGTCCCATAGCTTTTGGAATATTAAATATCCATATTTTTCGCATGGACATCAAATAGAAATAGGATTATTCAAATGGAGGTTGTCTTGTCTGATGTTCCACGTATATCAATCAAAAATTCTACTACTACAGATTATATAACCAGGTTATAAATCTACCCGAGCAGCAGCGTTAGATGACCGTAATCCCGACCTCAATCTGGGTGCTCCTTCCTTTCCTACAATAAGATGAGGCAGCAGATTAGTATATTGTCTAGTGTATTGCAGCAGATCAGTTTCAGTTCTGTGAATAAAAAAAAATCCTAGGACCCGACACAGTTGAGTATGCCAATAAAACCAACAAATTAAAAAAAATCTAGGATACGACACAGTTTTAGTTCTATCAATAAAAATAAAACCCACATCATATGGCAAAATTGACCCACAAAAACCCTACTGATTCTCAAATAGGACACGACACAGTTGCGTATGGCAATAAAACCCACAAAAAATCCTACTGATTCACAAATAGGACACGACACAATTACCAGACACAAAAAACCCTACTCTCAATAAAATCCACAAAAAACTCTACTGTCAATAAAATCCTCATTTGCCACACACAAGAGACCCTACTCTCAATAAAATCCACAAAAACCCTACTGACAAAATACCCTACTCTCAATAAAATCCACAAAAAACCCTAACTTCATCTTGCATTACCATAAAATTGAATTGTAGAGAGAAAATATGGAATATAATTGCATATTACCGCATGGTGAAGACGGAAGTTGTCGCATGATGAAGTTGCCGCAGATGATAGGGTTTTGAAGAGGGGACGTAGGCCGCCGAGGAGACCGGGGACGCCGAGGAGAGGGTTTTAGGGAGTGGAGGGAGAGTGTCTTCTGAGAGGAAAGAGAAAGGACTTGAGGAGAAGAGGGGTTTTCTGAGAGGAACGGGAGGAGAAGAGGGGTTTTCAGAGGGGAATTTTTTTCCGAAAAGATGCGGGCTCTTGAATAGTCTTAATATATCAAAGTCGTTACTAACCCAAAATTTTGAAATATTTACAACAATGGCAGCTGAAATAGCCGCGGGAATTCTCCTCCCCCCCTGAATTTAGTTGACGGCTTTAACCTAACCGTCAAGGAAAAGAGGTGGATTTCGTGATGATTCCCCGAAACCCGTCAACTAAAAGGGTACAATATTTTAAACTCAACACAAAACAAGGGTTTACTTGACATGAGGCCTAAACCATCAAGTAAAACAGCTTAGTTGACGAGTTTTACCGACCGTCAATAAAAAGACCGTCACCAAATATCATTTTTCTTGTAGTGATTCCATATTCCTCCTGCATCACTGAGTCGCCTGCAGTGGTGGCGAGGGTAGCAAAACGTCCATTAGGAGGATTTATCTTGCTGGGCACGAAGATAAGGACAACATTAGAACAAGTTCAAGTTAGATACAAATCAAGCAGTCAAGGTGAGTACGAAATTGGAATCAAGGATGACGATTAAATAAGTGGATGAAATCCTATACTCTAATCATATTTGTAAGCTTGCTCGGTACGATAACGTAACTGAGACAATATACTCTCGACCTGCATGGGCCACCACAAAAATATGTCACGCCCCAGTCCCAAAATACGTAGGAATAGAAATACGTAGCATGTCAGCCGTATGTATATTATACTCCAATATGTTGGAAAATCATAACACACACGTACGCTATCTTATGAATAAATAATTCACAAGTGGTACATATATTGTCAAGTCACAGGCATCTATATCTTATCCACAAACACAAGTAAAAAAGTACCAAAATAAATAACTGAAAGTCTCAAGTACGAAGTAGTAAAAGAAATAATAGTTGAGTGGAGACAAATCCACTACCAAACGACTATATCAACTAAAATGATAGAGGAGGTCAGAAATCCAATATAAAATAAAATGGCAAATAAAGAAACAGCAGTTAGAAGATCCATCAGCTATGAAGTAGTCATGGGTACTCAGAGGGTAAGACATCATAGGTAGAGAATGATGCGTCAGGTCCCAGTCCGTACTCCTGCGGATAATCTTGATCGTCTATACCTGGAAAGGGACCAGGTCCTCAGAGGGACGTAATTAGATACATAGAAGCATGCCAATAATGTACTGAAAGTAAACATCCAACATACTCGCCTAACCAGTCTATGTGATATGCAATTTAAGAACAACTTTTCCGCGTATGGAATATCTGGCTAAAATAATGGGATGGACATGGTTCTTTCGGAGATCTAGGGGCCAATGGCATAACGTCTTTAGATCGTCATAGGCCTGCAGTAAATAATATGGTCATAACGCATCACGTCTCCAGTGGAGCTTACGGGCCAATAAAAGAAAAGTGTAAAGGAATCACATACTCTTATTGTTCTCCCCACCCAATGCTACTAACATGTCAATCCATAACACGCAACACCTCTAGTAACTGCTAAGGCTACTAAAACAATATATCTCTATTAGAAGTTATTCCTTATCCGTCGTACGACCTTTACGTACAGATGGCCAGCCTAATATGCAAGTCTGTGTCCTACATGAGACTCACAACTCGTGTAACAATTGTGTCACGGCCAAATAAAACATAAGGATGCCTCAAAATCATGGGGTGGTCTCGTAAAACTAAGTCAATATGCATAATAAAATAAGCGACAAAAGACGATGCAACCGCCGTTGCACCCAAGTCTTTCTTAGACGCACAATTTTATATATAGAAAAATAAATAGAAATAAACAACAGAAAATAAATATGCAGAAAATAAATATAACTAAACAGTACTGTGGCAAGGTATACTTGTCTGGCAAGAAATCAGTGTAGTATAAACGTCCAGACGACAAGCACAAGGAACCGGAAAGTAGGGACCCTGAATGAACGTCTCTGGATGCTGAAATAAATATCACCAACATCTCCAGCATCAGTTAGATAGTCAGAAATTACTACCCTTTCGTCCAATTTGGACACAGGGGCTAAAACATAATTTTTGGGGTCAAAGTTGTGTCCATATGTAGTCCATTTTGCCCCAAAAAATGTGCCAGGGGTAAAGATCTCTAAATTGAAAAAATTATAGGTCAACAAATCATAAACGATGATACGAACTCAACGGTATGTCCAATTTTGGATTTCGATGAGCCGATCACCAAATTGCTCATTAAGTTAAATCGTGGGGCCCGCAAATAGGCGGTTCGGTCAACTGTCTCGAAATCGCGTGAAACTTTGATCACAGTACCAACGTGATACCACAGATTCGTTGGCGTAAGTTTCATTATATTATGAAGAACGATCACAAACTTCTAGGATATTTTACAAAACGTCGATACGGGATACTTTTGACCGATACGGGTTGATTCCGGTGTGCACACATGTCCAAATCAATTTTCGCAAAAGTCTACATATCAGGATATACCATACGCGCCTTTCGGTGCAACTGGTTTATGACGAGGTGGTCTGGTTTGTCGGGACACACTCCGTATCGCAAGTTTTTCAAGTTTGTGAAATAAGTTTTTCGTTGTTTTTAAGTAATAATTTAGCACAGAATTTGTGAGCAACTATGTGCAAATATTAGATTATTTTGATCCTATTTGTATTGAGTGCAGTTCTGTTCAGACCGATTTCTAAATTACTTAAAGTGCTACTCGTTATCAACCTTCCATTATGGGCTCATGGCTCAGTTTTGGATGGTTTGTTTTGTATGGAAAATATTTTTTTTTTGGAAAGTTACGGATGGATTAAAATCAGAAATAGAGTTGTTTGAATAAAACTATTTGAAGAAATTTGAAGGTGTTCATGTTGTGATTCAATCTAAACAACTGGATAAAAAATCGATGAAGTAGGTATGAAGAATTACAAGCAGAAACATGGGTACCTGACTGCTGTAACTGACCCGAGAACAGCGTATCCATTGTTCGGCTGTCGTCCAGTGGTCGACGGTGGTGCAGTGGCTAGGGCGGCGGTCTCCGACGATCTGCGGGGGTTGTGCGGCATCGTTTGGATGCGGGGAAGGTCTGGGACGACTGCTTGTTGGTTAGGGTTAGGGTTTCGTTTGTTCGTATATATATATATATATATATATATATATATATATATATATATATATATATATATATATATATATATATATATATATATAGAGAGAGAGAGAGAGAGAGAGAGAGAGAGAGAGAGAGAGCCGAGAGAGGGTAGGGGCATGTTGTGTGCCGCGTGGGTAGGGATAGCTGTTGTATATTGTTGTTGTTGTGCTTTGCTTATTATTATTTCTTTCTTTCTTTTATTAATCCTTTTTTTTCTTTTTTTTCTACTCTTTCTTATTATTATTATCATTATTAATTATTATAATTACTAGTATTTCTATAAAAATAATTATTTTATTTTATTATTATTATTATTATTATTATTATTATTATTATTACTACTACTAATTATTGGCATATTGTCAGTATAGGTACTATTATTCCTACTATTATAAAAAATTCTAGAAAATTAGGGGATGTTACACTTGCTCTCTGTTGGGGAAGAAATGAAGAATGAAAGAGAAATGAAAGGAAAAGAAAAGTGGAGGAAAAAGAATGGGATTGCTTATATAGCCAAGGGACTTATTGTAGGCCATTAGATCACAATCCATGCCTCTCATCCGGGTTCATCATAGCCACCCACCAAGAAAACCAAGAGACAATGGTTCAAAGCATGCAACTAAGAGAAACTTACAAAAATAACCTAAATAATGCATGAATGGCATAAAGCAAGGTGTAAGAAATTAAACAATAAGCAAGTTATACATGTATAATACGCGTATATCGGGTACGAATACTAGAACAGTGAGACGAGTCTCACATATAGATATTCGAAAGGGGATGATCCAACTTCATAGCGATCCTTGAAAATAGCACCGCATGCATCGCCCAAAAGACTTCTTTCAATCAGCAACTGAATCAAAGCCGATGTCGCAAAAACCACGTAAACAAGTCAAACTCCTGTTAAGTGCAGCCACATCGACCGTCTGTTGGGATTCTGTATCAAATATGCGTGCTAAAAATCTGAACAAATTTTTATGCTTCTAAATCAAAGTATTTCAAATTTATTTGAAAAAAATTAAAAACTTTGAAGGGGGGCTTGTAGAAGCGTAAAAAGTACGACCCCCCAAAAGGAGATTAATGGAGCAATGGCGTACTTCTTCACATCCCAGCTCACTAAAGCAGTAGCGTACTACCCCTCAAGCCCCAAATGATAAAGCAGTAGCGTACTTTGTATCAGTGGCATACCCCATATGCTTTCTCTCGGTGGCACACAATGATCGTGACTTCCTCCCAAAAGCATTAAACATAATTACCTGACAGGTTGTCACAACAGTCGAAGAGATTGAGTCATTAATTGCAGAGGATCTCTAGGCACAAAGACCCAGGTTATCGTTTAGCGATCAGATGAAGCTATACTCCGTCAAGAGTATGCGAGGATTATTACTCATTCCCAGTACGCGAGGATTGTTGCTCCGTCCCAGTACGCAAGGGTTGTCACTCATTCCCAGTACGCAAGTGTTATTATTCTGTCCCAGTACACAAGGGTTGTCACTCCTTTCCAGTATGCAAGGATTTCTACTTTACTTTAGTATGCCAGGATTATACACCATAGCAAGTTCATTGATATCTTCTTTTTATAAAGCAAATCGACTTCGATTCTTGAATGATCCACATCACTTTTGGTTCTATTGTAACAAAAGATTCTCTTTTTATGTGGAAAAGATCCGTATCAATAATAGATCTTATGGTTACTTCTACTCAGTACGCCAATATAGCCACATCAAAAGCTGCCACCTCAGTCTGACACATCAATTAAGGAGATCAAAGCATTTATTGCAGAAGATCATTAGCACACCGACCTAGATTATCATCTAGCGACCAAAGCTTGTTATTTCGGTTCGAGTATGCCGCCATTGCTTCTCTGCTATAGTACGCCAATAATGCTACTTCAGATAGAGTACGTCGTTGATGCTATCTCTTCTTGAATACGCTAACATTGAAACTTTAGCAGCAGTATGCCAATGAAGTGGCCTCTCACCGAGTATGCCAATATTGGCAGTTCAACTTAGCAAGGGTACACCGTTGATGCTATCTCTCGCTGAGTACGCCAATATTCATTCTACAGTTAGAATACGCCATTGTGCCAATGAATCTGAATTTTTAACAAAGTACGACAACATGACTATCTCTTTCAAAATATGCCAACATGACTACCAAGTTTAAATTCTTCTACCATACGCCTACACCAGCAACTGCCAACGAATGGTTATGATGATGTGTCTTTCATGCCATGTTCCTAGTGAACCGTGTACGGATAACTGCCTCCATGACCTGAGCCTTCCTCGCATATAAAGCCACGTGTCAAGTCATCAATAATTTGTGCACTCACTATCCAGAACGTGGGCTGCATACCTTCCAAGCGTACGCGTACAACATCAAATACAGCGTATATTGTTCGTCAGTATGCGTGCATGCGGGTAACCATTTTTCAACATAAGACATTATAAATATATGGATCAGCATATCCATAAAGAGGCAAGCAGTTGCCTAGACAAACAGAAGAGAAGAAGAATAGAAGCTTTTCGTGCTCGTATAGCCAAGCTCTCTCATTGCTAGACTCTCCATGTCGTTCAAGTATTCCAATATCCCTTCCTTGTGTCGAGTAGTCAAAGGAGTAAAGTAATCGACCGTAGATTAGATCTCCATAGCTATACTTTCCCAGATTCATTGTACTTAGATTCATGTTTAGGATATTCTTGTACTCTTTTTTTTCAATAGTTTGTAACACAAAGTTTCGTATAAACTTTTGTTCATGGCAAACAATGGGTGGACGAAGCAATCGATACAAGGCCTAGGATGCATGCATGTGTCACTATCCTCCACCAGGCTAGTTCAAAATAAGCTCACGGGAAGTGGAAAAGAGTGTGGTGAGAGGGGAGGATGGAAGTTCTCTTCCTTGGCTCTCAAGATAAACTAAGAGAGAAAAAGTAAATAAAGGAATGAAAGGGAGTTCACTCATATATAAACCCTAATGATCAATCTCAATAGTTTAATAAAAATCCAACGATCCAAAGTGACATGCATAGCCACTATTCTCATTCACAACAGAAAAATAGTATATTAGGAAGTATATTGTCCAGTATACTGTATGATAAGAAAATTAGAAAAACCTAATTTTAAGGGTTTCGATTCTACATGTGGTCCTAATCTAGGTACATGGTTATGCCACGGGTCTCTACAAGTCTCATAAAGTTTGTGGGTTGACACGATTTTCCATAAAGTCAAAAATATATTAAGTTGCATAATTCTTTAATAGATTTTCTTGAAAACTAGAGTATCACACGAAACTTCTAGTACAGTCTCGATGGACGCGAAACGAGAAAATCTCAAAAACTAATAAGGACATCCACTACTAGAAAAAGCGCTATTAGCGACGTATTTTAGCGACGTCAAAAGAAACGTCGCTAATAATATATAATTAGCGACTCCTTATAAAAACGTCGCTAGGCGTCGCTAAATGGCGACATTTAGCGACGTTTAGCGACTTTTATTAAGATTTTAAAAGTTAAGTCGCTATAAGTTAAATAAAGGTCGCTAAACGTCGCTAATATGTCTAATTTAGCGACGTTTAGCGACGTATATAGCGACCTTTTTATTAAAAATATTTAGCAACGTGTTTAGCGACGTCAATGACGTCGCTAAAATTTAAGTTAGCGACGTTTTACTTGGACGTCGCTAAACGTCGCTAAATTTTGGTTAATTAGGGCTCGGTTTCATTTTTCCCCATCTGCTGAAAATTCGAAAAGAGAAAAACTCCCCCCCCTCCCCCGCGCTCCGTCGACCGGCTCTCCACCCTATTCCGGTAAACCCTACTCTCTCTCTCTCTCTCTCTCTCTCTCTCTCTCTCTCTCTCTCTCTCTCTCACAGGACACATGTGACATTGACACAAACACTACACACACAGACACTGACACAGACACAGACACGGCACACACACACACTGACACAGACACTGATGAGGACCTAGGGTTAGGGTTAGGGTTAGGTTTGTTGACATGGGGTTAGGGTTAGGGTTAGGGCCGACTGGCCCAAGTCTACGAGAGAGGTAACAGCAGCAGTGAGCACTGCTTACTAGCTTTGATTATCAAATAAAATAAATTGATTATCAATTCGGTTCTGTTTCGGTTATAGATAATTTATTTCAGCTTTGGGTTTTTAAAATTTTTACTTATTCGATTTTTATTATTTCGGTGTTGAAACCGAATAACCCGAACGCCCACCCCTAGCTAGACCTGACAATTGGACCGGGATGACCAGCCCGGCACGAATCCGGCCCGCAAAACCCTGTCCGAATTATCGTGGGCTCGGCCCGGCCCGACCCAATATATAGGGACGTGTCGGACCTCATATCTCGGCCCATAAGAGAGGTCCGGCCCCGAAGCCCAGGCTCGTTCCGACCCAAGGCACAGCTCGGCCCGGCCCGACACGCTGCTGCTTGCTAGCCTGATCGACAACCTGGTTTATACTATTTGATGTATTATACACATCCATGTATTAAATAGTCCTACGCCAATCTATGGGATTTGGTATGCATACAATCTGCCAAGTTCTTGTATATAGATTGAAACAAATGGATTGTGAATCTCCAAGACAAATATGAAGCAAGAACTTGCAGTGTGTTATTTTTTTGTGCTATGTTTACATATCCCAAAGTAGAGAAGTTCATCCGAGAGAGCATACCATCTGTGTTGTTTCTCCCGGAAACAAATGCGCTCCCAACCATCTCCTATGCACATTCAACCCTACACTTCATAATTTAAAAATAAAATGTTAGTTGTTCTTCAATCTCTACTTTGAAGTCCTTGTAGGGTTCACGGAATCCCAAGTCCGATCCGGTCCGGCTCGGTCCAGTCTGAAACTCACTGTGCCGTGGGTCACGTGTCGAACTGGACTTAGATTTTTACCCTTAGGTCCGGTCTGACCCGTTATAGTGCATGGGCCTGAGAGGCCCGGCCCACTCGACAGCTCTACTCCTAGCTATGGCATATTTTCATAGAGCAATAGCCCGTGTACTTGGGAAACTTTTGATGCAAAAATTGTTCAAGCACCAGGTGCCTTAGTGCAATGCCATGACTGCTTTTCCCATAACGGACACTGACCTAGGAGTGTGGTTGGGGGCAGCTGCAGTTCTATAGTATGACACACTATTTGTAGTGTTGACTGCACACTTATAGTGCAGTTCATAGTACTATGGGGTTGGGGGCAGCTGCAGTTTTGATAAATGAAAATATGTATTATATCAGTTATGATTTTTATAGTACGGTTAATTTTGCATGTAATGATTTATATGATAGCTTATGTCAATTTTGCAGAAGTTTCTAGAAATGGATATGAATTACTATCTGCGTCATCGTTCGTGGATGTACAACCGTCATCCTGATGACATGTGCGGTGTGCGGAATAAATTCATTGAGGGTGTACAGCAGTTCCTGCAGTTCGCAAAGGCGTTCCCTCAATACATGGACGGTACCAAAATTAAGTGTCCGTGTGTGAGATGTCGCAACAGGAAATATCATCCTGAAGTGGAAGTTACATATCATTTATACTCGAAGGGCTTTACGCCGAATTACTATCAGTGGACCGCGCACGGAGAACTTGTATCTCTAGCATCGGAGTCGGAGCCCTATGTGGAGCCGTATATGGATGTCCAAGACCACGATGCTTACGACGACGGGTTGGTGAACATGGTTTATGATGCTGCGGGGCCTAGTTTCAATCCTGACAATTATGATGCGGCGGGACCTAGTTTCAATCCCGACAATTATGATGCAGCTGAGGAGGCACCGAATGCCGATGCTGCAAAGTTTATGGAGTTGCTTGAGAATGCAAGGACTCCACTATATCCTGGTTGTGAGGATCATTCACCGTTGGAGGTGGTTACAAGATTATTGAGCATCAAGTCCGATTTTAACATGTCGCAAGAATGCTATAATCGAGTGCTCGATTTGATTAAGGAGATCTTGCCCGAGGGTGCAAAGTTGCCTAAAGACTTCTATCGATCTAAGAGGATGGTGAGATCGCTTTGGATGGGATACGAGAAAATCGATGCATGTCGCAACGGGTGCATGTTGTACTACAAAGACGACAAGGATGAAGATGCGTGCAGATTCTGTGGTGCTGATCGCTACAAGGCCACTGTTAGAGGAAAGTCTGTCGGTGCAAGGAAGCCTACCGATTCGATGCACTACTTGCCTTTGACGCCGCGGTTGCAGCGGTTGTTCATGGTTAAGGAGACTGCAGAAAACATGAGTTGGCACAGGCGAAAACAGATCGAAGGAGTATTGGATCATCCATCCGATGGAGAAGCATGGAAGCACTTTGATCGAGAGTATCCATATTTTGTCGAGGAAGCGCGTAATGTCAGATTGGGGCTCTGCTCTGACGGTTTTACCCCATTCGGACTTTCGGGCTCCCAGTATTCGTGTTGGCCTGTGATCGTCACTCCGTACAATCTACCGCCTTGGATGTGCATGAAGACTCCGTATATGTTCCTAACCGTTATTATCCCGGGTCCGAACAATCCGAAGAGGAACATCGATGTGTATTTACAGCCTTTGATAGATGAGTTGAATCAGCTGTGGGAAGTCGGTGCCAACACGTACGATGTTTCTAGAAAGCAGAATTTTCAGATGAGGGCAGCACTTATGTGGACCATCAACGACTTTCCGGCCTATGGAATGTTATCAGGATGGAGCACCCATGGTCGTCTCTCATGTCCGTATTGCATGGACCGTTCTCAGGCTTTCCGTTTGAAACACGGAGGCAAACCGTGCTTCTTCGATTGTCATCGACAATTTTTGCCGAACGATCATCCGTACCGGAGGAATCGGAATGCTTTTCGTGCGGGAGTTGTGGAGAAGGCCAATCCACCGCCAAGGTGGCCCGGATGCACGATATGGGAAGAGGTAAAAGATTTACCAAGTGCTATCCAAGAGCCTGCTAAGGGGTACAAGTGTGACGGATTTGGTCGCACCCATAACTGGACGAAGAGGAGTATATTCTGGGATCTGCCATATTGGAGCACCAATCTGATCAGACATAACCTTGATGTCATGCATATCGAGAAGAATGTGTTTGATAACATAATTAATACTGTAATGGATGTAAAGGGGAAGACGAAAGATAATCCGAAGGCGAGGTTGGACTTAGAAGACATATGTAGACGTCCTGCATTGCATTTGATAGAGGAGGGGAATGGAAAGTTAAAGCAACCTAAGTCAGTTTTCTCACTGGATAAAGAGGATAAAGGTAGACTTTGTAGGTGGATTCAGGGTCTAAAGTTTCCAGACGGGTACGTGTCGAACTTGAAAAGATGCGTCGACCTCAAGGAGAACAAACTAGTAGGTATGAAGAGCCACGATTGTCACGTATTCATGGAGAGGTTAATTCCGATTGCATTTCGGGAATTCTTACCGCAGGTCGTTTGGGACCCATTGACAGAGCTGAGCATATTCTTCAGAGATCTTTGTTGTACTAAGTTGCTCGTCGATCGTCTAGAAAAGCAAGAGAGGGACATTGCGGTAACACTATGTAAGCTCGAGAAGGTGTTTCCTCCTGGATTCTTCGACTCTATGGAGCATTTGCCAATTCATCTTTCCTATGAGGCACGTGTTGGCGGTCCTGTCGGTTATCGGTGGATGTACCCCTTCGAGCGCCATCTGAATCACCTAAAGAGAAAGGTGAAAAATAAGGCACGGGTTGAAGGCTCTATTTGTGAAGCTTATGTTCTCGAGGAGATTACAAACTTTTGCTCGACGTATTTCAATCCGCATGTTGCTACTAATAGGACGAAAGCTCCCAGAAACGACGACGCATATCAGGAATCTAATGATGCAATACTCAAAGTATTCAATGCATCCGGAAAGCCCTCGGGAAAAATGAAGAAGAGATATTTGAATGACGATGAGCTAAGGGCTGCTCAATTGTATATATTACTCAATTGCGACGAGGATGAAGTGGAGAAGCTAGAGGGGTAAGTAATTAACGTCCACGTTTACATCATCTCAATGTAATAGTATAAGATACTATTATGCTACTAATCAGCAGTTGCTTCATTGTTTTTTAGCACATATAATGATGAGTTGAGGTCGGTTAGGCCCTACATAACAGACGAAAAAGTAGAACAAGATATGAGATGCCATTTTCCTTCTTGGTTGAGCGCATATGTAAGATGCTTGGTAATTACTTTTTATTTCTGCACTTGCAAAACAAATAACTTACTATCGCTACTTTGGTATTTAGGTCGATCGTCTAATATCACCTGAGACTGAATCTATTAGGACTCTAGCCAAGGGACCAATTACTGCCGTAAAAATATGGCCAAGTTTCTGTGTGAATGGGTTCAGGTTCAAGTCAACAAATGCTCCTATTAGAGACAGCTTTCTGGATCTTGATTCCACGAAAAACAGTGGTTTGTGTATCAAATCTTCAAACTACAAAGACGTCAATCCGGGCAATGATTTTTTTGGCATCTTACGAGAGATTGTGGAGTTGACATATAATTATGGCCCAGAACCTGCTAATATCGTGCTATTCAGGTGTGAATGGTTCGATCCGATTCAAGATCAAGGTTGGAAAATTGACAAGCATGGCCTTGTGGATATAAACTACAAGCGTAGATATCAAGGCTACGAACCATTTGTCCTATCAAGTCAGGCTCAGCTCGTGTACTTCGCAACTTATCCTAGACGGGGGACAGCGAGGTCGGATTGGTGGGCAGTATGCAAGACTAAAGCTAGAAATACCTTTGACATTGACGAAATAGCTTATCAGGAGGACGATCTACCTCTTGTAACAAATATTGTAGATGTGGACTCAACGGAAGTTACTCATTATACGAGTAATAATGTAGAAGATGTAGAATTATCCGGAGAGGACGACGAAGTAGATGAAAGTGAAGACGAGGAAGAGGAAGAGCAGGACGAGGAAGGCGAACAAGATGAATTTTCTGAAGATGATTGAAAATATAAAATATTCCATGTAGAATGTAACTATATTTGGACTATAAATATTGCATGTAGAAGTAGATGTTGACATTAACGAATATATGTATTATATTTTGACTGTATAATACTTTGAGATATGTATCATATTCCGACTGTAGAATGTAGTATATATTTGTGTTTCTCTATATTCATCATATGTTGTTATCAGATATGACAGGACGACGCGGAGGATTCGGCAGGTCCCGAGGTAGACAGAGTGCCACTCCGGTACTGCCTACTGTTGGTTCCGGATCATCGTCGCCCAGTACTCCAGTATATCGAGCAGCCACATCTCCGACTGCGACGACGTTGCGTGGCATCACTCCTGGGACGAGTAGTTCCAGGCGTGATAGTACTCCCTCGTCCAGCGTTCCTCCTGCTGACGGAAGCATGGAGACAGATGAGCATGTAGAGGAGGTCGTGCCGACGTTGTCCCAGCATCAGCAAGATCCTCCATGCGCTCCACCGGAGGAGACGAGGACAGAGATTTGGGCCGACGGTACAAAGTAAGTCAATTAGATGGTTTAATATATATTTGTGTTTCTCTTTATTCATCGTATATTGACTTTTTCAGTAATCTAAATTATTATTTCTGTATAGATATCGTCCATCGTCGGTTCAGAGACGCCTGGGCCAATTTCTGAGAAACAACTACGGTGGCCCTTGGATCAACTATTCGGAGGCTCCGGAGGAGAGGAAGGCGTTCTGGTTTGCGCACTTCCAGGTAAAAGTATATTAAATAAATCCTCTAATTTATGCATATTCGTGATGCTAACTTAATGAATTATTTATTGTAGCAAACGTATTTTTATCCTCCGCACCGGGCCGAGTTGATCGAGCGGCTCTTTCCTACCGTTGCCGCCAAGCTTATCCGAGATGCTCTGGATGACCAGAAGGCTCGTGATCGTGCTGGAAAACCGATCCAAGGTTGGATCACGCCTGAGCAGTGGACTGCGATGAGGGCTAGATTCGACGATCCGAGCTACAAGGAAAGGTCTAAGAAGGCCAAGGCGGCTAGGCAGAATGCTGCCAAGTGGTGTGGTGGCTCGATTCCGATGACGGAACATTTCCGTCGTTTGGTATGTTTTTTCTTTTAAAATATATTATTTTAATATAAGTACCATAAAATGGTACTTGGAATAAATATTTAAGTTTAGTAATAAAAAATATATTTTTAACAGGTACAGAGGGGTGAGGATGCGAACATGGTGACCGTCTTCTTGGCCACCCATCGCAAGGACGGAAATCTCATTGATGAGAGGGCCTCACAGACCTATGTAAGTATTACTTTACTTTGTGTTTATTTTAATATAACTTAGGCAATTATTGAGTTTCCAAACCTTTTCTAGGCCGAGTATCTTAGGCTTCGTGAGCGGGCGACTGCTAGTGCACCTACACCTGGAGAGGCTGGTGCTTCGTCGCAGCCCGGTCCATCTCCGTCGGCGGACGACCTGTGGGTGACCGCAGCTGGTGGTCTCCAGAGGGGTACGTACTACGGTACGGGCTCCTATGGCGCCCTGGTTGCGACGCAGTCATCTAGGGCCTCCCCGACAGCTGTGCATTCCACACACCCCTCGCAGTCGCAGCCCTCGCAGTCGTCGGCCAGAGTCCAGGAGGCCGTTGACCGTCAGATTGCGTCTCTCCGTGACGACTTGCTGCGAAGTATGGAGGACCAGTCCCGGTCCCAGCCGCAGGCGGACGATCCGATGCTTATCGCACGATTGGATATGCTCGACCGCAGCATGACGGAGCTACGAGAATTGACAAATGATATTAGAGCCTCCAATGATCGCAACATCATGGAGCTGCAGGCGTCACAGCTATCGATGGGCGAGAAGCTGACGAGGATGCATGCGTCACAGCTATCGATGGGCGAGAACCTGACGAGGATGCAGGATTCAATGGGTGATAGCAGTACGAGGTTGTTATCTACCCTGGATTCTTACAACCAGCGACTCGCAGATTTGGAGCGGGCACGGCCGCCACCGACGTCACTGCCTTCTCCATCGACATCGGTGTCGATTCCACGGGACGAGTATGAGGAGTTGTTATCCTTGAAGCGCGCCGCTGGTCAGCCTCCTGCAGATCCGTAGGAGTCTAGTTATTATTATTATTATTTATGAATTATTGGTACTTCAACAATAGACATGATGTATGATGCTTCTTGTGGTCATTAATTTTTTAGTTAATTTAATTGGATTATATAGTTATCCACATTTAATTGGATTGATACTTCTTGTGGTCTTTAATTTAATTGGATAATATAGTTAAATCATGTTGGTGTGTATGATGAAGATGATGTAAAACTGCAGGGAATCACAATGTTTGATTCTGGGAATTTTTTTTTAATTTTTTTTAAAAATTAGCGACGTTATTAGCGACGTTTAGCGACGTTTAGCGACGTTAAATTACGTCGCTAATTACGTCGCTAATTAGCGACGCCGTAAAACGTCGCTAATAACGTCGCTACTAACGTCGCTAATGACGTCGCTAAACGTCGCCAATTGCTGACATGGCAGTATAGCCAGGTCATTAAAGACGTCGGTGTAACGTCGCGATAGATGTCGCTAATCAGCGACGTTTAGCGACTTTTCTAAACATCGCTTTTTAGTGACTTGGCGTCGCAAAACGTCGCTAAATTTAGCGACACATTAAAGTCGCTAAAAAACGTCGGCATAGCGACGTTTAGCGACGTTTTTTGTATTAGCGACTTGGTATTTTCCGACTTCTTTAAAACGTCGCTAATTACGTCGCTAAACCTAATTAGCGACGATTTTTGGTTATTTAGCGACGTTTTTAGACGTCGCTAATTTGACTTTTTCTGGTAGTGATCAATAACCAAACCCAATCCCGTCATCATGGCACGATACCAATAATCAAGGATTCGTCTCGCAAAAATCTATTATCCTTGATTACGATACCAAAATTATAAAAACCGAGAAAATATAATATCCGATAACTACTCGCGTATCTAACACGAATATCGATAATGTGAGGTGAACCTCTCATATCAATATCTTTCATTGAGTCAACGACTATCAAGGAAGAGGCTCGAACTCCGACAATACTGAAATTGAAAAACAAGATCAAGAGTAAAGCTAGCTACGTAATATTCTTATGTATGCTTGTGTGTTGTGTTTTTTTATTTTTTTTCTTTCTTACGTATACTCATCATATATCTATCGTGGATCTCATCTCCCTTAGATTCAATTAAACTAACTATCGTTACTTGTGTCATGTATCCACAACGTAACCGTCACGTATCCATAATGTAATTGAATCAAGCTTATAATATACTTTAGATTATGAAAGATGGTGAAATTTTGGATAATATGTTCTAATATGGTTTAAGAGTCTTGTCTTTCATATTCTACTTCCTTGGAAGTCCTTTTATGATAAAAAAAAATATAGCAACATATTATTGTTTTACCTTGGCCATATTATCTTTTAGTTCTTCGTTTTAAAATTGATTTGTTTAGACTTGATATCAAGTAGGTGAACTTTGGTCTGTCTTTAAACTCTTAAAGAAAAGAAAGGGACGAGTTGAGCTGTTAGGTTCCTACTCAAAATGTCTATTATTTAAGTGGTAGATAATTAGGTGATCAATTAGTTGATCGACAGGTTATAACTGTCGAGCTAATTTAAGCTCACCCTATTTGATTATAAAAATGGCGATATCTAATTGTAGATGGTTACTTTTTGGCACATAACCACCTCAAACTTCTATATTACTGTTAGCACCAAAAAGTTTATATGCATCTATAACTCGTGTAAACTAAGAAGAGCGACTACATTTGTATAATATTTTTTGACGACAAATGGAGATACCAATGTTGAAAATTAGTCGTTCTATACTTTAATCAAGTCTATATTTGATTAAATCATGCATCATGGTGTGTATCGGGCCGGGCTTAGTGTTGATCGGATTTGACCGATCCTGAACCGGGCCGGGCTTAGTCAGAGTAGGTGATGGACCGGGCTGGTCCGGATGTTTAGAAACCAAAACCCAACCCTGACCCAAACTTGGATAGGAAGTGGGCCGGGCCTAACCAGGCTGGGTCCGGGTCGGTTCGATGTCGGGTCCGGGCTGATCCAATTTTTTTTGTTTTTGGCTTTGGACTTGGGTAGACCATTTTTATCTTAAAAAAATGGGATTTGGCTTTAGGCTTGAGTAGATCGTCTTTATAAAAAAAAAACTTCGACTTTAGGTAAAAGAAAATATTATTTGTTTTTTTCTTGTAACATTTTAAGGCCGTTTAACTCAAGTGACTATTGTGGTTACCGAACAGAGGCATAAGACCCTGTTGGATGGCGGAAGATCGGTGGATCGAGACACATGGGCGTATTATTCCGTCCATTTGTAAATGGTGTGAGTTGGGGACAGTGGATCCAACAGGCATGCAACGCAGTGTACACAAAGTCCCGAGCATTATGTCGGGCATCTAAAAAATATATTTTAAGACCATTTGTACATATATTTTTTTGTAAAAAAAATTATTATATATACATATATTTGTAAAACATTTATTATACAAATATTTTAAGATCAAATATGACAAGTACAAATACTTTAAGACAAAACAAATATGACCGCCTTTGAATAACTATCATATAAGTTAAATGTTTAAGTAACTACCAAATAAGTTATAGATATAAATGTTTGAATAACTATCATAAAGTCCAATGTTTGAATAACTACCATATAAGTTAAATGTAGTGTCTTAAAAACTGGATCGGCCGGTCGGTTGAACCGGTCAACCCGTGAACCAGTAGTTTTTTCGGGTTGATTCAATACCGACCCACTATTTTTTTTTTCAAAAATCGGCTTCTTTTGTGTAACCCAGTCGACTCGAACAGTTAGACAATCGAATCGTCCGACCCAGTTGAATTTTGAACCGATTTGATCCTGAATTTTTTTTTTTCCATTTTTTTTAAAAAGCTAATTAAAACTATCAATTTTCAAAAAAAAAAGAATAACTTACTAAAAAGTCACTCAAATTTATAAGCTTATTTTCAAAAAAATTTGTCTTCTTATCTCCCTCTTTAGTTTTATTTTCACTTTTCTCTTTAACAAATAACTAGTTATTTTAAAGCATATCAACAAATATGCAATGCAGAAGACTAACATTCGCTTTTGGTTAACCGCTCTTTTCATTGTTCCAATGCATTCATTGCATTGCACCTGATAACAGTCGCTCGGCTCAGAGAACAAATATGCTGTCCAATATTCTGTCTTATATTTTTGTCTTTTCTTTTCTCTCACTTCCTCCTCCTATTTTAATATCAGTTTAGACCCACATATAATAAAATAAATAAATAAATAAATAAATAAATATATAATCGAATATGTAAGACAACTGCCACTCGGCTCAATATAAGTCATGCATGAAAAATTATTATACTTAGGTATGCATGCATGAAAAGTTGGTGCATAATTAATTTAGTTTAGACTAAATTTATATATTTAATACATGAAATTATACTTTGATATGTATATATTCAATGTTAGATTATAAGTTTATATAACAGGATCAATCTGGACCCAACCCAGTGTCCTGACAGGGTCAATTTCCGGTTTGATTTTTAAAACATTGCTTAAATGTTTAAATAATTTCCATAAAAAAAATATTGTATATACATATATTTATAAGTTATTTATTGTACAAATATTTTAAGGCCAAATATGACTGGTACAAATATTTTAAGGACAAACAAATATGACGATCTTTGAATATTTATCATATAAGTAAAATATTTGAATAACTACCATAAAAGTTATACATATAAATGTTTGAATAACTACCATAAACTCCAATATTTGCATAACTAACATATGGGTTAAATGTTTGAATAACTATCATATAAGTTACTAATTAATTGTCATATTATTTTCAATAAATAGTAGTTTCCATATAAAATATGTAAAATATATTCTATCTCTACTAATATAATGAGACTTAAAGACGACTCAAAATTAAATCGTCTAAGCCGTTTGTTAATCCTCCACTAATTAATAAAAAATATTAAGTTAAATTTTTTTAATGCCTCCCACCTTAACCACTTGAAAAATAGTTTAATTATTTGAATTAAGATTTGTTATATATATGTTCATATATTTTAACAAGAATTTATTATAGATATATTTATATTTTAATTAGAATATTTATAGATACTAGTAAATGCTCGTGTTATATTATTGTAAAATTGTTTAAATTTTAAAAATATTTTAATATGGAAGAAAATAGTGTATTATGGATGATGAAAAGGAAGTTGGTTTTATAGTTTTTTAAACAAATTTTCATCTTAAGGTCTTATTTATCTCCGGTAATATTTTTTTAAAATTTAATTTGTTGAATATTTACTTACGACTTAGACGGCTCACTGTTGAGCCGTCTAGAAGCCGCTTTATATTACTACTAGCAACGTGCACATGCGTGAAAAAATTAAATACAAAATTAATATAAATATTGTCGTTTATAGAAATCGAACTCAAGTAACGAAGACAAATACCTCCCACATTAACCAATTGATTTAGAAATATTTAGTTATAAATAAATAATATTAGGTAGTTAAATAGTTAGTTATTAAAAAAATAGATATTAGTTAGTTAAATAATTAGTTATTTAAAAATAATAATTACTGGACTATTTACATACGGTTCAATTTTGAACAATTTTCAAATCTCATTCTAAAAGTAAAGATGATTGATGGATGGATGGAAGATGGAAAATATGCATATGTAGTTAAACTATTAGTTAGAATATTTTTTCTTAATTTTTAAATATAACGGCTCTTTTAAACTAATTTTTAATTACTACCAAAAGTTAATTTTAGAATTATTTTTCTTTAGTAATTTTTTAGCTACTATATAATAGTAGATATATAGGTATTTAGAGGAAATATGTAAAATATATTCTATATATGTTAAGATTTTTTTTCTTTTCTTTTTATGGCCGGCGTTAATCATGAACCCTCCAGAACCAATCTGACGGCTATAAAATGGCGTCAACCGTGCCCTTTATAAATCCTTCCTCTGCTCGCGATTCCGCCACCTACCATATACAAAGAACCCGATGGAATTGAATCTCCATAAATAAATAAAAATCCCAATCTCCGGATAAAATTAGGGTTAGGGTTTCGGCGATGGTAATGGCTAGCTTCGAGGAATACGAGAAGAATATCGAATCCCTCCTCCGCGACTCCGACAGCAGCAGCAGCAAGCCCTCCCCCCTCGACCTCCTCCGCAGCGGCAGCGCCCCGCCGACGATCGAGGGGTCGCGCTCCGCCGTCGGGAGCCTCTTCGGTCTACGGGGCCACATCTCCGAGGAGGAGATTTGCGCGGACCCGGCGTACTTGTCGTACTACAGCTCGAACAGGAACCTAAACCCTAGGCTCCCTCCGCCGGACCTGGCCGCGAGGATGAGGACAGGGATCGGCGGCGCCGGCGGGGTAGAGACGAGGAGGACGGGCGGCGGCGGCGGGGATTCGCTGTTCTCTCTGCAGCCGCCGGGGTTCTCCCGTGACGTCGGGCTGGGGGTGCGGCGGAAGAGCTTCGCGGATGCGCTGCAGGTCGAAAGCTGATGACCTTTTCTTGTTCTGAATTAGTTCTGATAAGCATTACTACTAATAGATAACTGGTATATATGCACTTGTTTCATACTATTAAATCTTTTAATTTTTTACATCTTCGAAAGTGTGAACAACAATTTTTTTTTCCACATGTAATTACTCATATTAATGAACACTTTTAAGTAGTAAACATAGGAGGGTATTTTAGAAACAGAAAATTCAACGGTGAATCTCAACTTTTCTTATTAGATAGTAGAATATATTTTATGTGAATTAGGTAAATTGTTCTATGTTCTTGACTTACCTTTATTGATACTTCATAGGCCGTCTCTCTTTGCGTGCCAATATCATGCGATTAAATAGTTTTTGCATGTATGCCCATCATCCTTGACTTGGTTTAGGACCTAGGAAGCCAAACACTCCATAATAGGCTCGTCAAGTGTTGGATACGTTATCTGACTTGGCATGGACACTCCGAGATACACTAGAACACAAAAAATGGTGCCGTATCCATGCTATTTAGACTCATGTTGCTAGGCAAGATTGTTTTATTATTCAAATTAGCACTTATTGGTAGATTGGTGTAGTATTCATGGGTAATTATCTGCGAGTTAGCCAAACCCCTTATATGTTTTTGAATGTATCAGTCGTTTTACTTGCTTTATTGATATTAATAGACTGTCTCTCTTTGCATGCCAATAGCATGTGATATCTACTTTGCTTATACCTAGTTTCAATTCAGACTCTTCATATTCAGCTAGATTGGACGAAAACACCACAGCTCTACTTAACATCATAACACTAGGAAAAGCCCACATACGACTGTAACAATTTCGTCAGTTTCGTGGGAGTTGGTTGTTTTGAATTAGTTGGTTTTGGTAGTTTGATCTCGGCAGTTTCTTGGGAGTTTGGTGGTTTTGAATTGGTTGGTTTTGCTAGTTTTAGTGGTATCAGGCCCTTCATTTCCGGTTCAAAACAGCCGAAATGTATTGGTTTAGGCATATACTTAAATCCTTGGCTTATACATTGTTAGTCAAAAAAATTATTGACTATGTGTTCTTTATTTGTTTTGAATCTTGATGAACATCATTATTCATTACCAATTGCTAGTTTCCTATATTGGTATATTAGTGTAGCTTAGGGTTGGTTCCTCTTCTACTGTGATTTGGATGCTTATATGATATACCATAGTAGCTAAATCCTTGTATAGTAACTTGCATATATCCATTGTTCTTGACTTGCTTTATGACTCCTTTTGCCATGGAAGATGAACTTGAAGTTGTACGAATATAAGCATGGATCCATTTAGTGGATGATTGCTATCATAGATAGATATGCGTTTGGTTACAAACATTAGACCTCTTGTAGTAAAGAAATAATATTGAATAACGATAGAAAGAAATCTGACAAAAGTAAAGTTTTATCTTATGCAATAAAAAAAATTAAAGATAGGGACTGCATCAACTACCAAGAAAGCAAGTACGAGCATACGCCAAAGATAAACAGGAAACTTACTGATATTATGGACATTTCACCCTAAGCAGAGCAATGCTTTATATGCTCGTAATATGAAAAGAAAAGTCTTATTGCTCTAATATTTTGTAGAGAGTTTGTTTATGTTTGAGATTACTATTTGTAACTGTGTGTTTTGTCTTGGATATTACATCCTAATCGTTGAGTTGGTTTATTTGTTTTTATTCTTAATTGGTTAGGGTTTATGATAAGCTTCATATTTGTAACTTTACTAAGTGATCTCTGATATCTTAAACCTGACTTTCGTTTCTAGATATTATTCCTCCAAAACTGAACTTCTTGACTTAAGCTTATTTTTGGCTTATGCTCAATTTACTTATTTTGTTCGTTTTCATTTTACCGATAAGTTCAAAAACCACAAATAAGTGCATATTTTGCATGCTTTAGCCTTAGTTTACAAATAAGTTGCCCACTTTTTCATACTGTTACCTTGAATAGCTAGGATTTAAACCAAGGTTCAAAAGATTGGTCGATACCTATATGTGTCAGCTGTCACAGATCAGGGTTGTACATACATGTGTAACTAGCTATGAAAGTCGGCCAATAATGTCCAATATCAGCCTTCAATTCATAGTTTTGGCTGGTATTGGTCCTGTTTGGCCGGTATAGGCTGAAAATATCTGAAAATTTGAATTAGACCAAAAAAAAGATACCATGTTTGAAACAGAGAATAGGAGCAGACAAGAAGAAGAGGGAGAGACATACCTGGATATTGGAATTAGAGTTCAAGCTGTATAGTCTGAATACTGTCCAATATCAGCCTTCAATTCATAGTTGTACTGGTCCTGTTTGGCCGGTACAGGCTGAAATTATCTGAAGCTTCGAATTAGACACAAAAAAAAAAAAGATACAAGGGTCAGGTTTGAAACAAAATAGGAGCAAGACAGGAAGAAGAAGGAGAGGCATACCTGGATATTGGAATTAGAGTTCAAGCGGAACAGTTGAGCACTGTTTGAAACATGAAAGGACAACTACTACGGGAAATTATTTGCGCTGGAAAAGAGGTATCCGAATCCAATAAGGATTGTGTCCTGGTAAATCCAAACTTGATCTGTATACAGGACATGATCTGGAAATTAGATCCAAATATGAACTTTTGGGTGGGATCCGAGACGGGTAAACGGGGTCCATTGCAACCCCCTGCCTTGAGGTAAAACTCAAGGTAAGTGCTCCTCTTCCGGATCATATACCCAACGGGATTATGTGGATCTCTGGCTAAGGCAATTTGGATCTCGATGTTATCGACAAGGGTTGGATATTATTTGTGATTTCATTTAGATTGAGCTTGTTGATGAGTTTTGGCAATTACTGATACAAATTTGAGTTTTCTATTTGATTCCTCAGGTTTTTTTTGCAAATGTTAATACTCTCATAATTGTGATTGGACTTTGATTAGTTGCACTTGTAATGTGCAATGTCTAAATCAGCCTCTAAAACATGATATTTGGTTCAGCATTTACTTTCGATATGAGCTATCGTATCCGGATGTTAATTGGCATGCACCTGTGAGTTTGAATTCTCAAGTTAAAAGTTGATATTCTTAATTCTTAAATTGTGTTATGTTTCTTAAAGACATCAGTGTAAAACTAATTATATTTAAATTCTGTACAAATGTGGTTAATTCTCTGTTCTAAAAGGCGTCCGCCTAGGCTGTCTAGGCGGCGCTAGGTGCCAGGTGCCCGCCCGATGTCCGCCTAGTCCCCCGACGCTCGACTATACATATTTTAAGATTGTATGGACTTTTTTGCAAGTTTCAGTAGGTTTTTTAGATTTTATTTTATTTTTTTGAACCGCCTAAATCTAGGCGGCCGCCTGGACAACCGCCTAGGTGGGCTAGGCACTGGGCTGTCCGTCCGCCTAGCGCCTAGCGCTTTTCACAACCTTGGGTTAATTTATTACCCGGTTTTGTACTCACCCAAGGTTTCTCAAAAATCTTTTGGATTAGCAGGACTCGTCAACATTGTGGTGCTTTAGAATTTGTGGAGGGATATATGGCGCATTAACAACAGTATAGTTATTTGCGTTTTTAATGTTTTGTTTATATGGTCGTAGTAGACAAAGTATCCATATGCAATGTCTTTGTGTTGTACTCTGGAATCTGGATTGTTCATGGTGATGTATGATACGGAGTTTGGACTGAATTCTGGGTGGAGATACTTTGATGTAGTTTTGTTACAGATACCAACTATGGATATATTAGATTGGTGATATTAAAGAAGGTGTTTGACCAATTTTGTTTTTCTGTTGAAAATTAGATGATTGTGTTATTATTATGTACTCTGTTACTGGTCCAATATACGAATTCTATTTGATGATTTCTCATAATCATCCAGCTACATTTAGTTGTGAAACATTAAAAGTAGAAACGGGAATACCTTGGGTTTCAAAATGCAAATTGTTAATGAAGTTTGGGCCTTCAAATTGCAAATTATTCATATAGTTTGCTCGCGCACCATTGAAGTCTGCTTGGTCTGCTTACTTTTAGTGTTATCTTGACTTACCGAAAGTGTACATTCTAGACAGATCAATTTTAGTTCCTTTTATAGTAGTACTTTGCTGATTCTTTAGACTTTTTTTTTATTTAATGTAATATTGCTTTCCAATTTCTGCAGCTAGCATAATAAATAATGGCAACTTTAACTGGCATAGATCCCTGCTCGGGATTTGTAGCAAGATTTTGTATGCCATGGTTTGAGTTGCGTTGTTTGGGCATGTAATCATATTCTCTGATATGAAATCTTTTTTATTGCAGGCAGATCATGGCCATTCTGCTGCCATATCTCGACCTATTTCACGCCCAGTGAGTTGTAATGCTTTTGAAAATGCTGCTGATCCAATGAGAGTGTCTGATCTCCAACATATAAAGCTCGATAATGGAGTAGTATCTCCAGAGGACATGCGCTCTGGAGGTTCTCAAAGGCTTGCTAGGGTGCAGAGCCTTGGTTCCTCAATGTCCCAATCCTTTGCATCTGGTTTGGGTGCGTCTTTCACTAGAAGTATTACCCCTGACCCTCAAGTGATCAGGCGGTCCCCAAGTCCATGCCTCCCCCCAGTTGGTTCACGGATATGCAACACCGATAAAAGGAATTTGAATTTTAACGACACAGGTGTTTTTTCTTCTCATATGGCTGATTGTAGTGATATGGAGGCTGCTTTAGCTGGTTTGAACTTGTCAAAAATGAATGGAGAAAATGATGTGGACTGTCAGTCCCACCTAGAGTTCACCAATCAACCTGATCTACAGTTCAGAAAACCAGGTGACCTTAGCCAATATATGCATCATAATGTGACAAGTAAGTCGGAGCTCGAATCGCGCCATGGCTTTCCCCTAAAAAATGGAACTCTAGATCGTGATCTCTTGAACATAACTTCTAATGGGCAAGTCAAATTGTCGAGTCAGTTATCGTCTAATGACCTTTATAAAGTAGCTTCTGGGAGTTCAGTAGCATCTAGTAATAATTATCAGAATGATGATATCTCACATATTGACTTCATTGGATCCAATTCTAGTGCTTATTCCGCCAATCATGGGCTGCCAGCAGCTTTGAACAGTCATGCAGGTACTTCATCTCTCCTTTAATATTTTGCGCTCCCAATCTTTTATAGCTTAATCTACTTTTTTTTGTTATGCTATACTTTAGCAGGTTTGACATACTCAAATGCTGCAGAACGACATCATCTCAGTAGAGTTGCATACCCTGTAGGATCTGGTTTCCAAGTGCCAAATGTTGATCCACTGTATATGCAGTATATACAAGACACTTCTGATACATTACAGACTAATGGAAGCCTAGATCCATCTTTACTAAGAAACTATAGTGGCACTTCACATATGGATTTGTCTGGGTATCCAAAAGCATATTTTCAAGCATTGCTTGCACAGCAGAAGCTGCACTATGGCATGCCCTTCTTAAACAAATCTCGAAGTTCAAATAATTCCTACTATGATAGTCCTCTTGGTCTCGGCATGCAATATCCAATAAGTCCGATGTCCAGCTCTGATATCTCGTTTTTGGGTGCCAATGGTCCTTTAAGGCAATATGAACGCCTATCACGCTTCCCTTCTATGACAAGGGGGACAACTGGGGGATCAATAGGATCATGGAACCCAGAAAATGGTCTTATGGGGGAAGGTACTGCATTATTCTTGTTGGAAGAGTTTAAGAACAACAAAACCAAATCCTTTGAACTCTCCGAAATTGTTAATCATGTTTTTGTGTTCAGGTACCTTGTTCTTTCATTCTTCATGTTGTTTATACCTTTCCATTCATTATTGTTGTTGGCTGAACCTTTTGTCCTTTTCTTGAAGTGCGGATCAGTATGGAAGTCGTTTTATTCAGCAGAAACTTGAAACTGCTTCTGTTGAAGAGAAAAACATGATATTCCCTGAGATTCTTCACGGTGCTCGTCTTTTGATGACTGATGTCTTCGGAAACTATGTTATTCAAAAAGTATGTTACATTTATCTTTGCAGTCTAATCTCTTATCTGTAATATTAAATTTCTGAACTCTGCATCAACATTGAATTGGCAGTTTTTCGAGCATGGTACGGAGATTCAAAGAAAGCAACTGGCAAGTCAGCTTACTGGTCATGTTCTGCCTCTCAGTCTTCAGATGTATGGCTGTAGGGTAATTCAGAAGGTTTGATCTTCATCCTAGAATATTAAATTAATTTATCTTTATTTATTTATTTTTGATATGCAATTCATTTGTCTATTCTCATATGCTGTTCTGATTTGCTCAAGTATTTTCCGCATCTTACTATTTCTGGTATTTCCTTTTTATAATTGGCTCTTTCATTGACCTATATGATAGCCTGAATGATGCCTTCGTGTTCTTATTGCAATTATTTGTCCTCAAATTATCTGTATATCCTTTCGTCTGTCCATGTGAATACATCTTGATATATGCTTGGTTGACGGACTTCTGGTCGTTTACTCAAGATTTTAGTCTTGTTTGACAGCTTTGTATCCTCCTATCTTTTGAGTTGATAAAGTGATGAACCTTCATAAAGTCATATATGTCGTGTTTTCTGCTCTCACCTTCTAGGAAATCAAATGATGGGTTGTTAATTTTAGATGGTGGGATTTTTGGTAGGTAAAAAGGGGCTCCTGAATTTCTTTATGTATGCAAAGATTTGAAAAGGTCTAAAATAAGCATTATAAAATTGATGAGTTATTTAATTAGACTAGTCTATGATCATGACTAATTTATTCAATCATGGCAATAAATTGACCATACTGAATTGTTGCCATTTTGTGGAAGCTTCTATGATTAGTAATATTGCTTTCTGTGCTAAGGTTAATTAGTCAAACAATGGCCAAACAATGGAGTGAAGCTTATCTCTATGTTGCATGGACATAAATACAATGCCCACATTGCGGACACAACACTGGTTTTGGCGAGTCCTAGCATATATTTTGATATATTTTGATCGTCAATGTTTGTCTAATATATCCCCAACACGAAACGACACCAAAGATTAACTGTCCATGATGCTTCCTAGCTTGTACTCTTAGGTTTTCCAGACAATGAACATAGTATGGACCTGTGGCATGATAATTTTTAGAAAAGTTAGGATACAAGTGTTTGTGTGTTTTTTATGAATGTATACGTCATGTCTCGGTGTCCGGAAAGAAAGAGCAATGCTAATATTGTACCCTCAGTGAGGCAAGAATTATTCCTAATGTTATTGTGAGGCAAGAATTATTCCTAATGTTATTTAATTATTTAATTTTGCAGTAGATAGATGAAAAATCCAAAAATTAACAGAAGTAGAATATAAGCTACAAAGAACTTGACAGGTTTAATTATTGTTAAAATAAAACAAGGTTTATCAGTCCAAATATGTAGAAGTATCAGGGCTAGAAGAATCATTAAAAACCCAAAATCACAGAAATAAATATCAATGACAGCAGTGAATAGCAATAAGCAACAAAAGCAAAACAGCAATGACTTGATGCTTTTCATTTTTCGTTATGAAGTGGGGGTAGTATCTGGATCTCTGGAAGGTGGGAGTCGATCAACGTCAGCAACAAATACAGTTGCGGAAATTTTTGAAACATAGTATTCATAGTTTTAGTTCCAGCTAAGTGATGAATTTGGATCTACTTTTTTACTACACCACCACCAACCTTTATCCCAAATTTATGTTGTTTTATATTTGAATCCTCTTCTTCCATTTGGCTTTGTTAAGGGCCATCCCCGCTGTAATTGTAACAACATAAATTCCTTCTTTACACTTCAAACCGTCTAGGCCCACCCCTGGTCCTAGCGGCTCCATTAATTAGTTCCTTCTTACTAGAGCATTTATTGGTTGGTATTGCACATGTCCAAACACCTAAGTCGATTTTCTGTCATTTTGTTCACAATTAGCACCAACTATAACTTTCCATGGATATAGTGTATTGCTCCTCATTCATCTTAGTATTCTCATTTCGTCTACAACAAACTTTTTTTGACATTTTTTTTAATTGTCCAACACTTTGATACATAAAACATGTCTGTTCTTATAGCACTCTTGTACAATTTTTCTTTCAGATTTTTAGTTATTATTTGTATTTAACCCCCCTCCCCTCCAAATTTCTAATCATATCTCCACTACCCTCACCCTCCATTTTTATTTTAATTAGTATTACTCCCCGTTCGTTCATAATCTATTAATTGTAGTTACCACCACACACACCGCCACCACCACCACCAGAAAAATGTCTAATTTTTCAGAATTGGGAGGGTAGTAGTAATTAACATAAAATTTTTTTTTTGGGGGGGGGGGTAGTGGAGATGATTAGCAATTGGGGGGGGGGGGGTTAAATACAAATAACTCTTTTAGTTATCTTGCGATCACAAAGTACTCTAGAAGCACTCCTCCATTTCAGCCATCATGTTTTAATTTTGTGCATGACATCCTTCCCAATCTCTCCATCTTGATTAATGTTGATTCCTAAATACCGAAAGCTATCACTCTAGGTATCCCCTGTCCATTTATAAAGACTTCCCTCTCATTTAGAGAGAGAGAGAGAGATTCAAAACTAGAATAGAGACTACATCAAATCCTAGCAAATTTAAACTACTATCAAGCTGCTACTGTCTAGTTTAGGCCTCAATCAAAGTACAATTCAGTCACAAGAAGCTCCTTTCTAATCAACCATGTTATCACTAATACCTCAATAAGAAGTCACAAGAAAAGGGTTTCTTGGACGTTCCTATACCTACTGGGAGCGATTGGTCAAAGGGTTTCATAAGTCTTTTGCAACTCGATCATTAGCTTTCTCTAAGTCAATAACTATATTTAAATCTCTCTTTTTAGATCTTTTCATAAATCTTTTAGTAAGTAAATGGCTTTTGTAGTAGATCTTTCCAGTATAAAACCAAAATGATTCTCTAAAGTTCTAGTCTCGTTTCTTAATTTGTGTTCAATCACTCTTTCGTGTAGTTTTATGGTATGACTCATAAGCTTAATTCCTCGATAGTTGTTACAATTTTGTATTATCTCCCTTGTTCTTATATATGGGTACTATAATACTGCTTCATTCATCTACCATTATTTTAGTCTTTAGGATTTTGTTGAATAATTCAGTAGGCTACATCAGTCATTTCTTCCTAAACATTTTCATAGCTTAATAGCAAATATCATACGGTCTTAGTGCTATAGAAAATATCATATGGTCTTACTGCTTTTTAATTTTTAATTTTTCTCTAATGCATTATTAACTTAAAAAGTTATAATTTTACTCCAATAGGAATATCATATTGTCCTACTGCTTTTTCAATTTTCTCTAATGCATCCTTAACTTAAACAATTCTAATTTTACGATAGTAGCAATATAACTTATCGTGAGCTAATTTTGAATATAGACTAAGCTTTTCTAGGTTACTCTTGTTAAATAGATTGTGAAAAGAACTCCATCTTACTATTATCTTTTGGTCCTTGCTCTTGATACACTTAATATTACATTAGTTTTTGCTTCTCCTTTCTCTACTCTTAGCAAATCTATAAATATCTTTTTCTCCCCCAATTTTCAATCTCTTACATAAATAATCATAGGCTTTAGATTTAGCTTCACTAACTGTTTTTTTAGCTTTCTTTTTTGTTAGCAATTTTTTCTCAATTTTCTAGTTTCACCAATCTTTATAGCTAATTCTTTTTGCCTTAATAACCTTTTGAACTTTTTCGTTAAACTACCATCTTTCTTTTGAGTTTCAACCATTGCCTTTTAACACTCATAGAATCTCTCTTGCTACTTTTTTCATACAACATGCCATATTTTACCACGACATTCAAATCTAATTCTATTCCCCATCTTCCTTCCTTCATCATCATATCCTTAGAACTTGTTAAGTTCTATTTTTTTAAGTTTCACCGTTTGGTCTTTGTCAATTCTGTACTCTAGCCTCGCCTCTCTTCCATTTCCTAATGTTAATAAAAACTATATTGAGTAGTTAGGCTCTTCCTGGTACAACTTTACAATCTTTACATGCTAGTCTATCAACCTTCAGAGTAAAAAATTCTATCTTGCTAATAATGGGTTTGTTCTTGAAAGTGTTCATCTCTATTTCTAAAACAAATATTTCTTATTATAAGATCATATGGAACTACAAACTCAAAAGATTTTATCGCACCTTTATTTCTAACTTCGTATCCATAACCTCTATATATGCTATCATAATCATTGTTCTCCTTTCCAACATGACTATTTAAGTCGTCACAAATATTTCACCTCCACCACCTCCACCTCCACCTCCACCTCCAGGTACTGTTTGAATAAAACTATCCATATCTTCCCAAATTTTCTTTTTCGTATTTTTATGTACCTACTTGGCATATGCACTGATAACATCAATAATTTTCTTCCATAATACTAATTTAGTTAATATTATCATATCTCCTATTCTTTTTTACATCTACAACACTATTCATTATTATGCACAAGTTTTTCTACCCCATTTTTATCTCTCTTTTCACCTGTTTACGAAATCCTAAAACCACTAATATCAATTTTTTTTCGATTTTCAGCTACCCACTTTTTTCTTGTAGACAAACTATATTTATTTTTTTCTCCTAATCATTGTATCCGCTAACTCCATTCCCTTTTCCGTTAATGTTCATATGTTGCAAGTAGCTAATCAATCTTACTCATGCAACAACTCCTTACATCGTTTCTTCCTATATCCTATAGTACATTGTCTATTTGTCACCACATTGAAGTATTGATGTGACACATCCCTTCTTGTGAACGTCCTGTCCTAACCCACTCTTACTCAATTGACATTGCACCGGGTTGGTATCAAATTTATCAATACGATGTGTCACCTACGGTGACGACCTAGCAATTCACCTTTGCTCATTTTTCATTACACAGGGGTGAGATGCAATGGGTCGCTAGTGAGGAACGACCCAATGTGTATTTTGTATTGATTCATTTCATAGAGATCTTTCAATGTTTTACTCTGGTTGTCGGCTACCTAACACAACCGTCCTTTATTCGAGCTTGGTACTGGTAGTGAAAACATAGAACATTAAGCACTACACATGCGGAAAAGTCACTCTTTTCAGGGTGGGCGCAAATTGATCTCAATTTCATGCCCTTCGTTGCGATCATCGAGTTTTCTTTAATTTGGCGACGAGGGAGGGGGTGATGTTGCACTGCTATATCACAATATTTCCTTATTCTTTCGTCATGTGCAATGATTTTACCTGCATTGACTCCCATAAATAACATTTTCTATCCACTATATATCGTGTTGGTTAAAATGAGCCTTTTTAGTGAGAAGTCAGAACTTGAAGTAAATAACTTGAACTAAATGAGCCTTCATCCCAAAGTGTTGAAGTCAGCTACATGACTGTTCTTCCATTCTGTTCTATCAAGGGTTTGTTCTACATTTCCTTCTAGCATTAGCTTTCATTAGAACCATTGGAAAGACAAACCTTATGTTAATAGTATATGAAGAACTGGATAGAAAGGGATAATATGTGCAAAGAGGAAAATATGGCATTGAAAAGGAAAGTGTAAATATGACTATCGAAAGGAAAGTATATATATATATAGAGAGAGACAGAGTTAGGAATTTGGTAGGCTTTTACCTTAACCTGCCAGAGCCTTCCAAAGAAATCTGGTCAACTCTGTAGGTTTTGAAGCCAGAACTTCATTATGTTTAGTGCTGTAACTGATTATCTTTAGTCTGACGATTATTTATCAAAATTTTGTTAAGTTTTCTTAATTATTATTTGCCAAAAAAATTGACGAAGGAAAATTTGTTTGTCTTGAAAACCTGAAGTCGTGCATGAGGACAACATAACTCAACTTCTAGGTTCAGGTTACTGTCCGGAAACCTGACAGCTGTGGGTTGGGCAGGAGTTAGTCGTGTTGGCAATATTGGTTTTGAAACATTTCATCCCAAAAGCCTCTCTGGCTCACTGCAGTCGTAAATTGAGTCAGGTCAGGATTAGAAGGGTTCATTTTACTTGTCTTGTTAATAAATGAAACAAGTTCTGGTTTAGGCAACTGAAATGGAAGAGCCCGTTTAAAGCAGATTCTCTTAACAATTCGTCTAAAATGTACACAAAAACGGGCATTGGTAAAACTGAAAGTTGTTGACTTTCGAGATCTTTTGATCACTTTATTGGCCAGCCAAACCATATTATATTGTTGGATGGTGATAACAGTTAACATACACTAAAAGGGTTCATGTTTACTCATCTCACTTAAATAAATGAATCGAGTTTTGGTTTAGGCAATTGACATGGAAGAAACTGTTTAAAGTATAATCCTTAACAAATCCTCTAAAATGTACACAAAAAACATGAGGTTGGTAAAAATCAAAGCTGACTTGTAAGATATTTTAACCACTTTGGTTGGTTAGCAGAACAAGCAATATTGTTGGATAGTGTTAACAGCGACCCAATGGGACCGGTTTATGCTTATGGCACACTTATGCCCTTGTTTGGCAACCAGGAAGTAGAATGGAAACTAGGAATCTCGCAGGAAGTCCTAGTTTCTATTTGATGTTGTTTGATTGTTGTAAACTTAGTTTAGAAACTTTTTGCCACATCAACAGAGTGGAAACTAGGTGTTTATTTTCCATCCCAAATGTTGGAACCTAAAAAAACTAGAGGGGAGAACATTTACTATTATTTATTTAAAAGGTGGCCCATTCTAATTATATGGTATGTGTTTACATTATTTTAATCATGACATGTCATCGTGTTGTTCTAGTTTCCTTATTCTAGTTTCTAGGAAACAAACAACTTTCTTAGTTTGGTGCCCACTTTCTCTAGTTTCTAGAAACTGAAAAGAAATTACTTCTAACTCATAGTTTATGGCTGCCAAACAGACCCTATGGGGACCAATTAAAACATGACAAACATAATTAGTTGCCATGTCAGCTCACCATGCCAAACCTTATATTGTATGTAGAGTTCTCCTATGATGTAATAACTCATCTTAGGTCTCATATTTTTAATGGTTCCCGTATGGTTAGTGTGTGTGTGTATGTGTCACACAGGAACCGAACCCTAACCCAAGTGGGATGTCATGTTACACAAGCATGCTAGGTTGGTTGCTGTTTGACCTATTTATTTCTCGTTGGGTTCCCATTAACTTTTAAATAGATGTCATTTTCATTTTCTGAGGGATATGCCTCATTTTGTGAGCCTGTGAGATATGGCACAGGCGGGTACACTAGGTATATTTCTGACTTCAACTCAATTGGGCATACAGTTTGACTTTCCCATTTTATTTGTTTTCATGTCTATTCTCATGCACCATGTTTGGTATACTTGTCTCATTTCTCTTTTCAGGAAACTCAGAAACACAACTTTGATTCACTGAGCCCATCCTCCTCTCAAAAGCTCATATTAACTCTATTTATTCATGTTTTAGTGTTTTACACAATGGTGATAATAGTTGCAGTATGATCAGAAGCTATGCTCTTAAAGCGGTAGCAAAGCGGCCCATACCACTTTTTGACTAGTCGGGACTAGCTTTCAAAAAGCGGTAAAAGGTAGATCTTGTTAATATTAGTACTAATTCTACATAATAATATTCAATGATATCAATAAAACAAACTAATACCAAATCATGTCAATAAAAAATAGTTTCACAAAGTACCTCATTATGTCCATAATCATACCAATGAAAAAGAACAAAAAGTTTCACACACCAAAATCAAACCATGCCCATGATAATAAAAGAAAAGAACATATGTATCACAACTAAAATTCATGCACGAGGTATTAATTCATGCTCTCAATATCAACATCTGAGTTAACACCCACAAATGGGTCCTCAACATCTTGTTCCACCTTCCCTTTCTTCATCTGCATTCCAGTCCTCATCTTCGTACCGTTGTTTCTTGATACTTGGTCCTACTTCTTCATCACCTCCCTGTGCACCTCGCTTCCGACCATAGGAGATCATCACTTGCATCCACAAATTCTTGAAACTCCTCAACAAGGTTGTTAAAAGTGCTAGGCGCTAGTCGGACAGGTACCCGGCGCCTGGCCCCCTTAGGCGGCCGCCTAGATGTTGGCTGTTCAAAAGATATTTTTTTTCCATCAAAAAACCTAATGAAAATTGCATAAAAAGTACATAAAACCCCATAACATGCACATGCGGGCATTGGGCGGAAACCAGCCGCCTAGCGCCTAGGCGGCCTAGGTGCCTTGTGCCTAGGCGGCCGCCTTTTAGAATAGTGCTCCTCGGTAGGAATCACCCAATTATCATTTTCATCAACTTCCCTCGTGACCAATCACCATTTTTGTAGAAAGGGGGCAAAAAAGGGCCAATTTTTTGATCCAATTTTTGTTAAAATTCTGACTATTCAGTCAGTTTGTCTGTCGACTAATCGGCGTATAGTCGGTTGCCGACCAATTGCTGCTTTAACTACATAGATCAGAAGACATGTAAATGTTTGTGATCTAGGAAATAGTTGATGTTGTTTAAGTGGAAAGGATGTTGAACCACTTTGGGAGACTTTCTCCTTTGAATTATGAAAGCAGTTGAACGCATATCTATGTTGAGAACACGATAAAAAGCTGCTTTATTTTTGTCAAAAAGGAATCCAATTTGCAAAGGAAATCCAGAGGCTCTTAGAAGCTTCTATATCATTGACAAATATATCAAATCCATTTGAAAAAAAAACTCAGAACATAAACTGAAGGTAATATAACTGAAACTAATCTCTCATGGGGCAGTTGCATAAACATTTACATAAGGCATGCATCTGTTTATTATATGTGAAGGATTGGGCTGAAAGTGGGGGTTTAGAAAGAGGTAAGTTAAGACAGTGGAGGGCAAAGTATGACAGTTTACTATGCGGAAGGATCCTTTTTCTACATATCCTGTCCTTTAACACAGAGAGAAGGATGAAAGAGCGTAGAGAGAAGGGTTTTTGTCAACTATATCATAGAGGACAACAGAGTATAAACAGAAAGTGCCTCTGAAAAGAAGAGAGCACATTTACAGTTATGAATTATAATTGATAATGTATATTTCAGTTATATCTAATATATCATGTAACTTAGTACTCTCATCTCTACAGTGTGCTTCTGCCTATGTCTAGTAATATATGTATAGTATCCTGCCTTTTTGCAGTAGTTTTATTTGGTGATATCTTACACATAACATGACATACTTAGAATATTTAGACATTTCTCTTTTGAGGTGTAAAGTTTGGTTGTGTTGGTTTCCTTTACAGGCTTTAGAAGTGGTCGATATAGATCAGCAAACTCAGATAGTTTCTGAACTCGATGGGTCAATCATGAAATGTGTTCGTGACCAAAATGGCAACCATGTAGTCCAGAAGTGCATTGAGTGTGTCCCTCGAGAAAGGATTCAGTTCATCATATCAGTTTTCTATGGACAAGTTGTGGCACTCTCTAGCCATCCATATGGCTGCCGGGTCATCCAGGTGCTATATTTGTTTCATCTTCCTTCTATGTACTCTGTCTGGTTAAAATAAGAATAGAATCATCGACTCAGTAATGGAATCAGATGTTTTATTTGTTCTCTAATATAACATGTCTTGATTATCACAGAGGGTCCTTGAGTACTGTAATGATGAAAAGACCCAAAGCATAATGATGGATGAGATCCTCGATTCTGTGTGTACTTTGGCACAAGACCAATATGGAAATTATGTTGTTCAAGTATGTTTTTGCCCCCATCTAAGTTAATTAGTGCCTTATGATCTTCTTTTCTTTATGATGAGCGCCAGATTCACTCTTCTAATTTAATCTGTACACAGTATAATTTCAACTTAGGGTTTGAGTGCACCATTTTCCCAGTTTATTTATCATAGTGATTATAAGGCTGCTTTTACTTTGCTAATTTTTGTTAGGGTACTTACTGTAACAAAATCATAGGTAGCATAAGACAGCTATAAAATCAGTCACACTATCGATCAGATTTGGGCAACTAAGATAGATGTCGTATGAACGAGGATTAATGAAATGGGAATGTCAAGATGGATGAGTGCAATCAAATATATGAAATGAGTACATTCAAGGTAGTGCCGACTCATGATAAGCTGCGAGAAAATCGTGTCACGTGGTTTGGAGGACGTGTAATGGAGACCAATAGATGTGCCAGGTAGGAGTATTGATATGCTAGAATTAGGTGTAGGCCTAAAAGAACTTGGACTGAGAGGCTGTAAGAAGGTATTGCAAATGTTATGGAGGACATGACCCTTTTAGAGATGAATGGATGGATAGGATTCAAAAGCCGTTTGTTGAAACAAAATAATAGGTGACGAGTGAATCAAGAAAATCCTTTCAGTGTGCAATAGCAATCTTTTGTTTCTTTCTGTCATCCTTTTTTTGTTTTCCCATCTGCTTCATTGTTTCAATTGCAATGTTTATCTCCCATCTGCTTCCATATTATGAGAGAACTGATATTGAATTTGGCATTGGCACTTTCACTAGCAAGAGTTTTTTGGAGAATGTAGTAGAATATGTTGGACATCAATACTGCAATATTTTATTGTTCATAACCACTCTTTATCTGACACCAAAGTTGCTTCCCAACTCTTTACTTTTTATTTGCTTTATTTGGGAATTTTTTTCTTTTCAATTTCTGTACTGCTATGAAGTCCTATCCTGCATAGTTCTCAACCATGCTGTAAGAATGATTTATTTTGTTTTGTCCATGGAATATGCGACGATCAATTGAATATAAGTAATCAATGAATCCAGGTTCATGCTATACCTTTTTGCGTCATCTTTAGAAACTTGTTCCTGTTTTTGCTAACCAGTTTATGCTTTTGGCAGTATGCCCTTTGTTTTATCTACCTTTTATCCGTTTCTCATCGATGTTATAGTAAACATGCTTTCTTCATTAAACCTTTGCTTCTTAAAACACTGTTGATAGTCCTTATCAAGGGTCTCATTTTCTCATGTAGTTGTGTTGCCTCCTTTTGGTATGTTCGTTTGTATCTCATATTGCTATGGTAAACAGTTGCGTCACTCTTGATTGAGGACAAGCTACCGATTAGTTAGGTTACACAGCCAACTACTGCTTTTACAATCCACCTAAAAGATGCTGCCTAATCAATCACTCAAGCAATTGATGTCAGGCCAATTAATCAGACTATTGCTCTTTATTTAATCACATTTTAGAACATTGGTCTTTGAATGTATCTGTTCCTTTCTAGTTCTCTTAGTTTTTCAAGGTTATTGACTATTTTTTTTACTACGTTCTCTTTATTTCCTACGACTTCATATTCTCATTTCCCCCCTCTATTTTCTTGTCATAGGTTTCTCTGAATTTTATATCTATCGTGACATCCGTAATTCCATTGTCTTCTTGTATTCCATGTTTAAAACTCCTTGTCCATGGAGCATCAAGTTCACCACGGTTTTGTTTCTTGTTTTGTCGTTTTTATCTGTGTACATGGATAGAAAGGGACCATCTTGTAGAGTTTAAGAGAGTATTATGTACTCTTTTTTTTTGTTCCTTTCCTTTATTATGCAATATCTTTTAATCCCACATCAGTTATTGTAAAATAGGGAGCTAAACCCTCATCATATGAATAGGGGAACATACCCTTCAGTAAGGCATCTTTTTTCCTTTTTTCCTTCTCTCTCTCTCTCTCTCTCATAGTACAAAGAGAATAAATGTAAAACCTTTATTCATGGACACGTGGATATTAGCCTATTTTGAATTCGGTTATATGAACAATTGGTGATTGTTGTAGACTCAATGATCCGCAAACATTTCAAACAGTGGATTTGCACTGTAAACAGATTAAACTTCTGATTCCTGCCACAAATGCATCCAACTAATTAAATGACAAAGTTCCACTGGGGAATGGAAAGGCAATGCAAGAAAAAAAGATCAAATCCATCCAGGAAAGAAGCCAAATGGACCTAATCCTCAATGATAACCGCGTTCTTTGGAATGAAAACCAACAAACATAATTATACAGCTACAGGACATCAAAAACTTGAAGCAGATGCAACCACTACATAAATGACTACCAGGAAACTGATGCAAATAAAATGAATCATTGGAATTCTAACATGAATCAAATTTGAAAATAAAAAATGGACTTGGGTATGTATACACATGAAGGCACACATGTATAATGTAAATTAGTTCTTGATAGTATCTATATCTATGTATATTCTAGATTGTAACTAGGTTCCCAAAATTTCTTCAAGGACTTTTTGTGAAAGAGACTTTACTATTTCATATCTCAACTATGTTGGGCAAGCTCTGATCATGCAAAATTATATCCAGCCCCTTTGGGACCTAGACATACACGTTGACTAAATATCATGTCGAATGTATGTCAGTCGTGGATATGGACATGATACTGTCCTAAAAGGTGTCAACCAGCTTGAGGTTCCATGCACTAAGCCTCGGAGTCCTTTTGAGTTTTATGAAGCAAATGAGGGGGGATGTTATGTTAAGAGTTTCCGAAATTGTAGTGCGTATCTTACAGGATCTTCAAGGCTTAAGAATCCAAAAAATCGGATCGAAGGACCACCTATATGCCCTTAAATACTAAATTAAGAGGGGAGGAATTAAGAAATTCAAATAGCTGAATGATAAAGAGTCGAACCTGAAGGAGCGGTCTATACTGGTAGGGGATCGTTGTACTGGCGACCAGTTCAACTAGAACGTGTGATGGAGACCGGGCCGATGATTGAGGTAGGATGCATTAGCGGCAAAAAATTGAGGATCACCGTGGATAAATTTATTACCGGCTAGGCTGTGGGGAGAGGAGGATGTAATAGGCCCCTGGGTTTAGCCCGGGGCATAGATTGTAATATAATTACCTTGATGCAAAATATATATAGTAGGTGGTCAACTCGTGAAACATATATGCATCGATTTTCTTGCATATTTATTGCTTATCATATCATGTATCGTATGATACAGTTCTCTAAGGAGTTTAGATAGTTCTCTAAGGAGTTTAGATCCAAACATTTAAATCCATATAGGAGCATGATTTTAATATAATTTTCATAATTGTTTTATTCGTTTCATCTTTACAAGTCTATCTATCTAGTTCCAGAACCCAGATTCTTAAACATAAATTACATGACTCGAGCATATATATATATATATATATATATATATATATATATATATATATATTTTCCTTCTATATAATGCGAAAAGTTGGCTTCATTGTGCAAATTTTCCTTCAAAAAATGTCCTTGCTAAATTTTTTTAATCAAAATAATCATTAAAGTGAGAAAGGGCAGTTGAGTAATTTAAAACCGGAAAGATTTTGAACCAAAGAGATTTTGGAATGCTTTTACTCAGGCAACACTCATGCAACCATTCTCTCTCCGTTATTAGTGAAGGTAATTAATTTATTTTCGGAAGTCGAAAGGTTATTATTATTAATGGGTTATAACTGGGAACACTTTTCAATATTTCAGTTTTTACTTTCCAAACATACCAATTCCTTGCCTTAAGTGTCTATAAATAATGTTTTTCGACAAACTTGGTCGAATGGGCAAATTTTCTGCTATTACAGAGGGAAAGAGAACACAGCGGTCGGAAAGCTGTTGAAGGTGTTTGGGGTCTCGGTTCTAGGAGCGGTTCGGCACGCCGGTGGTAGCAACTCGGCCAAACCGATGACAGGTTTGGAAGATGCGGTAGTCAGGATCTGTAGTCGTACTGTACGGTCATGGTCCTGGGCCGATTGTGACTGCTGCCCCTCGGTGTGGTTAGGCTATCCTGGCGGAGTTCGCATCGGTGTTGTCTTACGGCCTGGGCCAACTGCTGCCCCTCTACGGGGTCAAAGGGCCTCCTGGCGGAGTTCGCATATGCGCGGAATCTTAACTAGCAGAGGTATCCGATGGCCTTGAGAAAGAGCGGGATGAGGCTGGGGGCGCAGGCCTCCAAAGCAGAGTGTGGAGGTCGAGGAGACTCATGAGAGCGTCGGAGGCATCGATCCGGCCGGTGGAGGAGGGGCGGCAAAGCTCCCTTACGGCTTGGTCTTCGACTGGAGGGAAGGGGAGAGGAGGCACTAGGAGATCGCGTCGCGGGCGTGGTGGTCCGAGCTGAAGTCGAAGGAGGAGGAACAGAGATTCTGGAAGAGGGAGGCGATGACGAAGTGCTGGAGAGAGGGCTGGGGGAGTCGAAGCTTCTCGAGGAAGGGGGCGTAGGGAAAAAAAGAAGACATTTTCTTTTGGAAGTCGCAACGAGCAAGCAAAATATACAAACCTCATCCGATCAGTTACGGGAGGAGATCATTAGGAAAAACTCCATGTTAAATGCCAGGAGATTGCTAAGAATATATGTGTAACTAAGAAACAACAATACATGCCTCGATCCCATAAGTCTAAAATGAAGCTCATTTTTTTTTCCAAATAAAAGACCATGGAGATGAAAATAAAATAAGTATAGTCAAATCCGTTTAACTAATAAACAACAACACAAGGTGTTTGCTTTAAACATTTTACATTAATATTTATGATTAATCTATACTACTATATCTATACTACTTTATAATATTAAAATGTTAAATTTCACCCTGAAAATTTGTATTCTAAAAATGTATTTAATTATATCCACTAATTAAAATTATTCATTAAGTTTAAAATGGATAGTTAGGTAATTATATATTGTGTTTGCTCTTTCCAAATAATATAAAATACGTGCAACACACCTGCATATATATATATATATATATATATATATATATATATATATATATATAAAGGTTAAGTGACCTGTAAGATATGCAGAATGAAAATTGCAATCTCAGTCACCAATGGGTAAAACTCCAGAGGTTTCTTCTCCTGGAGACTAGTAGTTATTTGGAATTGGTCACCCGGATTGGTTGAGCACTGCTATGTCTAGATGGTACCTTTTCAGTCGGTCCAGTTATGTGTGTATGATTATGCTTTTGTAAGTGGTCTTATCATGATGCTAGATTGAGTTTTTCATCATTTACTCTTTTTCTCCCCCTTCACTTCTCTCTTTCTCATCATTCACAATTTTTTTTTACTATTTTGACAAGGAAAATCTAGTTTAATTGCTGCTGCTTTTTCTGCCTTCGTCGGCCATGTTTTCCTACTCAGTAATCACCGTCACCGAAGAATTGGAGGGAACTTGGTGTTTTTTTTTTGGGGAGTGGGGGTGGGGTGGTGGATTGGTTGGTTGCAAGCAGGAGATTGTAGCTCCTATGTATAAACTTGAATCCAATAAACAAAGAAACCCCCATTCTCTTCTGATTTATCTTTTATCATTTGAAATGTCAATATTTATATTTAACTGACTGACCAAATACTCTTTTCTGGCATGGCTATTAGCATGTCCTGCAATATGGTAAACCAGAAGAACGGTCAGCTATAATCAACAAGCTTGCAGGGCAGATAGTAAAAATCAGTCAGCAAAAGTTTGCTTCGAACGTTGTTGAAAAGTGTTTGACATATGGTAGTCCTAAAGAGCGTCAGATCCTAATTGATGAGATGCTTGGCTCTACTGATGAAAATGAGCCCCTGCAGGTATATCCACCACAACTTTGTTTGGATGTAGATTGAATATCACTTCTCAGACTTGGATCTTTATTCAACGAGATTGTTTCAATTTGTTTCTGAAGGGAATATTATTATTTTTATCGCCAGATACGTGGTGATAGCTATTGGCAAATACTTTGTGATGATACGTTGCAAAGGCTTAATAGTGATAGTTTAACACATTGAACAATGTGCATCATGTACGACAGTTTTGATTAATCAACAGAACAAAACTGACAAGAAAACCAACCTTGTGAATGAAGTTAATATACAGTTGGCTAATATACACTTATACATGTAGAATACAGATTGAGCGAGCAACTTTAAACTTAAACCTTCCCTGTGAAACATTTAAGTTTTTTTCCCCTCTTCTGTTGACTTCAGTGTAATTTAGGTAGTTGCTGTATATTGGATGTCCAACTTTGAGGCGCTCTCTTAATGATGTCTAATCAAAAACAAAATCCACATCTTGGACTGTCTCGAGTTTATCATTATATAGTATGTGAATAAGCCGTGAAGTGATGTTTGCTCGGAAGAGAGCACATTTCCTTCTAGACCCTAGGTGCCCCATAATTTACAATATTCCAGATGGTCCAGTTAGGAGAAGACTTAGGTCAGAGTGACATGCTCTTTTTCCTCTCATGTCAGACTGCTCAGTACATCATATCTAGTGCATTACTTTTATAACATAACCTAGCTGGGCAGAGACATACCTTGGTTTGTTTTGTTTTGTTATATATGACAAAAAATGTTCTAAGCAGCATATATATGGCTATGTTGAGGTGTCAACCATATTTGATTCCAATGTCACTGTTATATGTGCAACATTTGCTACATCTTTTTTTAGTAATATCAAGATACGAAAAAAACAACAACAGGAATTTGTTTCTTATTTGCAATTGGACTTCATCCTGGAAATGGTTTTTTATCCCGTAGTTGACATTGTATTTGATTTTGAATGTTGAGTTCGAGTCGAGATTTCTGCCTACTATATGCATCAGTATAATCTTACATTAATGTTTTACTGCTAGTTCTCTTGGGTTTGTCATATATAGAGAGGTTTATCATGATGCTCTTGCATGATGTTCAGCTCCCACTTCTGATAGTTTTGTAAAATGCTGACAGGCAATGATGAAGGATCAGTTTGGAAACTATGTTGTTCAAAAGGTTCTGGAGACTTGTGATGATGTGAACCGCGAGCTCATCCTCTCACGCATCAGAGTTCACTTGAATGCCTTGAAAAGGTACACCTATGGGAAGCATATAGTTACCCGCGTCGAGAAGCTGATATTGACTGGAGGTAATGTTTGACTGCTCATATAAACATCTCTTACATGAAGACGATAAAAAATGTATGAATTGACACATGCTCTTTCATGTTTGCAGAAAGGCGCATGGGGAGCTCGTCGTATTCTTCATAAGAGCTTGAGGGAAATTGAACATATTTTTGTATAGATTTTGAGGCTAGTTTTAGCACCTAGGGCTTTTTCACCACAGATGGGAGTATATTCAGCTGGATTTTACTCTTGTAAATAAGCCGGAGGCCAGCTAGAATACTCCTTTTTGCATCTTTCCATTATGTATTCTGCACTTATATAAGTTATCTGAACATAGCCAAAATCAATAATTGAGTCAAGGGATCCGTGACCAGAGAAAGATGTACAAAGTTAATTGCTTATGTAAAGATAAAAAAGCATGAGAACCGATTGAAATTGTAAAGAATATATACCGAGTGAAGGCTACCTGATGTTTCTAACACTTCGTTGTCAACATCATGTTTGCTTATAGTGTACATATAAAGCCAAAATTATTCAGTGTTATTGGACATGGGAGCCTTTTCTTGTTTATGTTCGAGTATCCTTTATGTTCTCCTCTCTTGCAAAGGTCATGTTGCCTCGGTGGCATTGCTTCTCAGGCCTAAACATGGCATTCCTTCAAGCAACTGAATATATGGTTGCACTGAAGAAACCCAAACTCTTTTCCAGGTATATTTTATACCAGTGTTTCATATTTTGTGCCAAACAGTTTTCTGGGTTTTGATTCCTTCTTGGAGATTTAGCCACCGGTCGAAACTTGATGTTGCTAGTTATTTTCTACGCAATAACAGAATTAGATGGTAACATTCGCTGTTCGAAACTTGGTGTCACTAGTGATTCTCTACGCAATAACAGAAGTAGATGGTAGCATTCACAAATCAATAAGTGCAGATAAAGATCACCAGATGATGAATTGTGTGCCCGTGTCAACAAAAGCCAACAGAGCGGCTGCAAAAGATGGGTCTAAGAGTTTACCATGTGGTCGAAATTTGTTTACTATCCTGAATTTACTTGTACGAACCATTTGTTATGAACGTGATACCAATAGATAAGAAGGGATTTTTTTTTTCAATGCCCATGGTCGCACATGAATTATATTATTATTTTGATGAAGTTACAATTACAGATATTCAAGTTCTATTTATAGCAAGAGATTAGAAACTAGGGAGTCCTATTTATAACAAGAGATTAGGATGACTAATGATTTCAGTATAATTATCAAACTACTCCTACTAATCGAACTATTGTATAGTCCTACTTTTGAACGAACACAAACAAAAACATTTTTTAGATGGATTGGCGAATACAAAACATTTCTTAGGTAGATTGGCGAATACAAAAACATTTCTTAGATGGATAGCAACAGAGAATATGATCAAAGCTCCACAAACCTCCTACCGTGCAATTCTACACTTCTTATAACTCAATAAACACTTCTTATAACTCAATAAACAGCACGTGACAGCCTCCTCATCAATCAGCCATGGAGACCGATTACGGTTGCACAAAACCATAGGTTCTCTGCGGTCATAACTTTTGTCAACATATAAACAAGATCATCAGTTCCACCAACATTTTCCAATGTCAAGGTTCTCATCCATCAAAACCACGAAAAAGTGTTCTTTAAATTGGATATGCTTTGTCATAGCGTGAAAAATGAGATTCCTTGTAAGATGAATTGTGATCTGGTTGTTGCAGGAAAGAACACTGAAGACTTGCCTTATGCCCAACTTTTCTAAGAAACTCTTCTTCCATATTATCTCCTTTCTTCTGTTACTACCACGTATTCAATTTCAGTAGTACAAAGTGTCTCAGTCTTCGACAATTAAGTAATCCAACTTATAGCAATTTCACTATCAATATCACCTTTAAAGTCTGCATCTACAAATCCTTTGGGAGTTGAGCTTCCTCTTTTGTAACAAATTAAGTCCTCTATCTCTACTTCCTTTTAGATACATGTAGATCCTCTTGACAACCTTTCAATGTTGTTTTCTTGGATTATGCATGTACCGGCTTACAACTACCGTTGTATGTGAAATACTGGGCCTGGTAAAACCATGGCATATATAAGGCTACCAACAACTAATGAGTATGGGACTTAGTACATTGCATCCTCGCTCTTCCTTTGTCTAGGGAGATTGCATCTTTGAGAGTAGAAAATGGCTCACCAAAGGAGTGTTAATGGACTTTGTGTTCTAAATCTGTTCAAGACTTTTCCAATATACCCAACCTTCAATAATGTCAACGTACCAGTTGTCATGTCTTGAATAATATGATTTTCTACTCCTAGAACCTCAAGTCCTTTGATAATTCTAGCTTCAATTTGTCTCTCTCATTTATACTAGATCCTGCAACGAGTATATCGTCTACATATAATACCAATATAATGTAGGAATCGTCGGTAGCACCAATTATCCATTTCACATCTCCTGAAGCAATGACTATGTACGAAAAATATAGAATTTCTTGTGTCATTGTCTCAGAGCCTTCTTTAAGCCATACAAGCTTGTATTCAATTTACATGGTGTTGAAAAACCTTCTGACTGCATCATATATATATATATATATATATATATATATATATATAAAAGCAAATAAAAGATTTTCGTCAACCACCTATTTTATTCGGTAAACCTACTTTTTCTACAATGCTTTCTTGCGTTTGGTTATTGGCACTTACATGACAAATACCGCAGAATAGCTAGCTACCCCTGCAGAGCAGCAGTCCTGCGGAATACCCAGCCCTACAGAACAACAGTCCCACTGAAGAGAGTCCCGTAGAACAGATAGTCCCACGGAACAGATAACCAGTCGAAGCAGATAGCCTCATATAACACATAGCCATGCCAAACAAACCACTCATGCAGAACGAACCACTTCCGTTGAGCAGTTTACTTCTGTGACACTGTGTATAGTCTTCTTTGGCAGAACTAAATGTCTATTTGCTTTCTCTCTACTTCTATTAACCGACTGAATGGTTGTTAAGGAGCCACATCCTTAGTGGGATTCTAGGCGTAGCACCCACATCGGCCATCATGGCCTTTTTTTCACGAGAAAATGAGGAGAACATGGGTGTTATCCTCACTAATAGTGATCAATCTGTTTAGTTATTCGTGTTGGTGTTTTTGCCTTTGGAGTAGTAAATATAGTCCCACATTGGCTACACAACCAAGTGGGTATCTCAATATAATACTTTGTATGTGTTGAGGTGTGCACATGGGGGTGTGGTGGGACACATGGGTGCCATGTGAGAGTGTTTTATTAGGAGAAAAAAATGATTAACTTCTCAATGAAAGCTTTTAAGCTTTTTGTCATGTTCTTGGATATTATTCCATAGGAGCTAAGTCCCCAACGACTCGGACGCAAAGTGGCGCTTTGTTGGCTTACTTTGCACTTAGCACGTCAACATCGTCGCAAGGCGCTTGTGCGCTCATTTTATGCTCGGGTTGCATGCGCGTGTTGCATGAACGGACGGTGAGCGGGTGCTGAGCGGGTGCTGAACTGGCGCTAAGTGTGCTATGCATTGGGCTGCGATTGTGGGATATCAATTTTGTATATTGGTTTTTTAGTCCCACATCGGAAAGAAGAGGAGGATGAGCTTCCATCCTTCCATATATAATGAGCCCTCTAGCCTCTTTTTGAGATACACCAAAAAATGGGAAAGATGACTCCAAAGGAGTCCGTTCGATTCACACAAAGATGTGACTACGAGTGTTTCAGAAGTTCTCTTGTGAACTTGCTGGCTCCTGGGAGCATATCGTCGATAGAGGACGAATTTTGCTTTGAGCAACGGTGGTCTTTATCGTCCCAGCAAGAATAATTTTATTTTATTTTGTCTTTTTCTTCTTTGTTCGTTCTGTCTGATTGCAACTGCGTTTTGTAAGGAAGAACGAAGGTTATTTTTATTTCTTTGGTTATTGTTCTATCTCAATTGCAACTTATTTTTAAGGAAGAACAATGATTGTTTCTGCCAGTTGGTTTTCGGAGTTGGCACTCGTCTTGAGTTTAGATCTCCGTTCAGGAAGATCTTGTACCATCCTAACAAGCTCGTTTAGAGTTTTATTGCTACCTTCCTAACAAGCTCGTTCAGAGTTTTATTTCTGGCATTTGTTCAATCCATTTGAAGATCTATCTCAGGGAATAACAATCTCAAAGCAAGATCCGAGTAAGATGGAGAATAATCGTGCAAGTCTTCTTGACACAATTTTGTACAAACTTGAGAAGATTGACGGGCTATACTTCAATCATTTCGATGAGGAATGAGTTCTCTGTCAAATGTTGGACGTGGGGTAGAGAGATCCAGGATATACCATTCCTGCGTATGGAAGTAAACTTGATCTGACATCGCTGGAGACACATATTCCAAGAGAAAGAAAGTCAACATCTGATGCAAGTTGGCACATGGAGATGTCTGAAGCTAGTAGCCGCATGGAGAAGTCTACTGCGGTTGACAAAGAGAGACTGGCACTATGCATCTACGCATGGCAACAATTAGAACATGGAAGAACTTGGCACATAAGAAGTCTCGGCGCAGGGCACTCACTACCATGGCGAGCTCGGTATAGTGTAGTCATTGCGCATGGCGTTCTTTCGGTACATGGCGGAACTTGGCCCATAGAAGCGTCTATGTGGCTAGCTCTAAGCAAGGTCTATGTGCGACCAGGTTATGCTTGTAGCGCCCGTTCTCCCGATGCGGAGAGCGCGGCTAAGAAACACAAGTCGGTATCGTTCGATCGGGATAGATTGAATTAAGAACTCGTCCTCGTTATGGATTTGTTTCTTCGGAATCGATTCCCATATTCAGTGGACTGCGCCCCAAGGATCGGCTTAGCGGCAGAGTCAGGAGGGACCTCTCCGCTGCTATCTTTTATTGCCTCGGTTTTCGATGTCGCTTGTTGCTTTCGTGCTTTGAGTTGGTTTTGGGACTTGCTTGTTTTCTTGAACGGTTTCAATAGTTTTCATTATTTTCGTTCATTGACTTGCACTTCTATTCCGAGATTGGAAAGAGAGGAAGAAGTATTAATCGAGCTATTCGTGTGCAGGTGAACGAGCAGTAGGCGGCTTGCGAGCGGAGTCGTGAAGCGCCTCTTTCCTTCTTCTTTCCAAAATCTAAGTGAGTGGCTACCAACCGATTAGCTAGTCCTGCTTCCAAGCTTCACAGCTAATAAATCTGCACTCTTCTATGCCCCGATCAAACGATACCAAATAATAATAAAAGAAACCAAGATAAAAGACAAATATACTTGGTTATTATGCTTGTCAATCAAACCTGTGAACTGTTGCCTTATCGTATGCTTGTTCGTGCAAATGTTCTATAAAACGTGCTAAGTATAGAACACATCTTGTATATGCATAATTGTTCAGGGAGGCTATGTTAAATGAATCATGCATTACTGCTTGTCGTGCACTCGTGTTCTTGCACTCGTGTTCTTGCAATCGTGTTGCCTCAACTGCATGAATTGTTAACTTGTTAATCGTGTTCGATCATGGATAACTTGTGCACAAGGTATAGTTCTGCGGACGGTCGCTGGGGCACTGGTACCGATCCGATCCGGGCGGAACTCGTGTATAGTCATCGTGTACGGGATAAGATGGCTTGCAACGCCTCGTGTACTATCGTTGCATGCTATCCTTGTCTCGGACTAGTCCATTATGGCAACCATGCCAGTGATCATCGTGTATATTTAAACCTGTTGCATACTAACTTGTGTCTTCGTGGCAGGGAAGGCATGGTAAGTATTGTGCAGGTAATTCAGACGGTCAGGTAAAATCCACCTAACGGTGGCACGTTCATTATCAATAAAGAGAACTTTTCTATGTTTCAAATCTGTGTTTCAATTTATCTGCGTACTCTGAATATGTGTTTGCTATGCAAATCATTAAAGCCTTGTGCGGGCGCAACTCCAGGTCCGCACGGCGGTCACGATTCGGGGGACGCCTCAAGTGATTCTACGGAATTGGGTCGTGACAATGCTCATAGGAATATGAGTACCATAGCGCATGTCTCTTCAAGCATGAAGGACCATGAGAATGAGGATTGCAGATCCAATTTCAAACCAAAATAGCAAGGTAAAAGCTTAACTTGGTTACTTTGATTACTTAACTTGGTTGCTATGATTACGCAGTGTAACGACCCATTCCGCTTAAGCGGACTGCCGATTAAAATGATAAAAGTGCAACATCCTGACCCGTTTTGCTCAGCGAGAATACTCGTTTGAGGCAAAAGGATTTCTCGACTTGGCCCTCCATGAGTTTCGGGTTAGGCTTTCAGAGGTTGGCTCGGAGTATCGCTCGACCGAGTCAAAACATCGCTAAGGTGGGTGGCTACGATAAACTTGTCTTTGCTTAGCCAACACACTTAAAATATGGACGATACATGCTAGTCGCTAGGTGAATCATCCTTTGCATGCTAATAAGAATATAACACACCAAGCTAAGGAAATAATTCTAACTTGTATTGCTTGTGTTAGAATATGAAAATAAAACTTTGCTTATATATGGACCCTCGCATGATACCTTTGCCTTGTGCAACTAGACCCCGCTATGCCTCGAGTAGAGCATTATACTCTACATAATGCACTATTCACTTGCAATACTGCATGACCCCAGATTATGTCGCTCGGTATGTTCCCTTACGGTTTCACTCCTCGGCTTTACCTTAGACCCGTGCCAGAGTAAATGCCATTATTCAATATAAATGCATGCATGCTTGCTTACTTGTAGTTTATATCCGTTACCTCGTTGCAATGTTTGTCATACGAAATCATGCCACAATCAAGAACGCTATATGTATCGTGCATGCATTAAGTTTGCTTGAAGACTATCGAATAGTCCTTCTGCGCAATATGAACCTGCAAGTATCCGGGACCACTAGGTCGCCAAGGCTGTCCCCGCGCCAGGGAAATGCATCAAGGAAAGTTGAACACTGAACGAGAATCATGTCAAGTTTATATCTGAACAAGAATCATGCCAAGCAAATCAAGAATCACAGATCGTGGAGCAATTGCTCGTTTCAGAGCAAGAATCATGGATTATCATGTAAAGATATGAATTTGGATGACCTTAGAGACTTGTATGTCGCGGACAACTTGACCAAGGTGATCTTCGGATCTCAGTTCCACGGGCGGTCTTCGGGGCACTGGGGCCGATCCGATCCGGATGGAACTCATACAGCCTTTCATGTGCAAGCAGGGTGGCGTCTCCGCTAACGCCGTGCCATCCTTGCTTTAAAGGCTGCTAGTCTTATGTGCTGGACGGGATGGCTCGCGGTGCCGCATTGTACTTTAGTTGCTTACCATCCTCGTTCATAGACTATAACTCATCCTTTATGGTTATGCCAGCGACCTCATATTCATATAGATAAGTCATCATCGCTTAACGATAATCCACATACGAGTCATTGCATCGAGAATATCTGAAACACCTGAACGATCATAACACAATTGTATATATGAAACACTTTAACATCTTTTGCAACAACTGATAATTCGAGTAACTCGTGCACCCGAGACATAATCTCGCTCACAACACTTGTGTTTGCATATGCTATTGCCCCTGAATTCATTATATGTATGCTTGTGCTTGAATTAATTTAGTTTTTCTTGGATTGAGAAGGACAAATGGTAAGTTGGTAAGTCTCGTAGTGTTTCTTATATCGTACGGCGCATTGCCACACGAGTTAGGCTTTTTATATATGCCATGAAACTGATCCTAAGGCAAGACTAGAAAGATAACTTAATAGATGGTGCATAGAACCTATATTGAACGTGTTTGGATTTGTCGAGCGAGCGAGTAGCCTCCCCACCAGTGCATTCATATACTGATAACCCACCAGATTGCTTGCAGGGTGCGGGAGAACCTCGTTCGGTGCGAATGCCTCCTACGTGCGTGCTAAGACGTGGAGTTCACTCTGGAGCCTTGGAGCGTTGCGTCTGAAACTGAAGCACATATACAAGACATAATATTATAACATTTGCCTATATATCATTCCATAAATGTAGCCACTTGGCACGCTTTTACTGTTTCAGAGAGAGAGAGAGAGAGGCTTGAGCGACTTGTAATCTTGGCCTAGCGCCGCCTGTAACACTTGTTCAATATCAATAAAGAGTTTTGCTTTACTTATATACTCGTGTTATTCAATGCTTCTGCTATTGATGACTCTGTGAACTTGATACCAATCGCCTATGCGTTTATTATTTCGTTGAACTCAGACAATTTATGCGACTCTGTGGCTTAGACCTCTTACCGCCAGCATGGACCACGGCCTTGTACGGGCGCGGCTCACGCGTCCGTATGGGTAAAGCGATCATCCCGCGGGAGCGCTGGCGTGATGATTCATTTTCAGCTGAGACGACCGATTAGCCTGCGGGAGATCGGGACGTGACATATTGGTATCAGAGCTTGTCTTTATGCCTTTGGACTTCGTTTCAATTTTGTCAGTTTTGAAAGCTCATTCGTGGGTTATGTGCATACGCTCTCTCTCAATGTCCCATCGGGATATTCCAAACAATAAGTCTAAATACTTTCAAAAAGTGTATGTGAATGATATGATTGCTTGTACAAAATTGTGATGCGAAGGCCTTTGTGCCGACCTGTGCTAGACCCTTTGGGATTAGACTTGTGTTAGAAATTGCAAGTTATGTACGAATCTGAATGCCTATACGTAATATCCAACCGGTTAGTGTGCAAAATTGAATATTGTTTGAACAGTTTGCTATGCACACAGCCTTTTGACTAAGACAAGTTAGACTTAGAATGGCAACTGATAGAAACATTTTAGACTTATCGCTTAGGCGAACATAGAGAATCATGCTTGGATTTTGGGAAATAGCTCGAACGGTATTTCGTGTCAGAAGATATAAATCGAATTTGGGTTACTTGAATGACTATAAACAGGGATAAATTCGAGGCTAAGATTTTTCAGGCGATACCTAAGTATCGTGCAGGAATTCTTAGGAAAAACTTAATGAATATGCTAGCGATTGATGCGAACACGATTGATGATTTAATTGGATGACTCGATTTTGAGTGGTATATGGATCATTTAGAAAATGTCCAAACGGATTCATAAACGTCTCGTGTGATAGTCAGATTGAACGATTGGAGAATGTCTCGAATAAATGATAAGGCTTATATCGAATTTGGATTCGTGGAAATGGAAATTGATAACTCGGTTAGGAAAACTTGTTGGAAATTTGGAGGATCACACAAGCGATTTTGGATTGAAACAAACGGATTGAACATGAATACAATATCGCTCGAATAGAAGTTAGCCCAAAATAAATATTGTGGTTCGATGAAAGAGATAAGCGATAACGAATTTGACTTGGAGTTTGGAAGAACGATCTTAAAATCTAGTTCAGAAAGATAACATTCAAAATCAGTCCCAACGAGAACGATTATCCTGCGGGAGCGCCGGCGTGGTAATTTTACGTACGGTGGGGATAATCGAACTCACAGGAACATGTTCGGTGATTATTCTAAACGAACTCGATGAATAAATGTATCAAAAATGGATAGACTTTGGCTTGAATATTTGAAACTTAGTTTCTTGAGGAATGATAAAAAAGTAGACTATGGATTTACCGAACGGTAACATTCAAGTTGGATGATTTTGCTAGACGAATTATAATCACTGCATGAATGGACATGACTCGATAGATATATATAACATAGATGGAGTAAGGGAAAATAATAAGAAAGTTTTGATCGTTTCGAAGATAACCATATTGTTTAAACATTCTTGTCTTGTGCGAGCATGACTCTATGCTCGTACATGCGTTACGCCCGGATAAGGACGATTATCCAGTGGGAGTATTGGCGTGGTGATCTCACGTCCAACGAGGGTGATCGAACTTGCGGAAGACTAGAGCGTGACAACTAATGGATCGTCTTGACTTTTGGTTTGACACGATAAGACAAATTTGGAAATGCAAGTAAATCAAAAATATTTCAGGATAAGTTAGCCTAGAACCTGGAATAAATCACCCTTAATGGTTTCGTGAACGGATACATGAATTAGGTTGAACGACTTAGAGTTATAATCAAAAATGGTTTAGAATTGAATCTTGGGTTGGTGGTCTAGACTTGAAATGGATAGGGATTCTATCAAAACATGTTTAGAGAGATAGACTATGCAAACTATTAGGCTTGTCCTGCATCTTGGATATATCGTGGGTTTTACTGAACGGACTCGAACCCCCGTATAAGCGAACATATTAAGAGAGTAGGATGACCCGTGCTCGATGTTTAGAAATCTGAGTAAAATGAGTTTGGGTAGAATACCCCGTACAAATGAAGAATGGTTTGACGCTAGGAATTGGGGCATGCATCATGCGACGAATTTGCATGATGAATCGTACGCTTGAACTTGTACCTATGACCTTGTGAGCTGACCTAGTAATTAGGCAGACTACCTTATGCCGAGTAAAAGAACCAGTGTGACCAAATTTATCATATTGCTTGAACAAGCTATAGAACTGGGGCAACAAGACTTAGAGTTAGACTTGAAACGTTAACGAGTGCTATGTCTGACCCGAATGGATGGACGCTAGATGGTTGATCGGACATATCATGCTTAACGGTAGTGCAAATATTTGGTTGAAATAGAAATAACTTGGAATTTGATTGACCCTGTCGAAAGTATCCAGGTGATTGATAAACGAGAACCCTTGAGATTTTTGCAAGTAGCTTGTCCGATTTTACTATCTGTAAGTTTGGTTGAATGCATATATTTGAGGGACGTCTTGAATGTGTGCACGATCCAAGACTCAATGATATGTGAAACTCGAGTGCTAAGACTTCGCTATCACTAAGTTGGTTGAAATACATATGTTTGAAGGACGCTTTGAATATGTGCACGATCCAGACTCAAGATAAGCTGATCTCGAATGCTAGTGCAAGTGAATATCCGCATGGACAAGTATAACGACTTGTATAAGTTTGCCTCAGCCTTAGATCGTTATTCATGATGGATTAAAACGTACCCCGCATTAAGAAATATGTTTTGCGCTAAGGCGCAATGAGACTGACCTAGCATACACACGATACGGTATGAGAAACGAGTAGGAGATCCGTTTGAACAAATCAGATCTAGTGGTACCGATTGCTAAGCATGGGATATATTCGATAGTGCGATAGAATGGCCTGTGCTAAGGAAGTCTCGAGGACGAGACTTTTTTGAGTGGTGTATAATGTAACGACCCGTTCCGCTCAAGCGGACTGCCGATTAAAATGGCAAAAGTGCAACGTCCTGGCCCGCTTTGCTCAGCAAAAATACTCGTTTGAGACAAAAGAATTTTCTGACTTGGCCCTCCAGGAGTTCCGGTTTAGGCTTTCAGAGGCTCGCTCGGAGTATCGCTCGACCGAGGCAAAATATCGCTAAGGCGGGTGGCTACGATAAACTTTTCTTTGCTTAGCCAACACACTTAAAATATGGACGATACATGCTAGTCGCTAGGTGAATAACCCCCTGCATGCTAATAAGAATACAACGTACCTAGCTAAGAAAATAATCCCAACTTGTATTGCCTTTGTTAGAACATGGAAATAAAACTTTGCTTATATATGGACCCTCGCATGCTACCATTGCCTTGTGCAACTAGACCCCGCTATGCCTCGAGTAGAGCATTATACTCTATGTAGTGCACTATTCACTTGCTATACTGCACGACCCCATATTATGTCGCTCGGTATGTTCCCTTACTGTTTCACTCCTCGGCTTTACCTTAGACCCGTGCTAACGTAAATGCCATTGTTCAATATAAATGCATGCATGCTTGCTTACTTGTAGTTTATATTCGTTGCCTCGTTGCAATGCTTATCACACGAAATCATGCCACAATCAAGAACACTATATGTATCGTGCATGCATTAAGTTAGCCAGAAGACTATCGAATAGTCCTTTTGCGCAATGTGAACCTGCAAGTATCCGGACCGTTAGGTCGCCAAGGCAGTCCTCACATCAGGGAAATACATCAAGAAAAGTTGAATACTAAACGAGAATTATGTCAAGTTTACATCTGAATAAGAATTATGCCAAGCAAATCAAGAATCACAGCTCATGGAGCAATTGCTCGTTTCAGAACAAGAATCATGAATATCATGTAAAGATGTAAATTTGGATGAAGTTAGAGACTTGCATGTCGTAGACAACTTGACCAAGGTAATCTTCGGATCTCAGTTCCACGGGTGATCTCCGGGGCACCGGGGCCGATCCGATCCGGATGGAACTCATGCAGCCTTTTATGTGCAAGCAGGGTGGTGTCTCCGCTAACACCGCACTATCCTTGCTTTAAAGCCTGATAGTCTCATGTACTGGACGGGATGGCTCATGGCACCGCATTATACTTTAGCTGCTTACCATCCTCGTTCATAGACTATAACTCGTCCTTTATGGCTATGCCAGCGACCTCATGTTCATATAGATAAGTCATCATCGTTTAGCGGTAATCCACGTGCGAGTCACTGTATCGCATCAAGAATATATGAAACACCTGAACGATCATAACATAATTGTATATATGGAACACTTCAATATCTTCTACAATACCTGATAATTCGAGTAACTTGTACACCCGAAACATAATCTTGCTCACAACACTTGTGTTTGCATATGCTATTGCCCCTGAATTTATTATATATATGCTCGTGCTTGAATTAGCTTAGTTTTCTTGGACAGGAAAGGACAAATGGTAAGTTGGTAAGTCTTATCGTGTTCCTTATATCATACGACGCACTGTCACATGAGTTAGGCTTTTCATATATGCCATGAAACTGATCCTAAGGCAAGACTAGAAAGATAACTTAATAGATGGTACACGTAACCTATATTGAACGTGTTTGGATTTGTCGAGCGGGCGAGTAGCCTCCCCACCAGTGAATTCATGTACTGATAACCCACCAGATTGCTTGCAGGGTGAGGGAGAACCTCGTTCGATACAGATGCCTCCTACGTGCGTGCTAAGGCATGAAGTTCACTCTGGAGCCTTGGAGCATTGCGTCCGGAACTGAAGCACATATACAAGACATAATGTTGGAATATTTGCCTATATATCATTCCACAAATGTAACCACTTGGTAGATTTTACTGTTTCAGAGAGAGAGAGAGAGAGAGGCTTGAGCGACTTGTAATCTTGGCCTAGCGCCGCCTGTAGCACTTGTTCAATATCAATAAAGAGTTTTGCTTTACTTCTATACTCGTGTTATTCAATGCTTCCGCTACTGACGACTCTGTGAACTTGTTACCAATCGCCTATGTGTTTATTATTCCATTGCACTCGGACAATTTATGCGACTCTGTGGCTTAGACCTCTTACTGTCAGCATGGACCACGACCTTGTACGGGCACGGCTCATGCTCGTGCGACATCACGCCCAGATGGGTCAAGCGATCGTCCAGCGGGAGCGCTGGCGCGATAATTCATTTCCAACGGGGACGTCCGATTAGCCTGTGGGAGATCGGGGCGTGACACGCAGGTTAAGTCATCTGGCGTGGTTGCTGACTAGTGAATGGACACTAGTATGTCTAGCTACGAGAGCTCTAGGAAAAGCTGTTCACCTAGGTCAAGCCTATCACTGAAGAAGGCCGAAGAACTCGATAGCGAACAATGATCAAGCAGAGGATTTGGAGATTGAGATAATGGTTATGAACTTTAAGAAGTTAGAGTCAAAGAAGTACGTATAGCAAAGTAACAATGATTACCAAGAAACTAATCTCAGGAAGTCTGTTGCGGACTTGCGGGTGAACATCCATGGTTACGAGATGGTGATATCTTGGCAGGAGACATACTTTGAAACAAGGCTTCAGTATCAGATGGATGTTCGAGCTTCTACTTGTGAGTAGAGTCTCATTATAAGAGTTGTGGGTGTCACGACCCGCACCAAAAAAATCGGGCATGAGTCGTGGGTACGTCCAGCCTACGCCGCAGAATCGGCGGTAGAACGCTGTAAAGGTTCATTCTAGGTCAAAATATCTATATCTCACAATGATCAGTCAATATAACCTCTCCAAAAGGAGGGCAACCACGCAATAGTGGGACACCAAGACTAGGACATGTACTATGTAACGTAAGATGTTTAGTCTATGGCTTATCTCCAAATGTGGGGGTAAGGAGGTGGAAAAGTGTGAGGTCTGTGCGCAGACAAAGATTATAAAAAATCGTTCAAATAGGAAAATCGAAGTACATATTTTTTGGAGTTGGTACACTCAGATATCTGCGACTTCAAATAATTCTCTACCAAGACCATGATGAAATATTTATTAGCTTGATCGATGAATAATCTAAGTACGCGCTCGTCTATCTACTCAAGACAAAAGATAAAGCATTTGAGAAGTTCAAGAAGTTCAGGGCTGAGGCTGAACGTCGAATAGAAAAATAAATCAAGAGACTCAGAAGTGATCGAGGCAGAGAGTTTAGGTCCATTGAATTTTTATCGTTCTGCAAAGAACATAGAATTTTCAATGAGACCACTGCTCCGAATTCTCCTCAATCAAATGGAGTAGCTTTAAGAAAGAAAAAAATATTGACAGAGATTATGAAGTCAATACTGTTAACTGTGAGTCTTCCAAACTGCTTCTGGGGAGAAACTGTGCTGACGGCTACGTTTATCCTGAACAGAGTATCGTATGCAACATCCGATGTCACTCCTCATGAGCTCTGGTTCAAAGTCTGACCCAACTTGAATGTCATTCGAGTGTGAGAGTGTCTGGCGTATGTGAAGCTTCTAGACTTGAAGATTCATAAGCTAGGAATAAGGACTACAAAGACATTCTTCCGGGGATATGCTGAGAAGAGTAATGCTCGGAGGTTCCTTCATATTGAGTCAAATTATATCATCAAAATATCACGACATAGAATTCTTTGAAGATAAATTTGCAAGGCACAAGAATATTATTTTTTTGAATATTTCGGAGAATAGTGTGAGTGCACAGGAGGCCAACGCTTCCAATGAAGATATAGTCCAAGAAGAAGTTATCATTCCAGAGACAACGTTCGAACCAAAGCTCGCAACCGGTGTCTAAGTGAGTGAGAAGACAGAAGGACTTCGGAGATGACTTCGTCACCTATCATGTGAAAGCAGACCATCTTACCTATGATGAGACAATGAAGACTAGAGATGCTGTCTTCTGGAGGGAGGCTATAAATAATAAGTATGACTCAATAACCTCCAACAACACTTGAGTGTTGGTCGATCTGCCTGAAGAAGCTAAACCAATTGAATCTTCAAGAAAAAAATGAAGGCCGATGGAACTGTTGACAAGTTCAAGGCAAGGTTGGTGGCCAAAGGATTTTCTCAAAAGAAGGGGATCGACTACTTCGAAACATATGCTCCAGTAGCGCGGATGGTAACCATCATGATGTTAATTGCTCTGAGTGCAATTCAAAAGCTAGTTTTACATCAGATGGATGTTAAAATAGCATTCTTGAATAGATAATTGACCAAAGAGATTTATATGCAATAGCCAGAAGGATTCATTGTCAAGGGCCTTGAAGTCAAAGTATGCAAGTTAATAAATTTTTTATACGGTCTAAACCAAGCTCCCAAAATATGGCATGCAAAGTTTGATAAAGGTCATAAAATCAAACGACTATAGGGTCAGCGAGACGGACAAGTGTGTTTACACAAAGTTCCTTGACGGAACATGAGTCATCATTTGTCTATACGTGGACAAAATACTGATCATGGGCACAGATCGAGCACGTGTTACTAAGACAAAGAATTTTCTCTCATCCAAGTTCAGTATGAAAGACTTGGGGGGAGCTGATGTGATCTTGGGGATCAAGGTCATCCGGACAGGCACTGGAGTGGCGCTGTCACAGTCTCATTATATTAAGAAGATGCTCACACGCTATGAATATTAGGATCTTCTAGGGATCGATACTTCGTACAAGTGTGAGAAGAAGCTGAAGCCAAATCCTAGAAAAAGTGTCAGGCAGCTGGAGTATTCAAGCGTCATTGAAAGTTTGATGTATGAAACAACTTCCACAAGGTCTGACATAGCTTTAGCCGTCAGGATGCTGAGTCGATTCACGAGAAATTTAGGTGTTGAGAACTGGAAAGCTGTGAGAAGAGAAATGATATATCTCAAGAGGACTCAGAAATATATATTGCACTATAGCGATAATCCGACCGTAGTGAAAGGCTTTAGTAATGCAAACTGGTGCTCAGAAGAAGAGAGCTAAATGTCCACATGAGGATATGTCTTCTCAAAGGGTGTAGCTGCTATATCGAGGTAGACGAAGAAGCAGACAATGCTATCTCATTCTTCAAGGAAATATGAGTTCTATGCACTGGCGGCTGCAGCAGAGGAAACATGATGGCTTCGGAAGGTTATTTATTATCTTTCAGTGGTTGGTACGCATATTCGGCGGTACCGATTCACTGCGACAACCAGGTGACTCAGCGGTGGCATCAATTTTTTCTCTTCAATGGTTAGAATAGATCCGTGCGGCTAAGTCACATGGTGTTGTATGAGCACAACAATGATGGCTTCATGGTAGCGGTTAATGTTCGAGCTAAGTGATTCTAGCGGGTCCGTTCAAGACACTACATGAGCACATCAAAGATGGCATCATTACAGTGGTTGATTATCGGAGTCAGGAGGGTCTGACGGATCCGTTCATATAAGACCTCAAGTGCCAGCTTATCATAAGAACTATAAAGGAGCATAGTACTATATATTACAGTGGCGACACCATATGAGGTACCTTGACAGGATAAAGCCTCAGCTTTAGGCCATGTCATAGAGGCATAACAACGCATATAGTCAAGGACATAACATATATGGGCTTAGAGGACTTTTGATATCCTGTCTTTGTAATTATACCATAAAGTTTTATGCTATTAGTTCAAAAATAAATCTACTACGCATCTAGCTTTTGGTTCAAAGAAGGATCATTGACTGGGAGAATATCAGGAACAATGGGTAGTCCTTTGAGACATTGAGGGATTACGGACCCAAAACCACTATTGTCTACTATATGTTCTCTGAGTAGAACAAAATTATGTGGGAGGATGGCTTAGACGTCTTAATGAGTTCTAGGGAATTTGGAATGTTCGGCATGCCTTACGGGAAGCACGGTAGCACAATACTACAAAGGAGTGAAGGACTCCATGCTACAGTGGGTGACACCACCATGAGGTTCCTTGATAGGGTAATGCCTCGGCTTTGTGAGACATGTCACAGTGGTGTAGCATCGCATATAGGCAGGTGGCCTAATGCTGTGAAATAAAGAGTGGTAGACAACACTATAAAGAGGTTGGTAACCTCTGTCACGCCCCGATCCCGTAAGGGGTCGGTCGTCCTCGCTTGATCCTTTACGGAACCGATTCGTCCTCGCTTGGGGCGTGATGCCGTACGAGCCTGGAGTTGCGCTCGTACAAGGCAAGAACTTGCAGTTATAGGAACCCATTTTGAAACACAATTTATAAAACACATTCACAGAGATTTGAACACAGTGCAGGAAGAAACATGCTTTTTCATTGATAATTCAGAGTAATTTACATAGAGTTTACATTGATGCGCCTCTCGGCTACTTGATTTGCATTACAAAAGATAAACTCAAAAGGCAGGGCGCGCTCCATCAGATAGTCCACGTCGTTCATACATTACGCCCTTGTATAGGTTGAAAGTCCAAGCCTCCAAAATGATCTGACTCCAACTATACTTCAAAATAGAGGTGCTCCTAACGCCTCCTCGTCTATCCACTAGCGTTGCACCGTCTGAGTGCCTGAAATAGTTGTCCACAACGTGGGTCAGTACTCAACTTGTACTGGTGAGCGGGATGAACCCACTCGACTAAATCGACACTAGCTTATTAGGGGCGAGCATGCATTAAGATGACTTCTATAAAGAGGCAAGTGAATTCAATTCATATCAGTTGCATGTTTTGATAGGAATGAAAATAATATCGAATCCAACCAGTGCATCGATTGCTTACTCAACCGATGCACGCCTTCCCTGCAACGAAACACAAGTATACTTACCATCTACATAAGACAATAAATTAGCATGTGTTCTAGTCTATGCGGTCATTGGTGTGATCGACACCTTAGGGACATATTCAAGCATTAGCGGCGCGCCCTATCAGCCCGGGTAGCAAGCCCTGCTGGAGGTCCCGCAATGCATCGTGACGAGCACGAATCAAATATTTCCCTCCGGATCGATACGGTTCCAGTGCCCCGAAAAGCCGTTTCGAGGAAATGATAAACCTTGTGCACAAGTTGTCCCAGACCATGCAAATGCATGAACAATTCATATATCATACAATACATCGATTGAAACAGAAAGAAGTTAAGCAGCAATATATATCTCATGCAACAGTTCATATTTTCTCAATGCGGTGTTCCGATTTTTGATATCCCATAGGTCCAAACTCCGTCCGAGGCACTAGGCCACCACCAACAACCAATCCCCATTATAAACAAACTCAGTTATAAGGTGTGCAAGCATATAGAAATATTAGTCTACAAAAATCCCCTGTTCCTTTCTTAGTGGCTGGCATGCATTGTGGCAAAGGATTTCCCTAGGCGTCCAACCGGGCATCATCGAGTGAACGTTTGAAACATTAAAGATGTTGGCGTGAAGAAGTAGGAAAGAAGGGTCCAAACCATTCACTGGTTAAGGAAAAAAAAAAAGGTAGCTGAAATAAAGATTCCCGCCTAGCGACGATCAAACGTCAGTTACGCGGACCTGCACAGCACGAGCACCAATTAGAATCCTGCCTATCCTTCCTTGCCGAACTCCCCAAGAATCAAAGCTCCAAACGATAAAACCAGCAGCGAAAACCAAGCAAATCGAAAGCAACACCAAATCAAATCCCAAAGCGGCAATCAAGAAAACCAAGCAACCAAACACGAAAACTATTGGACTCGTTTCAATAGAGGCCTTTCCATGAGTTGGAAAGGATCATCGCATTTTGTCCGTGGCAAGAAGATACCGAAGTTCTAAGTTATGACTCAAACGGACTAGCCACAAGCCCAATTACGTAGTGCACATCCCGGTCGGATCGGGATTTGAGGCACTACATAATATACCACTAAGAAAAAGTTTCGACCCGAAACTTAAGAACAAGGCCGACCCGAAACGTAAGAACAAGGCCCTACTTCCGACTGAAAGAACAATGAAGGGTACTTCTCCTTCATCTCTGTTTCCAATTCCCAAGTTGATTCCCCAGCTGAATGGTTCCGCCACAGCACGCGAACCAAGGACATCGTACGGTTGTGAAGTACTTTTTCCTTACGATCCAGGATCTGCACCGGTTCTTCTGAGTATGACAAGTCCGCGCGCAGTTCCAACTGTACAAAACTAACCACATGACTTGGGTCATGCACATACTTCCGTAGTTGGGAAACATGGAATACGTCATGCACTTCTGCCAAGGCGGGAGGTAGTGCTATCCTGTACGCCACAGCTGCAACTCGTTCTAGTATCTCAAAGGGGCCGACAAACCGGGGACTCAGTTTGCCCTTCACGCCGAAACGCATCACACCTCGCATCGGCGTCACTTTCAAGAAGACATGATCCCCGACCAAGAATTCCAAGGGTCTTCTATGTGCATCAGCATAACTTTTCTGTCGGCTCTGTGCTGTGCGGAGTCTTTCCCGAATCAAGCGAACTTTTTCAACTGCCTGCTCTACCAGCTCTGGCCCGAGTACCTGCCGCTCGCCGACTTCGTCCCAACAGATTGGAGATCGACACTTACGCCCATATAGTGCTTCGTACGGTGCCATCTGGATGCTCGATTGGTAACTGTTGTTGTAAGCAAACTCCGCTAAAGGAAGATGCGTGTCCCAACTAGTCTTTAAATCGATCGCACACAGCCGTAACATATCTTCAAGTATCTGATTTGTCCTCTCTGTCTGTCCATCAGTCTGCGGGTGGTATGCGGTACTGAACTGTAGCTTGGTTCCCAAAGCAGCTTGTAGACTAGTCCAGAAACGAGATAAGAAGCGTCCGTCACGGTCAGAGACGATTGAGGCAGGTACTCCGTGTAATCGGACGATCTCATCTATGTAAATTTGTGCTAACCGATCGACGCTCCAAGTAACTTTTATGGGAAGAAAGTGGGCTGATTTGGTCAAACGATCAACTATGACCCAAATCGCATCGTGCCCCCGTGGCGTCTTCGGAAATCCCACAATAAAATCCATAGTGATGTTGTCCCATTTCCACTCGGGAATAGCGAGGTTCTGCAGTTCCCCGCCGGGCCTCTGATGCTCAGCTTTCACCTGTTGATAGGCCATGCACTGTGACACAAAGGTCGCCACATCCCGCTTCATACCGTGCCACCAGAAGGTCCCGCGCAAGTCCTTGTACATCTTAGTGCTCCCCGGATGTAAAGAATACTTCGCGTAGTGTGCTTCCGCCATAATTTCCCTTCGGAGTTCTGGGTCGCTAGGAACACATAGCCTTCCTTTCATCTGTAAGGCCCCATCTTCGCCTGCCACAAAGTCAGACGTCTTCCCCGCCGAGATCAATCCGCGCACCTTCGCTAAGAACTGATCGCCCTCCTGAGCTGATTTGATTCTACCACGTAAATCCAGTTCAAGATGGAGTGGTGCCAGCTGCACTCCTGGATGCCGAACTCGAAACTCGATGCCCATCGCCTCTAGATCTCGAAGTAAACGGTTGTCTATAGATAACGAGCCCACGTGCTTCCGACTCAGAGCATCAGCAACGATATTTCCCTTGCCCGGAGTATACGCGATCGTTAGGTCATAGTCCTTAATAAGTTCTAGCCAACGCCTCTGCCGAAGGTTCAATTCCCGCTGGGTGAATAAATACTTGAGGCTCTTGTGATCTGTGAAGATTTTGCAAGCAACACCATAAAGATAATGCCTCCACAACTTCAATGCAAATACAATCGCCGCCAATTCCAAGTCATGCGTCGGGTAGTTCTTCTCGTGCGGCTTCAGTTGCCTGGAGGCGTACGATATTACCTTGTCCCTCTGCATGAGCACACACCCTAAGCCGAGTCCTGAAGCGTCGCTGTATATCTGAAACTCTTCTACCCCATCTGGAAGTGCAAGGATCGGAGCTGAAACAAGACGCCGCTTAAGTTCCCGAAAGCTGGCTTCGCAGTCATCACCCCATTCGTATGCAATCCCTTTCTGAGTAAGGCGAGTCATAGGCGAGGCCAGTTTAGAGAAATCCTTCACGAACCTACGGTAGTATCCCGCAAGGCCCAGAAAGCTTCGAACTTCGCTGGCTGACGTAGGTTGCTTCCAGTCCACCACCGCTTCTATTTTCTTCGGGTCTACAGCGACGCCTTCGGCCGAGATGACATGACCAAGGAACGCCACGCTGTTCAACCAGAACTCACACTTGCTGAGCTTAGCGAACAACTGATGGTCTCGTAATGTCTGCAGCACGATCTTCAGGTGTTCTTTGTGCTCCGCCTCATTCTTGGAATAGATTAGTATGTCGTCTATGAACACGACTACAAACTTATCCACAAACGGCCGAAACACGCGGTTCATCAGATCCATGAAAGCTGCAGGGGCATTCGTCAAACCGAACGACATCACGAGGAACTCATAGTGTCCGTAACGGGTTCTGAAAGCAGATTTTTGAATATCCTCTGATTTGATTTTCAACTGGTGATACCCTGACCTGAGATCAACTTTAGAGAAAACTCTTGCACCTTGCAACTGATCAAACAAGTCATCTATTCTTGGCAATGGGTACTGATTCCGTACGGTCGCTTTATTCAGTTCTCGGTAGTCAATACACAGCCGCATGGATCCATCTTTCTTTTTCACGAACAGCACCGGAGCGCCCCAAGGAGAAACGCTTGGACGAATGTATCCTCGGTCCAACAGGTCTTGCAACTGAACTTTAAGTTCCTTAAGCTCTGCTGGGGCCATGCGATAAGGTGCCTTTGATATCGGTCCCGAATCCGGAAAAGTGTCAATGCTGAATTCGATCTCACGATCAGGAGGCATTCCAGGCAGCTCGTCTGGGAACATGTCGAGGAAATCTGCAATGACTTCAGCCTGAGCTGCATCTACACATTCCCGCCGGGTGTCTCGAACAGAAGCTAAGTACCCTTTACAGCCCGAATGCAACATACGCCTAGCCGAAATTGCTGATATCACCATTGCCGTCTTCGGTGCAGCGCTGCACGAATAGTAGAAGTCTGCCTCGCCGGGTAGACGGAATACGACTCGCTTCTTCGCGCACTCGATTGTTGCATGGCAAGCACCCAACCAGTCCATACCGAGAATAATATCATAATCCTTGATGTCTAGTACAATGACATCTAAGGAAAGCTTCCTACCTCCGATGCAAATGTAACCATCCCTACAGATCGCATGGGCGGGCATATCGACTCCCGAAGGGGTACTTACGCAAAGGTTCATATTTAAAGCAGTAGAAGCTAATTTATGCTCAACAGTAAAATCAGCAGATATGAAACTATGCGTAGCACCTGAATCGAATAAGACTCTAGCGGGTAATTCTCGGTATAGTAGAGTACCTGTTACGACAGTGTCGGATACAGATGCCTCATCCCGAGTCAATGCATAGACTCGGCCCTGAGCACCCTGGCGTTGTGGATTCACTGGCACAGCATTGGCATCACTTGCTGGAGGCCCTTTGTTTTGATTTCCATTATTCTGATTCGGCTTGCCCTCTCTGCAGTTAAACTGTTTGTGACCCAGGCGACCACATTTGAAACATCCTTGAACCCGACATTCATTCACTTTATGCCCTGATTTGCCGCACCGACTGCAGTTCAGTGATTGGGATTGGCCCCTATTATCAGACGTATGCGAACGCTTGTGTGCTCCAGACCCTCCCGTTTCATGAGGACGCTTATTGTTATTGGTACGGGGGGTTTGCACCTCGGTCTTTGGGAGAGGGCGCCCGAAGATCCGTTCGCTGTTCAGAGCCGCTTCGTAACATTCCCTATATGTTTGGCATCTTTGGTTGATGACGTCCCTACGTAAATCGTCATTCAAACCTTTCTGAAATCTATAGCACCATGCCTGCTGATTTGGCAAGAATTGCCCAGCAAACTTAGCCAGCTTAGCGAATACTGAGTCATAATCGTCAACAGACAAACTTCCTTGCACCAGATTACTGAAGTCGTCTTCTTTTTGTTGACGCACGGCTCGGGGAATATATTGTTCAATGAAAGCAGATTTGAACATTTCCCAAGTAATTTTGCAGTTGGGATTGGCATCGTAAATTCCTTGCTTCGTTGCCTCCCACCAATCATGCGCACGCAGTTCCAGCTGAACCGATGCACAGGCAACTCGCTTGGATCCCCGGATGCCAACCAGGTTGAAAAGTCCTTCCAGCTTAGCAATCCACCCCAATACCACGTCCGGCTCCGCTCGTCCGTTGAACGTAGGGGGATGCATTTTTGTGAACTCTGCTGCACGGCATGAGTTCCTTGCTGTAGGCTGAGTCTCTTCTGACTCGTCTTCTACCGCCACGGCTGGAGGCGTGACAGGCGTTGCTGCGGATGTCCCGTTGCTCGGTACCAGGGATGCAATCAGTTGCATCATTGTATCCATTTGCTTCTGTTGAGAAGCAAACTGCGCTTGTATGTTAGCTTGTTGGGTAACAGCTTGTTGTTGCTGCGCCTCCAGATGCATAAGCCGTTCCGCCATTCCGGTTGAACCCGCTCCTCCGGATTCTCCAGAGCTTGCTGGATCGCTCTGAATGGGTTGAGCACTGCTGGCAGTTGCAGTGTTCTTCTTAGCCATGGCTACAAAAGAGAGTAGCTTGTTAACACTCCAAAAACGATAGATTTTATATCTATGGGCTCATTGTATAAGCGACTCTTCCCATGCAGCGGACGCCGAACGCAACTCAATTGAGAGGCGCATCAAACTCCTTTATAATCTTTTGAAATCCCGTGGAAGTAAAGCCTAGGCTCTGATACCAATATGTCACGCCCCGATCCCGTAAGGGGTCGGTCGTCCTCGCTTGATCCTTTACGGAACCGATTCGTCCTCGCTTGGGACGTGATGCCGTACGAGCCTGGAGTTGCGCTCGTACAAGGCAAGAACTTGCAGTTATAGGAACCCATTTTGAAACACAATTTATAAAACACATTCACAGAGATTTGAACACAGTGCAGGAAGAAACATGCTTTTTCATTGATAATTCAGAGTAATTTACATAGAGTTTACATTGATGCGCCTCTCGGCTACTTGATTTGCATTACAAAAGATAAACTCAAAAGGCAGGGCGCGCTCCATCAGATAGTCCACGTCGTTCATACATTACGCCCTTGTATAGGTTGAAAGTCCAAGCCTCCAAAATGATCTGACTCCAACTATACTTCAAAATAGAGGTGCTCCTAACGCCTCCTCGTCTATCCACTAGCGTTGCACCGTCTGAGTGCCTGAAATAGTTGCCCACAACGTGGGTCAGTACTCAACTTGTACTGGTGAGCGGGATGAACCCACTCGACTAAATCGACACTAGCTTATTAGGGGCGAGCATGCATTAAGATGACTTCTATAAAGAGGCAAGTGAATTCAATTCATATCAGTTGCATGTTTTGATAGGAATGAAAATAATATCGAATCCAACCAGTGCATCGATTGCTTACTCAACCGATGCACGCCTTCCCTGCAACGAAACACAAGTATACTTACCATCTGCATAAGACAATAAATTAGCATGTGTTCTAGTCTATGCGGTCATTGGTGTGATCGACACCTTAGGGACATATTCAAGCATTAGCGGCGCGCCCTATCAGCCCGGGTAGCAAGCCCTGCTGGAGGTCCCGCAATGCATCGTGACGAGCACGAATCAAATATTTCCCTCCGGATCGATACGGTTCCAGTGCCCCGGAAAGCCGTTTCGAGGAAATGATAAACCTTGTGCACAAGTTGTCCCAGACCATGCAAATGCATGAACAATTCATATATCATACAATACATCGATTGAAACAGAAAGAAGTTAAGCAGCAATATATATCTCATGCAACAGTTCATATTTTCTCAACGCGGTGTTCCAATTTTTGATATCCCATAGGTCCAAACTCCGTCCGAGGCACTAGGCCACCACCAACAACCAATCCCCATTATAAACAAACTCAGTTATAAGGTGTGCAAGCATATAGAAATATTAGTCTACAAAAATCTCCTGTTCCTTTCTTAGTGGCTGGCATGCATTGTGGCAAAGGATTTCCCTAGGCGTCCAACCGGGCATCATCGAGTGAACGTTTGAAACATTAAAGATGTTGGCGTGAAGAAGTAGGAAAGAAGGGTCCAAACCACTCACTGGTTAAGGAAAAAAAAAAAGGTAGCTGAAACAAAGATTCCCGCCTAGCGACGATCAAACGTCAGTTACGCGGACCTGCACAGCACGAGCACCAATTAGAATCCTGCCTATCCTTCCTTGCCGAACTCCCCAAGAATCAAAGCTCCAAACGATAAAACCAGCAGCGAAAACCAAGCAAATCGAAAGCAACACCAAATCAAATCCCAAAGCGGCAATCAAGAAAACCAAGCAACCAAACACGAAAACTATTGGACTCGTTTCAATAGAGGCCTTTCCATGAGTTGGAAAGGATCATCGCATTTTGTCCGTGGCAAGAAGATGCCGAAGTTCTAAGTTATGACTCAAACGGACTAGCCACAAGCCCAATTACGTAGTGCACATCCCGGTCGGATCGGGATTTGAGGCACTACAACCTCATGTTACAGGGGTGTGACACCACCAAAAGGTACCAAGAGAGGGTAAAGCCTCGGCTGTGCGAGCCATGTCACATCGGCGTAACACCACAAGGAAGCACAAGGCTTCATGCTGGATAGCTTGGCACTACAAAGAGGCTGGGACCTCATGATACAGTGGATGATACCACAATAAGGTGGGACCTCAGCTTTAGGCCATGTCATAGCGGAGTAGCACAGCAAGGAAGTGCAAAGCTTCATCCCAAGGACTCTTTAAAAGAACTCACCTAGAGTGTATGGAAAGAGATATAATCCATCTCTTGAAGGTAAACTTGTAGACGTCCAAGATACATATACCAAAACCAGGCGTACACAGGGCCTTTAATGTGCAAACGAAAGTACAACTGATATTATTGTGTGAGTGGAAAGAACTTCAGCTACGGTACATAATTCAAGACTTAGTCCATTCTTGTATCATACTGTTATTCGACCCATACATAAAGATTCAAGTTAAAGCGACATCTATCCTAATGTATGATGGGCAGTCACTGTGGGGAACGTTCAACTCATATATTCAGATATGTGAGAGATTGCTGCTATTTTTGCCGTTGGACTAGTAAAGATAGTCCCACATTTGCTACACCACCAAGTGGGTATCTCAATATAATACTTTGTATGTATTGAGGTGTGCACATGGGGTATGGTTGTCACGACCTGTACCCTGAAATTGGGCATGAGTCATGGGTACGTCCAGCCTACGTCGCAGCATCGACGGTAGAACATTGTCTAGGTCCTATATAGCTATCTATCAACGATATTAAACCTGTCAACATGTCTCAACTCCAAACGGAGGACAATAAATGCATATATAACCCTCAACTCATAATATACTCAACCATAATAACTATAAAGAAGATAAATGGCACGATAAAGATGTAAAGAAATACGAGAGAAAAAAATAATATATGTCTAAACAAAATAGAGTCTAAGAGTCTAGCTATCTCAACACAAATAAGGTCTCAACCTAATACAACTCAAGTCTCAAAGTTTGGAATAATCCAATACATAAATAAACTAGGCTAAGTACTGTCTAAACAACTGCGGGTGGTGTCTCATCTGGAATCTCCAGGATGTAATCGCCTTCTACTCCTGGACCATAATGGGTAGGACAGAAGTCCTCAAGATCCTCTAAAATATGTTATCCAGTCAGGATTGGAGTGAAGCACAAACACTAACAATAATTTTAATTATATTGACGAAAACTATAAAGCAGTGAGTAAGAAATATACATAATAGAATAAAATACTTGAATGTAAAAAAAAACTAGAGAGACAATCATCATAAAGAAAGAACTAGCAGTGAATAGATATATGTGAATGCTAGAAATAAATATACTAGAGGAAGAATAAAAATACTGGCTAAGTGTCGTAAAATATCAGTTTGCTATGTGATCGACTTGTGTCACGCTCCAGTCCCAAAATACGTAGGACTAGGACACGTAAGTATGCCAGCCGCATGTATATGGCAACTCCAATATATGGAAACTATAACACATGCGTACGCTGTATCATGAAAAATAATTCACAAGTGGTAAAACTATCACAAGTCACAGGGTATAATCTAAATCTCATCCACAAAAATCAAATAGAAATAAATAACCAATATCTATGAAACTAGATCTCAATATAAAGTATCCAATGATGGTAGTCGGGTGGAAACAAATCCACTACCAAACTAGAATATATAAGTGTAACACAATAAATATACTATAAGAATATCAACTAACAATCATGGGCTCGAAGAGAAGACCTCCTCGAAATATACGTAGCAAGTCCGGATCTGCGCTCCTCCGAATACTCATGAACATCTACACCTGGAAAGGGACCAGGTCCTCAGAGGGACATAACAAGATACATAGAAGCATGCCATAAAGTAAATACTGTGAAAACTCAAGGGTGAACTAACCAGCTAAGTGAAATGCACTTTGAAGACAACCTTGGTACGTATGGGTAGGTGAAAAGTATAAAGCTAGCATCGAGCCAGAGGCTAAGTATCTGACATTAGCTGTAAACTGGATGCCAGGAGTATATGCTGACTACATCACCGATCATGATAGCGCGCAACTAGTAACCTCTGCCGGATGTATCGACAAGCATATACGCCCATAACCGGGTAACACTGACCCATAACCGGGTAACACTGGCCCATAACCGGGTAACACTGAGGCTCACGGCCCCGTAGTTTACTCTGAAACTACGGCAACAAAATGTCTATCCCATACGCCTACTAATTGTCTTTCCCGCCCAATGTTAATGTACAAGTCGCGAACACGACGTGGACATCTCATACTATAATGCAAGTCGCTATAGAAATAAATAACTAAGATAAATACCGTTACACGTACTGCTCATACTGATGGCCAGTCAGTCATAAAGTACGTGTCCCTATATGAACTCACTCTGTGACGTGTAATGATACGTATCAAGGCATGGGGAGTCATATTGATAACTCCACAACTTTAGGTGGGTCTACTAGACACTAGGTCAGACACAAATCCTAACGTCAACGCCTTCGTTGACTGCACCCGAGTCTTCTCGGACGCACAAAGTTATATAATACTAAAATAATAAATATGCAACTAATAATACATAATTTAAATAGTACAACAAGGCAAGGTATACTTGCCTGGCAAGAAAGCTGCGTTGTATTAATAACCTGCTCCTGAAGTCGCGCAGAACAATCCAGTATCCTATGTACATATAATATAATATAATATAATACAATATCAGTCATTACACTATCACATACACAACTATAAATACACTGGACTCAGAGGGTACGCTAGGGGTAACACGGGTCAACTAACATGGTAAATTGTGCATTTAATTATGCGGGTGTCACGTCTTCAAGTGCTGTGAAAACATACAGTCAACTAACATGTTCTTAGGGTCAACATGGTCAAGGTAAACACGGGATAATCCACAGTATCCTAGGGTCATACAATATAAATATATATATAGTCATAAGCATATAATTACTTATATAATACATCCATATATATATATATATATATATATATATATATATATATATATATATATATATATATCACTTAAATTCTAATACGCGTATGTGTACGCGTACAAGTCATTGGGTTCACCGACTCAGGGTCTGATATCAACTAACAGTCATAAAGCAATACTCATGTCCTAATAGCATATACACAAGTTCACATAAAAAGAAAGAGAGGGACAGATTTGAACCTCGGGGTACGCGCACGAAAATGACGGTGACAACGATGCGGTTGACGACGATGACGATGATTGGGGTTATGATGAGATGATAACTACGATGATGGCGATGATTACGACTACGGCGACGATGATGATGGTGATGCTCATGGTGAAGATGATGGTGATTACATGATGGTAATGACGAGGATGATGATGTGGGTGATGGTGATGACGAGGATGTTGATGTGGATGATGGTGATGACTAGGATGATGATGTGGATGATGGTGATGACGAGGATGACTATGCTGTAAACCCCGGTATACTTGGCATAGATAGAGAAACTAGGGCTAGTTTGTATCCAATTGGAAATAGGACACAATTTAATTATACAATATTTATATCACCTAGTGCACCTTACCGTTGCTTCGATAATTAGAGCACCTCACTAGCCACTGCCTTCCTACAAACTTCACACCCTTGTCCTAGATATGCCCGCCTTTCATTCTGACCTTTGTATGACTTACAATTATGATCTCTTGTGCTATATTTTAGTCGCACAATAAACGTCGCGGACGTTTATGTAAACCCCCTCGACCAATTTAGGATTTATTTTATTTAAATGGAGAACATAGGATTAAATTGGATACAATTAGATATAATGTGCAACAATTATGTGTCTTAATACACCTTGCCGTTGCTTCGAGGTTGGAGCACCACACCCGTAGTTACCTTCCACCCAAGGTCACAAACATCTTTTAGACATGCCATCCTACCTATCTGACCCTTGTGCAACCTTAGATACTCGTCATTGCATCTCATCTTAGCTACGCGATATTCGAGTAAAAGAACGTCTAGAGTACTGCATTAATTTAATTGAATTTGAGATAATTTCACCCGAAAGAGGACCCAACCAAGCCGCGTACTCCTTTTTATGTGGACCGGCCCCCACTCCCATGAGCCCTGGCCGGCCCAAACCTCGAGGCCAGCCCACAAATTCCCCCACATATAAATACACATTTTCTACCACTAAAACCCTAAAACCCATTCTCTTCACCACCATAAGGAAACCCTAGCCGACTCCCCTTTTTTTCCTTACCGAGACTCATCCCTCCCCGATCGCCAAACCACCGCCTCCAACGCCGCCTGACACCGCCGGCACTGCCCCTCAACGCCGGACCACCCTACCAGTCAGCCTGCAACCGTTGGCACCGGCTGCACCACCATCATCAACGTTCCCTTTCGCCATCATCGACAGCACCTCCCCTTCCCTTCCCCCGACTTTCCAACACCCACCACTCTGACTTCACAAACATCCCACCGCCACGACCGCCGCCTGCAAATCCACCACCACCTACCCCGACCTTCCCCCGCACAGTCCTCAGCCCGCACCGCCGTTGCCAAGGCTGCCACAACCGCTGCGGTGACTACTGTAGTTACTGTTACAGCCGCTGCGATTGCTGCCTTGCTCGCCGGCCGACGCCGGAGCGCCACCACCCCCCGAAGGACGACCAGTCAGCAAGGAGACCCTCGTCCAGCCAACTAGATAAACACCTTATACTCCTCCCTCCTTGTATCGTGTTCATGTATGATCGTCGTGTCGTCGCGTGGAGAGTTGTAGTCTTGGACACAACTTAATTAACCCTAAACTATATATATGATGGTATGATGATTAACAGGATTTAGAATTTATTTAATAACTAGCAATTACCTTAACCATGAGATCTGTCATCAAGGACTAGTATTTCACCTGAACACCTGGACATAAACCAAGTATGTTTGAACATGGAAACCAAGGTCATGTATTCGCACAGATCAAAAATAGTTGGTAACCCATAACTCGATAATTTATTGTCTCAAGGCACACGATAACCGAGGACAGAACACGTATACACCCTAGCTACGTGTACACATGACGCTGTATTCGATCAGCTGTGAACTTGCGATAGTACCCAAGAGTAGCGTCATAGTCGTGTGTATATATTGCTCAGTGTCTGATGTCAGCATTTCTATATTTTATTTTGTGTTTAGGGTCACTGGACCAGCCAGGAGATACTGCAGGAACCGGCTTCTGGCATTCACAGCTTGAGGACACACGCAAGGTACCTTGCCATATTTATTGTTTATATTAAATGCTGTATATGTTGTATGATATCTTGTTGCTTTATTTTATATGACTGTGCGCATCCGAGATTGACTCGGGTGTAGTCGACGGATGCGTCGATGATTTAGTATACTTGACCTAGTCACTAGCAGGCTCACCCCAGTGGGAGGATACTCTGATATCTTCCGAGACCTGACACTCTTACACATTTCACAGTGACAAATTCATATTGGGATGCGGGTTCGCGTACTCGACTAGCTATCGGTGCGTGTGACATGCATCACGGTTAGTACATAATTCAGGATTATTTTATTTGTAGAGACTTGGCATATAGATACGTGGTATGCACGTCGAGTATTCGACTTGTGTATCTCCATTGGGCGGGAGAGGACAACTAGTAGGCGTATGGGATACACACATTGGAATCCATAGTATCCGGAGGAGCCACGGATCCAATGACTACCTTTATGCAGATTCCCCGTTCTTTGGAGCGGTATGGACGTTATACTATACAGATTTTTCGTTCTTTGGAGCGGTATGGACGCTATACTATTCAGATTCCCCGTTCTTCGGAGCGATATGGACGTTATATACTTGCAGATTCCCCATTCTTCGGAGCGGTGTGGATGTTATGCCTATGCCTACCCATACGTACTAATGTTGTCCTCATATTGCATTCACTTAGATGGTTAGTACACCCCTTTATTGCATTTATTTTATTCAGTATTCATATATATGGCATGCTTCTATGTATCTTGTTACGTCCCTCTGAGGACCTGGACCTTTCCAGATTTGGACGAGGCATATTACCCCACAGTGTACGGACCAGGACAGGAGACTAGGTACGCTACAGCTGAGGAGCTAGAGGTGCTACCGTCAGAATTTCCGTGATCAGTTGGTAGGCCTTCTGCCTAGGAGTGGGTGCATCATTATCTAGTCAGCCGATGCCCTAGTCATTATCTTTTATCTATCTATCATTTCAGTATTTTATTTCGTCATAGTAGTGGATTTGTTCCCACCAGACATTCTTGGTTGTACTATGATATTTTGAGACTGACTTATCTTCCAGCATTTATTATTAGTACATTCTTGCTGTTTATATTATGGATAAGATTAGATTATCTGTTGTTGATTTACATGGGATATGTTAGTATTTAGGACAGCGTAGCACTCTTTGTTAGGATCCATTAAATTGGGATATCCTTCGAGACGTGACAGCTGGCTATTGCCACGTGGCCTAGTTCCATATATTTTGGGACTGGGGCGTGATATGGTTTTAGTGGTGGCCCATGCAGGTCATCCTATTCGCTTGTGGTATGGTAACATGCCCAGCGAGCCTGCAATAGGATAGAAATTACTAGGTCTCATCCACTCTGATTACGTTTTTGAACTTCATTCGTGTTACTTCTAAATATCTGTATCCTGTTTGTTTGAATTCCGTACTCTTTTTAATAAAGCCCTATCTCTTGCAGCAAGATGAACTTGCGTAGTGGACGAGGAGCACCTAGTGCCGTGGTGCCAGCCAACCCCGCCCAGAGAGAGGAGATACCCCATGGGCTAACTGGAGGGCAACCATCACCACAGGCCCCGGTAAATCAAGAGGCCTCGCTGATACATTGGCGCGAGACTTCTTAGGGCGATCACACACAGCAGCACGAAGGACTGACCTCACAGACGATCCCCACGCAGCATTTTGAGGGCCAAACTTCGAGCTACAAAGGTATACCACCACACAGGCGAGGATTTCTTATGAGGAGGTTCTTGCAGAGGCGAGGATCGAGGAGGCCATTGGCAGAGGAGCAAGACGTTCCAGTACGACCGCACCAGCCAGAAACCAACCCAGAGCAGGAGGACCAATCCGTCGTCCCAGAGTGCAGACACAGCAGATGGTAGCACCATACCAGCAAAATGAGCTTCCGTCTTGCAACTACTGTGGTAAGAGAGGATATTACCAAAAGAACTACCGAAAGAGACTAGGAATATGTATGATTTATGGAGCGATCCAGCACTATACCCGAGACTGCCCACAACGCAGAGATATAGCACCGCAGACCGGACAGAGGCCAGGAGCACCAGTTCCGAGGATACTACCCCCGCCAGGAGGACATCATCCACCAGTACCTAGAGAATTTCAGAGGGGACCACCCTTGGCCCCACAGTAGGCATAGTTTTTCCGGGCCCGACAGCAGACAGGAGGACAGAGGCATGGATAGGCCTTTGCATTAACAGCTACTGAGGAGGAAACAGAAGGAGAAGCTATCACAGGTACCATTTTAGTTGCATCATTACCCGCGACTGCATTGTTTGATTCTGGAGCTACACTATCATTCATATCTAGTAGATTTGTAGCAATGCATAGAGTAGATACTTCCTCCTTACCTAAGAGTTGGAAGATTCTTACCGGAGGAGGTATCGTGTCGGTTACCAGCACTATCTGAACGTGTTCGATAGTTGTATGTGGTAGAGAGATGAGAGCACGATTCTTGGTATTACCCATGCCATACTTTGACGTTGTGCTAGGCATGGACTGGTTAAGCCAGTATAATACCGTACTGGATTGCCAGAAAGATAGCGTCACTTTTAGACCGCCAGATCAACTGGAGTTCGAGTACATGCGAGGGACCGTCGAACAAGGAGTAGGACAGATAGATAGAGCCTACATGGCTATGGAGATGGTACCCCCACCAATAGTTGCAGAATTCGAGGATGTGTTTCCTGAAGAATTGCTAGGGTTACTGCCAGATAGAAACATAGAGTTCACCATTGAGCTAGTACCCAGAGCAGCACCGGTATCTTCTAATGTATACCGATTGGCGAAGAAGGAACTAGATGAGCTGAAGCAACAATTAGAGGAGTTACAGAGCAAGGGATTTATCCATCCTAGTGCATCACCCTGGGGAGCACCAGTATTGTTGTACCTAAGAAGGATGAAACAGTACGTATGTGCATTGATTACAGAGCTCTTAATGCTTTGACTATCAAGAACAAGTACCCCCTACCACGAATTGATGACTTGTTCGACCAGCTGACAGGAGCAGTGGTGTTCACAAAGATCGACTTGAGATCGAATTATCATCAAGTGAAGGTACAAAGAGAAGACATTCAAAAGACAACATTCATGACTCGTTATGGTCACTACGAGTTCTTAGTGATGCCTTTTGGTCTGACGAATGTACCTGCTGTATTTATGAACTTGATGAACAGAGTATTCCACCAATACTTAGACTAGTTTATGGTAGTCTTCATCGACGATATCTTGGTGTATTTGAAGAGCCACGAGGAGCACGAAGAGCACTTGAGACTAGTATTAGAGACGCTGAGGAGAGAGAGGCTTTATGCTAAGCTGAGCAAGTGTGAGTTCCTTATAGATCGTGTCACTTTTCTTGGACACGTTATCTCAGGAGAAGGTATTTCAGTGGACCCGACGAAGATTTTATCAGTAGAGACATGGCCAACCCCTACCAATGTCTCAGAGGTGAGGATTTTCGTAGGACTTGCCGGATATTACCGGAGGTTCGTAGAGAACTTCGCGAAGGTTATAGAGCCGATGACCCGCTTGACCCATAAGGAGCAGGAGTTTACCTGGACAGAGGAGTGTCAGAAGGCATTCAACGAGCTGAAGAAGCATTTGACTATATCACCTATCTTGACCATACCTTCTGGACCCGAAGGATTCATGATCTATAGCGATGCATCCGGGAAAGGATTAGGATGTGTCTTGATGCAGCATAGAAAAGTTATGGCTTATGCCTCTAGGCAGTTGAGGACACATGAGAAGAACTATCCCACCCACGACTTGGAGCTTGCAGCAGTGATCTTTGCTTTGAAGCTTTGGAGGCACTACCTATATGGAGAAAGAGTAGAGATATTTACTGATCACAAGAGCCTAAAGTACGTCTACACCCAGAAGGACCTTAACCAGAGACAGAGACGTTGGCTCGAGGTGATGACAGACTTCGAGATTGAGCTATAGTACCACCCAGGGAAGGCCAACGTAGTAGCTGACGTATTAAGAGAAGACCCATGGCATTCTTCTTGTAAGCCCCCTGATTTTCAGAAATATTAATTTGGATTTTTTGGGAATTAAACCTAGGCCTTTGGCAATTTGATGATTTTTAATTGCGGTTAATTCATATTAAAATATTATGAAAATAATATTTTATGGTGTAAAATGGAAAACCAGACATAGGGTAATTTTCCGGAAATTTATTGGACTCCGGAAACCCGTTTAAAGCCCTGAAGACCCATGTAGAATTAAATCCGTGCCAACGCCCGACATCCCCATGAGAGCCGAAGCCCAGCCCAAGGAGCGTTGACCCAGCCCGAATCCTAGGTCAAACCCTATTCCAATTTCTGCATGTATAAATACAGGTTTTCCTAGTTTTCTCCACAAAGAAAAAGAAAAGAAAAGGAAATCCCTAATTACTAAATCCCTAATTACTAATCCCCCAAATTCTAACCTAACCCTAACCCTAAGCAGCCGTCGCCGTACCCTGTGCTCCGCCGAGATCCACCTCCGCCCGGACTCGCTCTCGCCAGCAGCCGCCCGCTCAGTCACGCGCCGCCCAGCCGCTGTCGTCAGCCTCTCTCACCCCGGCCGAACAGCCCGAAGCCGGCGCCTCCTCCTCACGACCTCGGCCTCCCCTCGGCCGTCTCCGCCGATAGCGCTGCCTCGTCGACCTCCCTCTTCTTCCCCCTCACTTCTCTGACGAGCCCCCATCACCTCGCCGTCGACCATCGACCTCCACAACTCCTCCTTTCTCCTCCGCCAGAGCTGCAACTCACTCTCCCTCATCTCCGGCCCGAACTCGCCCTCTCCGTCGACCGCCGACGACGATCCCCTCCCCACCTCACCACGCCCCGAGCACAGCCCCATCGACCTCCTCTCCCCTCTTCCTCATCTCCGTCATCTCCTCCTCCCTGTCGTCACCCTCCACAGCCTTCCCATCTCCGCCGCTGCCCTCGTCGACCATCGAACCTCCTCGACTCCGCCGAACTCGCCCTCTCCACAGCTCCCCGACCCGCTGACCTAGCCCCGGACGCGGCAACCCTAGGGCAGACACAACAGACACAGCAGACACAGCGCAGGACACGAAGCAGGACTCGGACATAGCTCGGACACGAGAAATCGGACTTCACGGAGCCCTGTTCAGGTATTCTTTTCTCTCTCCTCGTTGCTCCAATTTCAATTCTGTCAGTTGCGTCGCGTAGACTGTATAACCCTCTCGGTGACCGTGTAACCCGCTCGGTTCATCGCGTCCTGTGGTGATCACACACCGCGATCCAAAAACAGGAAAAACAACGCACTGTTTCACCCTGGAACTGAGTACGCCCCGCCAACCGGGACGACTTGGTCGCACGCGGTCTTTATCGAACCGTGCGCATCGTTGATACGGTCGTGTGGGATTTCGCAGAAGTCGATTAGGAGGTGCGTGTACCCCGGAATCAACGCGTATCCGCCGACGACACCCCGTATCCGACTTTTCTGGAACATGCTGTAACTTTGTGTACACACGTCGGATCGAAACAAAACTTACGCCATCGGACTCGTAGCAATACGCTGGTCCTGTAACCCAAGTTTGGTTCGATTCTGAGATCGTTGACAAAATCACGTATCGTGGGCCCCACAGGCTCCACTTGACGGACGATTTTGTGATCGGCTCATCGGAATCCAATTCTGAAAGTTCCGTTTGGTTCGTATCATCGTTTCTGACTTGTTGACACTAAGTTGGACAGATTTGGAGACCTTTGACCCGGACACGCTTCTCGGTGCAAAGTGGCCCACATGTGGACCCCGTTTTGGGCCAAAAATGTTATTTTTGCCCTTGTGTCCAAATTGGACTTAAGGACAGGCATTTTTAACTATTTGATATTTTTTGAATCTAATGGTGATGTTTATTTCAGCAACCGGAGTAGTACCTGCAGATCACACTGAGACTGGGGCTACAGTTGGAGCCAGGACCCCAGGCAAGTGTACCTTGCCAAACCCTGCAGCTTTGCTACTTATTTTCTTGACTTAGCTATACATCAGTGGGACAGTATACCTTGCCAACTTTACATTCTTGTTGCATTTTCCTTGTTTCATTTATATTGCTGTGCATGCTTGACCTAGGACCGTGTGACGTACTTAGCGTCCGATTATTAGTCGGGTGCCAACACCGTACGCGGTGTTGTGTATTGTCATCTAGAGATGGACATTCGTGACCCCTTATATTCTCGTACTTGTCTTATCAAGTACACTATAACCCAGGACACTTGACACTATTCATGAGACATGATCTTCCTGAGATATTCAAGGTGATTCTGTATAGGATACATGACTTGACATTGATATTATATTCCTAGACATTAGATGACTTGTGCATTAGATATGATCGTGCGTGACATGGACATGAGGCATCATGGACATGAGACGTGTGATTACATTGGGTGGGGAGAGACACACAGACTACAGGCTGACCATATATATACACCCCTATTATTGTGAGGCACAATACTCTGAAGCCCGAGCTTGGCCCATTACTCATTATTACTGCTGCTACCGGCTCCCCGACACAGAGCTTCTAGCGGCGTCAGCCTGAGTTCTAGTGCTGCTCTCATCTTGCATATCACTAGCTGGTTATTTAGTATTCCCTTATTGTTCCATCTATTGCCGGAGAGACCCACAGGCTACGGGTTGATTATGTTATGCCGGCTACTCAGTCTCCCGCTGAGCTAGACCACCTCATGATATCACTGCTACCGGCTCCTCTACACAGAGCTTGTAGTAGTTTCAACCTGAGTACTATTGATATTCTCTCTTACATTTTACATAGATGGTTATATAGCTTACCCTATTTATTTCATTCTCTGCTGCACTGCATTTATTTTGGCTTGTATTTTCTGTACCTTGTTATGTCCCCTGAGGACCTGGATCCGGATTATGTCCCCAGGATTTGCAGACGAGTTCTATCCCGAGGTATACGGGACCGCAGCAGGAGCTGATACAGGAGCTGTACCGACACCCGAGGATGGGATCGTGTCAGAGGACTTATCCTGAGTATTGTCTGGTGATACTCATTTATTTCTATTTTTAGTTCCTTTATTTTCCAGTCTATTACATTTATGTATCAGACTTGTTCTCGAATTATTCTTCGAGACAGTTTTATTGAGATTGTTAGTTATTTCCTTTGTTTTTATTCTGGCATTTGATCTGTGATTATCTGTTTTGGATGAGATTAGTGTAGACTGTGACTTGTATCATTGGACCTACTTATTCTTATATTACAGCTTAAGCATGCCCCGATGGATCCATTAAATTGGGTTTGTCCATCGGTGTGTGCTGCTGGCCATTATCACGCATCTGGTCCCTCGGTATTTTGGGACTGGGGCATGACACTTCTTGACTCTTCAACAACATCTGTTGAGAGATCTAGAGCAGATGGATATAGAGGTCGTTATGCCCGGAGTGGACGGACAGTTGTCGAGTTTTCAGTTACAATCGAAATTAGTAGAGAGGATCAAGGCTGCTTTGCCGACAGATGCCAGATTTCAGAGGCTTCGATAGAGGACATAGGCTAGAATACAGACATGACTGCGTATATATGAAGACGAAACCTTGAGATGCGGAGACCGTCTCTATGTTCCGAATGGAGAACTTCGTCAAGAGTTGATGTCAGAGGCACACAGTTCAACCTACTCTATTCATCCAGGAGGCACGAAGATGTACAGAGACTTGAGACAGTACTACTGGTGGGATGGCATGAAGAGAGAGATAGCACGCTTTGTGGCAAAGTGCCTGGTGTGTCAGCAAGTCAAGGCTGAGCATCAGAAATCTGCAGGATTGCTTCAACCGCTCCCTATACCGGAGTGGAAATGGGAGCATATCACTGTGGACTTTGTTATGGGCTTTTTGAGGAGTCCTAGTGGTCGTAATACAGTATTGATAATCGTGGGTAGATTCACCAAGTCCGCACACTTTTTACCCTTCAGAGTTGGGCAATCGACAGAGGTCTTAGCAGATATATATATATGAGGGAGATTGTGCGACTGTATGGAGTGCCAGTTAGCATCGTGTCTGACAGGGATACGAGGTTTACATCTTACTTTTGGCAAAGTATGTAAGAGAGTCTCGGTACCCGCCTGAAGTATAGCACGTCGTATCACCCACAGACAGATGGCCAGTCAGAGCACACCATTCAGACATTGGAAGATATGTTAAGAGCGTGCATGCTTGATTTTGGAGGATCTTGGGAGGACCATTTGTATTTGGTCAAATTTTCCTACAACAACAGCTATCAGGCGAGCATCCAGATGGCTCCCTATGAAGCGTTGTATGGAAGGAAATGTCGTTCCCCAGTATATTGGAGCGATATAGGCGAGAGACAGATCCTAGGGCCAGAGTTGGTTGTTCGTATAGTGGAGAAGGTGAAGAAGATCCAAGGGCACCTGCGAGCAGCACATGACAGACAGAAGCATTGGGCGAATGTGCATCGATGACCTCTAGAGTTCCAGGTTGGAGATCACGTGTTTCTAAAGATCTCACCTACTCGAGGGACTATCAGATTTGGAGGCAGAGGAAAGTTGAGTCCGAGGTACATCGGACCATTCGATGTGTTAGAATGCATCGGAGAGGTTGTTTACAGGTTAGCCTTGCCGCAGACTTTAGACGGAGTCCATGACGTCTTCCATGTATCTCAGCTGAGGAGGTACATACCAGATCTGAGTCATGTACTTGACCATTCAGAGATCACAGTCGGCCCGAGTTTATCATACCAAGAGGAGCCTGTTGAGATCCTGGACAGGAGCGAGAAGGTATTGTGAGGTCAGACTATCCCCCTAGTCCGCGTTGTATGGAGACATCATGCACCAGGCGAGTCGACCTGTGAATATGAGGAGGATATCCGACAGCGTTATCCCCATCTCTTCGACATAGGTATGTAGTAGTTTTAATTTCAATCAGTAGTTCTTACCTTACGTATGTTTTAATTTCGAGGACGAAATGCTCTAAGGAGGTTAGATTGCAAACCCCCTCGACCAATTTAGGATTTATTTTATTTAAATGGAGAACATAGGATTAAATTGGATATAATTAGATATAATGTGCAACAATTATGTGTCTTAATACACCTTGCCGTTGCTTCGAGGTTGGAGCACCACACCAATAGTTACCTTCCACCCAAGGTCACAAACATCTCTTAGACATGCCAGACTACCCATCTGACCCTTGTGCAACCTTAGATACTCGTTATTGCATCTCATCTTAGCTATGCGATATTCGAGTAAAAGAACGTCTAGAGCACTGCATTAATTTAATTGAATTTGAGACAATTTCACCCGAAACAGGACCCAACCAAGCCGCGTACTCCCTTTCATGTGGACCAGCCCCCACTCCCATGAGCCCTGGCCGGCCCAAACCTCGAGGCCGGCCCACAAATTCCCCCACATATAAATACACATTTTCTACCACTAAAACCCTAAAACCCATTCTCTTCACCACTATAAGGAAACCCTAGTCGACTCCCCTCCTTTCCCTTGCCGAGACTCATCCCTCCCCTATCGCCAAACCACTGCCTCCAACGCCACCTGACACCGCCGGCACTGCACCTCGACGCCGAACCACCCTGCCAGTCAGCCTGCAACCGCTGGCACCGGCTGCACCACCACCATCAACCTTCCCTTTAGCCATCATCGACAACACCTCCCCTTCCCTTCCCCCGACTTTCCAACACCCACCGCTCCGACTTCACAAACATCCCACCGCCACGACCGCCACCTGCAAATCCACCACCACCTACCCCGACCTTCCCCCGCACCGTCCTCAGCCCGCACCGCCGTTGCCAAGGCTACCACAACCGCTGCGGTGACTACTGCAGTTGTTGTTACAGCTGCTGCGATTGCTGCCTTGCTCGCCGGCCGACGCCGGAGTGCCACCACCCCTCGGAGGATGACCAGTTAGCGAGAAGACCCTCGTCCAGCCAACTAGGTAAACGCCTTATACTCCTTCCTCCTCATATCGTGTTCATGTATGATCATCGTATCATCGTATGGAGAGTTGTAGTCTTGGACACAACTTAATTAACCCTAAACTATATATATGATGGTATGATGATTAACAAGATTTAGAATTTATTTAATAACTAGCAATTACCTTAACCATGAGATCTGTCATCAAGGACTAGTATTTCACCTGAACACCTGGACATAAACCAAGTATGTTTGAACATGGAAACCAAGGTCATGTATTCGCACAGATCAAAAATAGTTGGTAACCCATAACTCGATAATTTATTGTCTCAAGGCACACGATAACCGAGGACAGAACACGTATACACCCTAGCTACGTGTACACGTGACGCTGTATTCGATCAGCTGTGAACTTGCGACAGTACCCAAGAGTAGCGTCGTAGTCGTGTGTATATATTGCTCAGTGTCTGATGTCAGTATTTCTATATTGTATTGTGTGTTTAGGGTCACTGGACCAGCCAGGAGACACTGTAAGAACCGGCTTCTGGCATTCACAGCTTGAGGACACAAGCAAGATACCTTGCCATATTTATTGTTTACATTAAATATTGTATATGTTGTATGATATCTTGTTACTTTATTTCATATGACTGTGCGCGTCCGAGATTAACTCGGGTGCAGTCGATGGATGCGTCGATGATTTAGTATACTTAACCTAGTCACTAGCAGACTCACCCCAGTGGGAGGATACTCTGATATCTTCCGAGACCTGACACTCTTACACATTTCAAAATGACAAATTCATATTGGGATGTGGGTTCGCGTACTCAACTAGCTATTGGTGCGTGTGACATGCATCACGGTTAGTACGTAATTCAGGATTATTTTATTTGTAGAGACTTGGCATATAGATACGTGGTATGCACGTCGAGTATTCGACTTGTGTATCTACATTGGGCGGGAGAGGACAACTAGTATGCGTATGGGATACACACATTAGAATCCGTAGTATCCGGAGGAGCCACGGATCCAATGACTCCCTTTATGCAAATTCCCCGTTCTTCGGAGCGGTATGAACGTTATATTATGCAGATTCCCCATTCTTTGGAGCGGTATGGACGTTATACTATTTAGATTTCCCGTTGTTCGGAGCGGTATGGACGTTATATACTTGTAGATTCCCCATTCTTTGGAGCGGTATGGACGTTATTCCTATACCTACCCATACGTACCAATGTTGTCCTCACATTGCATTCACTTAGATGGATAGCACACTCCTTCATTGTATTTATTTTATTCAGTATTCATATATATGGCATACTTCTATGTATCTTGTTACGTCCCTCTGAGGACCTGGTACCTTTCCAGATTTAGACAAGGCATATTACCCTATAGTGTACGGACCAGGACAGGAGACTAGGTACGCTACAACCGAGGAGCTAGAGGTGCTACCATCAGAGTTTTTGTGATCAGTTGGTAGGCCTTCTGTCTAGGAGTGGGTGCATCATTATCTAGTCAGCCGATGCCCTAGTCATTATCTTTTATCTATCTATCATTTCAGTATTTTATTTCGTCATAGTAGTGGGTTTGTCCCCACCAGACATTCTTGATTGTACTATGATATTTTGAGACTGACGTTTGTCTTTCAGCATTTATTATTAGTACATTCTTGCTGTTTATATTATGGATGAGAATAGATTATCTGTTGTTGATTTATATGGGACATGTTAGTATTTAGGACAGCGTAGCACTCTTCGTTAGGATCCATTAAATTGGGATATCCTCGGAGACGTGACAGCTGGCTATTGCCACGTGGCCTAGTTCCATATATTTTGGGACTGGGGCGTGACAGTTTATTTTTTAATTCTAAATAATTCTAACTTTGTATCCTTGTGCATTCCAATCAAAATTGGAGACACAATCTGGACCCGTTTCGTACAACCTAATTTATGACAAAATTCTACTCTGAGCCCTCTATGTCCATGATACTTGTGTCCCACCTAATTTTATCCCCATACAATTCTAATTAATTCAAGAACACCGTGCGCACTTATTTTAATTAATTTAAACCCAATTTCCATCTTTATGAAATTTTCTAATTGTTGGACGCTTTTATGCAAAAATGCATTAAGGTGTCCACACCATTGGACAATATATGAAGAAATCCAACTTTCCCCTTCATAGGAATTTTTCCATAATTTTTGGAATGTGCAACGCGCAAACATCGTCCCCTTTATTTTAAACCTATCCTTGCATTTAAATCATGTAATTATGGTCCTCCAAACATCCTCATGTGAGCCCAAGGCCCAATCCCAAGAGACGTTGACCAAGCCCACTCCTAGGTCAACCAAAACCTTAGTTCACATGTATAAAAATACAACTTTATTTTTTTTTCCTTTCCTTTTACTATGTTTCACCAAATCACAGCCGAATCACTATTCATCATCCCCCCATAGCCATGACCACCCAACCGGACCTCCGCCGGCCAGCCTTCCACCGGAGCTCCGCCTGCGCACCCCTTCTCTACCCACATACCCGACCAACACCACCATCTTCCTCGTCTCCTTCCTCCCCCCTCTCCATCCTTGCCTCTCCCCGACTCTCCCCGACCAACACGCCGGGACGACGCCGCCTGAACACTGCTGTCCACGACGAGCAGCCCGAGCCGCTGAACCAGGCAGCGCCATCTCCTCCGCCACCCGCCGGACTTTATCCCCAACACCTCATCATTTTCGAGCAGTTTCGTCGCGCTCGAATGAACCCCCGCGGGCACCCCCGTTCCTCCATGTTCACTCCGTTCACCACCGTCGACCTATTCCCGATCCTCCACGTTCTTCCCTTGCCTGAACCGACCAGTCTCGACCCCGACCGCTGAACGCTGCACTCGCCAGCAACGACCGGAACAACCCGCTGCCAATCCCGACCTCGATGAACCTCCAGTGATCTCCCCTTCCCTGCTTTCCTTCACTTGAACGTTGTGCACCACCACCATTAACACAACCACTGCTGCCATCTTCTCCTCCTCGACACCACCGTCCAGCAGCTCCCCCTCGTCGTTTTCTTATCCCTGTCGATCCTTCGCCTGAGCTCTCCATCCCCGAGCACATCCAGACCTCCCTCCCTCGACCTCCTCTCCCCTCACCGGACTCTGGTCATCCCTGTTCACTATTACCATCGCCGTCGTCGACAACATCGTTATCATCCCCTCCTTCAACATCATCGACACCCATCATCATCATCATCTCCCACCGTCATCACCATCATCATTGTTGTCGTCATCACCATCATCGTCGTTATAGTCGTCACCATCGTCGTCAACCTCACCGTTGTCTCCGTGCACATACCCCGAGGTACAAACTTGTTCCCCACCTTTCATATTATTATGTGTGTGCTTGTGTATATGTTAGTAGGACATTAGTATTACTCTATGACTATTAGCTGACTGCAAACCCCGAGTCGGTGAATCCAATGACTTGTACGCGTACAAATACGCATATTAGAAATTAAGTGATATATATATATATATATAGATAATTGTATTATATAAGTAATTATATGCTTATGACTATATGTGTATTTATATTGTACGACCCTAGGATATTGTGGATTATCCCGTAGTTACTTTGCATGTTGACCCTAAGAACATGCTAGATGACTGCCTTGTGTACATTTACGTATTGGCCTAGACACATGTTATTTTGACTGACTGATTTTGATACAACATTTAATATAGGACACCCGCGTAAGTAGTCGCGTAATTGACCGTGTTAGTTGACCAGTGTTACCCCTAGCGTACCCCGAGTCCAATGTATTTTTGGTTGTGTATTTGTTAGTGTAATAACTAATGCTACTGTATTATATTATATGTATATAGGACTGTTGGATTTATCTGCGCGACTTTCGGAGCAGGTTACTGGTACTACGCAGCTTTCTTGCCAGGCAAGTATACCTTACCTTTGTTGTACTGTTTAAATTCAGTTATATTGTTAGTTGTATGTTTATTATTTTAGATTATATAACTGTGCGCGTCCGAGAGAGACTCGGGTGCAGTCAACAAAGGCGTTGATGTTAGGACTTGTGTCTGACCTAGAGTCTAGTAGACCCACCTAAAGTTGTGGAGTCATCGGTATGACTCCCTCGGCCTTGACATGTATCATTATATGTCGCAGAGTGAGTTCATGTAGGGACGCGTATCTCATACTCGACTGGCCATCGGTGTGAGCAACACGTGTGACGATATTTAGTGTAGTTGTTTGTTTCTATAGAGACTTGCATTTTAGTACGAGATGTCCACGTCGTGTTCGCGACTTGTACATTTATATTGGGTGGGGAGGACGACTAGTAGGCGTATGGGACACCCACTTCCTCTATGCAGATTCTACGCTCGAAGGAGCAATATGGATATTATATACTATACAGATTCTACGTTCTTCGGAGATGGATATTATTATATTACGCCCTCCTATAGGGGCATATGTGGCATATACTAGCCAGTTGTCACGATTGGTGAATTACGTCAGCATATATCTAGCCTACACTTCCCATACGCACAAAGTTGTCCTCAAATTGCATTCACTTAGATGGTTAGCGCACCCCTTTTATTTATGCAGTATTTACTTTATGGCATGCTTCTATGTATCATGTTATGTCCCTCTGAGGACCTGGTCCCTTTCCAGGTGTAGATGTTCATGAGTATTCGCAGGAGCGCAGATCCAGACTGGTTACTTATATTATGTGCAGGTCTTTTCTTCGAATCTCAGTGGTTGTTAGCTGTGGTACTTACATTGTATTTGTCTTATTTATTCTTTATTCTAGTTGGTAGTGGATTTGTTTCCATCCGACTATCATCTTTAGATACTTTATATTGAGATCTAGTTTCATAGATATTGGTTATTTATTTCTATTTGATTTTCTTGGATGAGATTTAGATTATGCCATGTGACTTGTGATAGATTTATACCACTTGTGAATTATTGTTCATGATACAGCGTACGCATGTGTTATGGTTTCCATATATTGGAGTTGCCATATACATGTGGCTGGCATACTTACGTGTCCTAGTCCTACGTATTTTTGGGACTGGGGCGTGACATATTTTTAGTGGTGGCCCATGCAGGTCAAGAGTATATTGTCTCAGTTATGTTACATACCGAGCAAGCATGCACCTAGGATTAGAGTATAGGATCTCATCCATAATTGACTATGATTCACATTCCTTTCAATCTGTTCTATTTAAACTATTATATCCTGCTTGATTCATGTGCTTCCCTAATAGTCCTTGAGTATAGCCTCTCATAGAATATAGGAATCCTTGTGGTTAGGATGATAATTAGGATAATATTCCTACTAAGAATACAACTAGGATATTGACGCATCACTAAGTTTAGAATACCTAGTGAGCCCTAGCATCCCTTACCTATAGATTGATTTACCCTTACCCCTTGAGATAATTATGAAGGACTTGAGAGTAATATAGACACTACTAGGAGTAATTAGAAATTGACCATAGCGTTTGACCCTAGTATTGAGAAACTAATAGAATCCAAGGTTAAATATTAGGACTGAACTTAACTTTCATAAGTGAGATAGTATTAGTGAACCATAGACTTGGATAATTTTCCTACCATTAGCAGACAACACCTTAGAAAACCTAGAGGAATAAAATAATAATTCCCTTGATCATACCTCGAACACAGAGATTAGCTACCACCTTCCCCTTAGAAAACCATGATATTATCTAGAGTCCCTCTATTTTAAATTCACATCTGGTTCTTCTGAAAACTTAGCACTCACGAATTGTGCGATGACTAATTATGTTCTTCCTTTCTTCATCTTTCAACTCATGCCACATAACTCATATAAGTGTAGGCCAAGAGATTTTATTTCATGTTAGGATATACAGCTTGCTAGGACTATAGTTGTTACTTTTGAATTTTTAAATTATATGATTGTTAGTTAGAATTAGATAGTTGAGTATTCTTTAGATTATAATTTTATGGTTATACCTTAGTTTTAAATCACATGATTGTACCCCCACCTCGATACGAGTTATATCCTCTTTCCCCTTGAAGGCCAGTAACTTTTCTATTCATACTATTGACACTTGTTCTATAGGCACTACGACTAAGACTTAAGATGACCATTACCTATATAATGCAATAGGATACCCTAATCAGTACCAAAATATTTCTCTCGTATACCCTAACAATAGTTTCTACTTTATTTACAAGGACCAAGTTATTTTGTAGAATCTCCTTTAAGGCAGTTACAGTATTAGTTTATTATTTTAAGTTGGGTAGTATGCCGCACAACATAGTATCACATAGTCCTCGGGACCCATTAATGTAGTATAATTGAACGACATTAACTATATGCTTGCATAAAGACGATAGTGTTTATCCCGACTGTAACACTTAGAGGTCCATGCCCCTATTGGGTCGACTATCATCTTAGACAAGGAGTTAGTATGCCAACTGTAGATATTGTAGTCTTATCTTTTTGTGAACGTGAATTATTTTGTACCTTCTTTTATCATGATCTAGCGTATTTATATTTTATGTACTAACTTGATTGATGCCGCTATTACAGCTTTGTTTTGCGAGCTTATTCTTTTATCGAGCTTGTTCATGACATATGTATTAGTGGGTCGACACACTAAATACATTGTCTAATCAGAATTAGTGTATTAAGATCTAGCTAATCTTAGTACGCTTGGTTCGCCCTTCGCATAACTACTTTACGTGGATTGAGATAAATAGTTGACTAGTAAACGAATGTACTTGCCCTTAAACATGTCTGAGCATATTATAACGATTACATAATTGTACTGATATGAGCATGTGAATAAGAATCTACCAAAATAAGATTTTAATCCATAACTGCCTTGACAATTCCCATTTGAACTCTTTAAACGCCTTGATCCCCATACTTCTATTCTATTACCTTCCCCTTGAACTCTTTATTATTGTTATTCTGTCTTTCCTTATTTCAGAAGGACGAAACCTCGTACTTAGTGTAAGTTTGATATACAGAGAGTACTAGGTATACCCTATGGGCAAATCACATTACTGCATGACTATCTTTTATAACTGATTAAGGGTATATCATATATGACAAATTGTGTGTTAAATTTTTTGAGGATTGAGTAACATGATTTAGTAAATTTGAGAAATAAGTTTTCTTAAATGCAAGAGCCTTATGTGATAGATGGGCAAATTCTAAGTTTGGTAGAAGATGCATTATCAACTTGAGAGGAATTTCTTTTAGATTGTGATCGAGTAAAATAAGATTAAGAGGTTCAAGTCATTTTAATTTTGAGAATTTTAGAAGGATGATTAAGAGGATGAGGATTAATAAATTTTAAAAACCGTGATATGGTGAACCAAATAACTATACTGGAGCATATGATTTAATTTTGAATATTGAAGGTTGAATCACCGATTTAAACTTTGAGGATAAATATAGAAATCTAGACTTGAACAATTGGTGAATTAGATTTCAAATTTCATAATTTGAAGCCTTAAATTAAAAGTTAAATATTGATTGTGGGATTACCTATTTGAATATTGAGGATGTAAATTGAATTTAAATTAAAGAGTACAAAAATCCATAAGTTAAAGGTAGGGATAATATTTGATTAGAATTATTTTCTAAAGGAGATCATGATAGTTGGAAATAGTGGTGTAAAATTTTATATGCGTTATTAATATTGAAGATGTTATATGGATTCAATTTAAATTTGGACGTTGATGATTTGAAAAAGTGAGAAGAGATTACAATAGGTTGAATTTTGAATTGAACAGTGATTATCGTAATTTTGAAGTGATTGCGATAGATGTGATTAGAATTTTAATTATCGCAAAGAGATTGCGATTGACTTACCTTATGTACGTGAAGGAATAACGGACTATGCCTTATTTTAATTTCGAGGACGAAATTATTTTAAGTTGGGTAGATTGTTAACTCCCTCACCTAAGATTAGGTCTACTTGGCATAGATAGAGAAACTGGGCTAGTTTGTATCCAATTGGAAATAGGACACGATATTTATTTAATTATTTATATCACCTAGCGCACCTTATCGTTGTTTCGATAATTGGAGTACCTCACTAGCCACTGCCTTCCTACAAACTTCACACCCTTGTCCTAGACATGCCCGCCTTTCATTCTGACCTTTGTGTGTCTTACAATTATGCTCTCTTGTGTGTCACTACCACATTATGAAAACAGGGGTATTTTTGACTTTTTATATATTATTAATATTATGGTATGTATATTAAATAATTTCTCGATATATGTATTTAAATTAAATAATTATAAGAGATGTGTATTTAAATATTTACAGTATTCATTAATGTTTGAGCTGGTAGACTGGACCTAAAAGCCCACTAGATGAACACCTGACCAAATTGTAGGGGTTATGAATTTAAATTACATTATTTAGGATTTAATTATTGAGATAGTAATTAATTACCGTAATTTATTTAATTATTGCACGCTGCCGTTGCTTCAATATTTGGAGGCAATCTTGACCTATTTTTTGTACGACCCAAATTAGGGTAATATTCTGTTCTGAGTCTTCTTCATTAATGATATTGATGACCCGACCTGATTTTGGCTCCATGTACTCCTAATTAATTTTAGAACACAGCATGCATTTATTTCTAATTAAATTGAGGATACCATTTTGTCTGATCCCGTCAATCCCGGTTTAATTCCAATACCCTGCTAATTGAGCCCATACCAAACACACGATGCCACCTCATCCTACAAAATGCCAAACACCGAATCGCCCACCAAATTTTTATCATTTTATGCGTCTGTGCAAATACCAAAATTTAAGGGGGCTAATTTGCAAATTTTCCTTAGGTGTAAACACCCCATTGGTTCAACTAAATGTAGAGCCCCAAACATTTGACTAGTCAACCCTCATTCCTACATGAATAAAAATCCCTCCATGTCAAATCTTGACCATCCATTAGGATGGGAGCATCCTCATCCTTCAATTCCCACACACTCTCTCCCTATTTAATGTCCCATCATCCCCTCTTCCCAAGGAAACCCTAATTCCCAAAAACCTAGGTTAGCCCACACCCAACCGTAGCCTCCATATTTTCATTCTTCCTTTCTTCTTTTCTTCTCTTCTTCTTCTTCTTCTTCTTCTTCTTCTTCTTCTTCCCTTTTGTGTTTTTTTGAACTTATATAAAGGGGGGGGGGGAACCCAACCTCCTGTTCACCCGGCCGGCCACCCGACCGAGCACCGATCCCGGCCGAGCCCGCTGCCCTTCCTCTCCGGCGCTCCTTGCTGCTCCTCCACTGCTCCACACACAGCCGACCGCTCCGCACTTCCGGCGAGCCTGAGCAACCCCCCGGCTGCTCATCCCCGAGCAACCCCGACTCAGCCTCGCCATTCCTCCCGCAGCCGGCCTGCAACTCCGACGAATACCTCGCCTGTACACCTCCAGCCTTCACCCGAACCACCAGCTCACTCCTCCTCGTTCGGCCATCCGAGTGACCCGACCCCCGCGTCGAGCCCGCTCCGGTCACGCCACCTCGGCGAGTTCCCCTCAGCCTCCCCTCGACTCCTCCCTCATCCTCCCGCTGCAACTTCCCAACTCTGGTGCAGCCCCGCCTGCTGCCTCAACAGCAGCGCCCCGCAGCTCCTTGCTTCTCCTCCCCTCGTATCACCACCCGACGGCCACCAGAACTACAACCACCACCATCTTCACCTATCACCACCACCATCTTTACCTCACCACCACCATCTCCACCATCTACCACCACCAGTACATTACCAGCCTCGACAGCCAGCTCAGCCTCCCCCTCCGGCAATGCTGCACCCCGACCACCTCCTGAGGCCGTCCGGCCAGTCCCCTCGAGCCACCACCACAGTGAGATCTCCTCCTCATCCTCTCCCTCCTTCTTTATGTATGTATATTTATGTAAATACGTATATACGTATATGTGTGTGTAGGTGTATATGTATTATATGCATTGTGTATATGTGTATACGTGTATGTGTACGTATATATGTGTATAAATATGTGTACGTGTATATGTGTGTAAATACGTGTATATATGTATGTTCGTGTATTTCTCCCTATTTATATATATATGTATTCAATATATATATATTGTGTATACGTATTAACTAGTAAATGTTAATATGTATTTTGATGTATATATATATATACGTAGTATATATATAATTATGTTGGTATATATATATATATATATATATATATATATATATATATATATATATATATATATATATATATATATATATATAGTATAAGTTAATATGTATTTTGGTACATGTACGTATATTAGTGTATATATATATATATATATATATATATATATATATATATATATATATATATATATATATATATATATATATATATATATATATATATATATATATATATATATATATATATATATATTCTTAAATAATGGGTGTATGTATATTTTTAACATATATACATATAATACATATTTCTTTTTAATGTATATACACTTATACATATTTTGTATATATTTTGGTATAACCCTATATATGTATTAATTTAATTATTGGTAATATGTATATTTATATAAATATTTCTTCTAGGTAACCCGAGTGTAAATACGGATACCCCGTATTTACACATGACCTTGTGACCCTGTAAACTATTAGCAGTCTGCCACGCGTACACTGAAGTACTGGCAAGCCCCGTACTATTTTGATCGTCTGTCTTGCCCAGCAATCGTAGACGCGACGTCCGTGCAACTTGACACACCCTGACCCTAGATTAACCAGTGCCATACCTGGCATAGCCCCTGAATTATGTATTTGTGTTAGTGTAGAATCTGATGCAAACATTGTATTGTTTATTATATGTTTATATGACTGTTGGTTCATCCAGGCGATACTCTGGAACAAGACTTTGACATTACCAGCTAAGGACCCAAGGCAAGTACATTATCTGATTTACTTCTTGTTTATGATATCCCCTATGTTCATTGTATCTAGTGTAAATATCCATTCTCTTGACATGATGGTTACACGGATTGGTATATACGGATCTCGTCATGAGATGTTATTCCTTGTTCATGATGTAGCTTGTACAAGTCTTATTTTATTGTTATCTTGTACATATACAGACACTGATTTTCGAGGAGATTTGCTACCTCCCTAGGGAATCCCATGCCATAGCGTACCATGGTTGGATCTACTATACCAGTCGGGGATGGAGAGTATTTTAGTATAGATATGTGATCATACCCAACTCTATATGCATCATAGCTCACCCATGCCTCACGTCGGTGCAGCCTTACCATTACATGCCTCATCACTGTTACATGTGGTTAGCCTGACTATTACTCGCATCATAGCTATCCGTACGAATTAGCCTGACCTCAAGGATGATCGCTAAACAATGTAATGAGTTTACCAGTCCCAAGCCGATCATATGTTAAAGCTAGTACTCAAACACTTAGTCATAGTATTCTTGCTCATTGACATATTATTTTCTTTCCTGCATTTACTTACAGTATTTCCAGTATATCCTTTATTGTATGTTTCTCGTATATATACATGCATCTAGTATATTTCTATCTATATACTGCTACATAGTTTATATCATTGATATAGAACTGCTATTAAAAATGTACTTTGCTCCTTCCTGACTGGAAAATATTTTCCAGACTATGCCTAGAGGACTGGTATTCGACACTTGTGGACCACAGGGTGAGTAGCTGCAATCTTGGATTTAGTAGTTCAGTCGTGATTCCGGGAGGTCTAGCCGGAATCACTAGTTCTAGTTAGTTCCTTTAGCATATTATTTGGTACCGAATTTGTCTCCGGCAATCTTATTTCAGACTTGGATTATGTTGAGTTAGATTATTTAAGATTTTGACTTGTGTTGTAATCCTTTTTTTTCTTCGATTTCTTATCGTGCTGTATTTATGTGATTGAGTATGTTATTCTATATAGTTATCCGTGTCTCCTTATAGAGTTGGATACTAGTACGAGACTGTTTAGATAGTGCTGGACCTAGACAGTGTTCTACCGCCGATGCTGCAGCGTAGGCTGGGCGTACCCACTCTCTCGTACCCCTATACCGGGTGCGGGTCGTGACACATTTTTAGTGGTGGCCCATGCAGGTCAGACTTCGCAAGTTGTGCGATGTCGTGGTAGTGCGACGTCATAGTTGTACTACTGCGTGCCTGCTATAGAATATAGGATACTAAGATGAGAGAGGATGCTCAATAACAAAATTCTTGAGAGATTTCTGGGACGACTCCTTGAGAATCTTATTATAATTCCAATTTAAATCCTTCGCCCTTATTTCCGTCCGTCCTCACTCGTTGATATTGAATTTGATTATTGTTGATCAGTTAATTAAATTAGGATCTTGGTTTCATTGTAGAGTTGATTTCATATCGAGATAAATTTTACGGACTAAACTTTACGATATCATCTGATGACATATATTGATGAGAACAGTAAAAAAGGTAAAACGTCTACTTTGGTCATGGAATCTAGAGTTTATCGCAGCCGTATCGGTTGGCGTGGCAAAAATTCTAGATGTCATGATTATAGGGTTGCGTACTTTAGTTACGGAACCTGTCGTTTATCGCACCTATGCTTACTGGCGTGGCGAGGATTCTCAGCGTCATGATTTCTGACCGACGTGTATGATTATCAGGTTGTATCTTAAAATTGGTTCTTAAAGTATCATCTCAACACTTATATATTTCGGTTATTACAGGGCTTTTTCCATCGTTTCTTTTGGTTGCTAGCAGTAGGAATACCTCTAGTCCTCAACCCAGTTCCTTTTGAACTTCTATTCTTTGAGGATTCCTTGTCAAGTATGATGATTAGTGACTTATAATTATGTCTGTGTCTTGAGTATTAGTATTGACTGAGTGTTGCTTGTAAGTGTTTCCTAGTTGGACATGTGAGAAGTAGGCATTAATCTAAAGTAACCCATAGCGTAGTGCCTTGTAGCAATAGCTCTATGATAGGTGTAATATAGTTAGTATTGTCACTATAGATAGAGGAGAAGGAATATCAGTGATGATGATCATTTGGAAGTAATAGTACAAATAATTCAGGCAGTACAATTTTCGTACACAGTTGAGGTTGTAAATAATTAGTGTATTAGTGTGCACCTTGAGTATTAGAGACTGTGAGTATTTATATGTATATTTGAGGATTCAATTTTATCGTTTGAAGAATGGGAATGAATTGCAAATTTTTTTTGAATTTTAAGGAGTTGAGATTTTTATGTTATTTAAATGTTTGAGGACTAAATTTGATTCAATAAACATGGTCAAGGCTATAAATTTTTTAGAAGTGATTACAATTTTATTTCGATATTGAGTATTTGATTTTTGAGGAAGTATATGCATTTTATTTTAAAGAAGTTAAATTTTGATGATATTATTTTGAGGAATAATTTTTTGGTGGGTAAGAAATGTATAATATTATATGAGTGGATGAAGTGCATACGTAAGGATCTGTTGACTTGGGCATGATTGAGATGGCACTGCAAACGGACTTGGGTGTCCATCTAGAGTTGTATTAGGGAGAACAGTACTTAGTATGGTATTTTGCACTTGGTGTGCACTTGAGTGATAAAGAACAACTAGTATGAACAATTTTAGTAGGCAAGGAAGCTAGCAGTGAGTGTGCTTGTAGTAGAATTGTGGTACCTAAAGGGATAAAGGTATCAAACCTTGGATGCATCGTTGACCTGTGCAATCACAACTAGGAATATTTCCAATCTATTTATCTTAAATGTTGCTTCTTTAGAACTTTACTGTCCTTCCTTGATGATATCGCCTTTATTGCCTAAATTGATTCTTTTGGATCTGTCTTCAGGATGTCGCCGAGGACACGATCTATGAGAGTGGGAGCACTAGCTTTAGAGGGTACTGCCACCTCTCCACCTGATGGACAGACAGCCGTAGTTCCTCCTACATCCCCGATGCATGTGGGAGTATCTGCACTTTCCGGGGGTCTTCCTCCTCCACCTGTTCAGAGGATAGCCGCAGCTGTGATGGACAACCTACCTCCTTCACCGACTCCGATTTCCGGAGGTGTGCCCATTGACGGGGTACAGATGTTTACCTTGATCCAGGGCATGGTAGATGCCCAGAAAGTGACGGCAGATGCTCAGCGAGTTCAAGCTGAGGCTCTGAGGGTGCAAGCAGAAGCGCACCAGGTGCAGACTGAACTAATGAGAGAGAGCATAGAGAACGCTCACCAGATGGCACTACAGGAAGTTGAGAGAGTTGCCCAGCAGTATCCTGGCCAGCGGCAGCCGAGGGCATTTCAGTATCAACAATAGTACCAGGCACCAGTTCGTGTTCAGCAGGATCATACTTGTCTTTACTGTAAGAAGCCAGGTCATCTTAGGAAGAGCTGTAGAGCGAGGCTAGGACTTTGTTTGCGCTGTGGCGATACATGTCACGACCCGCACCCAGATATTCGGGCACGAGTACGTGGGTACGTCCAGCCTACGCCGCAGAGTCGGCGGTAGTACGCTGTCTAGGTCATATCCACAGTTAAATAAAGATCTAGCTCATTCATAATTAATTAATCAGGCAAGATAAGAACAGGAAAAGGAATGCTAAGATTTCAAATGAATAAATGTGACAACAGATCCATTGTTATTACATAACCAGAAGTTAAATCGGGGACAAACCCGATTACTAAGATGAGAGAAAGAAAATACTAGCTAACTGGCTGACTACTCCTCAAAAGTAGTCTCCTGAGTAGGTACCGGCTCCTCAAAAGTATCACCTGCTACCTCATAGGGACTATAATAGGTGGGGGCAAAGTCCTCATCATCGCTTAATATCAACGGATCCAGTCAGGAAAGGAGCAAAGTACCAATACACAATAAGATTAAACTAAATATTTATGACAAGTAGAAAAGAAACTGTCTAAGTATCATGATAAGAATATGCATAATAAGAAGTGAAATTATCTAAGAGTTAAGTACTAAAAATCAGGAAGATAAGTAAAACAGGATTAATTTCTAATAAACCAGGGACATGAGCAAACAGGAATATAATGAGACAGAAAAATGTAACTGTAACAAGACAAGAAACTATGTGTGTGTAATTGTGTATTTAGAATACATAGTTGGCATGTAGGGGGTTATAAGGCTAATCCGGCCGTCATAGACGACTATTAGACATGAATAATCAAGATCCGGCTGATGGTACAGTCGTGTACCAACAACTATTAGACAGAAACAGGGGGAAGGGTAAACTACATGCCTCCTAGTATTCTTCCACCCGACACGAAAAGCAAGACATGAACTCCAGTATTCAAGACATGAAATCCAGTATTCTAACACTACGTGTAAACATCCAATGGTACTAGTAGAGCAAGGAACTAATTATCACAATATAAAGATTAAACTTGAAGTGCAGGTACTTGCCTGATGTTTGGATCCAATTACAGTTTTGTGTCTCGGGGAAATTCCAGAAATGAGTTCGGATGCTGAAATAAATATTACCATCATGCTCAGAAGATATCAAATAGCTAGAAACGCCTGTCCTTGAGTCCAATTCGGAGACAAGGACAAAAACGGCAATTTCGGGTCAAAACGGGGTCCGTAGGTGGGCCCGCTTTGCACCGAAAAATGTGTCAGGGTCAAAGGTCTCCAAATTCACCAAACTTAGTGTCAACAGGTCAGAAACGATGATACGAACCCAACGGAACTTCCAGAATTGGATTTTGATGAGCCGATCACGAAATCGCCCGTCGAGCGGGGCTTGTGGGGCCCTCGACACGCGATTTCGTCAACATTCTCAGAATTGAACCAAACTTGGGTCACAGGACCAGCGTATCGCTACGAGTCCGATGGCGCAAGTTTTGTTTCGATCCGACGTGTATACAAAAAGTTAGGGCGTGATTCAGAAAAGGCGGATACGGGGCGTTGTCCGCGGATACGCGTTGATCCCGGTGTGCACGCACACCCGAATCGACTTCTGCGAAATCCCACACGTCCGTATCGATGGCGCGCACGTATCTGTGAAGACCGCGCGCGACCAAGTCATCCCGTTTGGCGGGACGTACCCAGTTCCGGGGTGAATTGGGTCGTTATTTTTCCTGTTTTTGGATCGCGGTGTGCGATCACCATAGGACGCGATGTCCCGAGCGGTTTATCCGGACACCGAGAGGGTCATACAGGCTTCGCAACGTAATTAAAAATGGGGCAGCGAGGAGAAAGATATGAGTACCTGAACAGGGTCCAAAAACTCAGAATTTACTGTGTCTGCGTTGTGTCCGACACGTGTCGACACCAAATTGGGAAATTAGGGTTAGGGTTAGGGTTAGGGTTCCCTGGACGCTGTGGCGGGTGGCCGGCCGAAGGCACGCCGGAGAGGGGCTGGGGCGGCTCGTCGGCTGCTGTCGGGGTCGAGGGCGGCGTCGGAGCGGAGGGACGGCCGGAGGCGGCTGCTCGAGTGGGAGGAGGAAGGAGAGGGGAGGCCGAGGATGCTGCGGCGGTGGCGAGGTGCTGGAGGAGAGGAGGACGGCGGGGCTAGGCGGAGCGGAGCTGGGCACGGCGCTGGCGAGGGTGGCAGTGAGCGGCGGAGCGGCGGGTGGAGTGGAGGCGGTGAGGGCGTGGCCGGAGAGCCGAACGGAGGGGGGAAATTTATAGGCGGAGCTGAGGAAGGGGGGGCCGGGCTAGGCGGAGGAGACGGAGTCGTGGTGAGGGTCGTGGGCGCTGGCCGGGCGGAAGCGGTGGCCGGAGCGGATCGTGCGGGGAAGTGGGGGAAGCGGGTTTGGGTGGCAGATCGGGTTCGGTCGGCGGACCCGACCCGACCCGCTAGGCCAACGGGCTGGTTGGGCTTTGTTTGCGCTGTGGCGATACAGGACACCGAATGAGGGATTGCCCTCTAGTTCAGCGTGCAGCTCCAAATTATAGAGATCCAGTTAGGCTACCTGTGGAACCGAATATTGCTCAGCACCCGCGAAGGGAACCACCCCAGCAGGGCGGTACATTTGCGATGACGGTCGAGGAGACCGATACTGCAGGTAATGTGTTAGCAGGTTCTGTTCTTTCCTTCCTTCTGTTCCTTTTTATTTGATTGATTGACTGATTCCTTAGTACCGTAGCTTGTATTCATGATTTTCTTGTTAGAATGTAGTTAGTAGTATACCCTGACAGAGACTGCAATACCATGACACAAGACACCATGACCGTACACATTTTTCTTAGATTAAAGGTTGTATGACTGTAGGTAGAGTTTTCTCCGACCATGATTATTGGGGTTTGACCATAGCAAAGATTTATGAAGAGGTTATGACTTGACAAGAGAAACAAGATGATTAAAATTCGAGGATAAATATTGATTAAATAAAGGGTTAAGAATTTAACATGGCAGAATTGATGATTTATTAATTTTAGGAAGGTTATGATATGATTGAAGTTTATCATTAAAAACTTGAGGAAATTAAGGAGATTATCATTATTTTTATTTTGACTGCAAGTTATGAATTTTAAATTTTATATTATGGACAATATTTGGAGAATCCATAAGTATCGCATTGTTGAGTACTTTGAGGAAAAAGGAAAACCGAGGAATAAGATCATTGATGGATTAGTGGTTGAATTCAATTTTTGGGACGAGATTTAAATTTTATATATGCATTGATTAAAATCAAACTAGAGGAGTGAATATTAAATTTCGAGTATTGAATTATTAACTTAAAAATTCGGAGGAAATTGTGAGGAAAATGGGAACTGATTATATTTCGAGGATTTTTTCAGGAATACAATAATTTCAAAAATTTTGAAAATTGTGAAATGGCAAGGTGGATTACTACCAGATTTTATGGTTGATGAATTTAACTATTGATGGAAAATAAAATAATGTATAAACACTACTATGAGGACTTTAAATTTCGAGGACGAAATTCTTTTAAGGAGGGTAGACTTGTCACTACCACATTCTGAAAACAGGGGTATTTTTGACTTTTTATATATTATTAATATTATGGTATGTATATTAAATGATTTCTCGATATGTGTATTTAAATTAAATAATTATATGAGATGTGTATTTAAATATTTACAGTGTTCATTAATGTTTGAGCTGGTAGACTGGACCTAGAAGCCCACTAGATGAACACCTGACCAAATTGTAGGGGTTATGAATTTAAATTATATTATTTAGGATTTAATTATTGAGATAGTAATTAATTACCGTAATTTATTTAATTGTTGCGCGCTGCCGTTGCTTCGATATTTGGAGCGCTACCCTAGCTTTTACCTTCTAACAAATTTTACAACCTTGCCCTAGACATGCCCGCCTTCCATTCTGCCATTTTTTGTAACTCATAATCATGCTCTCTTGTGCTTCATTTTAGCCGCACAAAAATTATCGCGGACGTTTATTTAAATTCTAAATAAATTCTAATTTTTGTATCGTTGTGCGTTCCAATCGAAATTGGAGGCAATCTTGACCTATTTTTCGTACGACCCAAATTAGAATAATATTCTGTTCTGAGTCTTCTTCATTAATGATATTGATGACCCGACCTGATTTTGGCCCCATGTACTCCAAATTAATTTTAGAACACAGCTTGCATTTATTTCTTATTAAATTGAGGATACCATTTTGTCTGATCCCGTCAATCCCGGTTTAATTCCAATACCCTGCTAATTGAGCCCATACCAAACACATGGCGCCCCCTCACCCTACAAAATGCCAAACACCGAATCGCCCACCAAATTTTCATTATTTTATGCGTCTGTACAAATACCCAAATTTAAGGGGAATAATTTGCAAATTTGCCTTAGGTGTCAACACCCCATTGGTTCAACTAAATGGAGAGCCCCAAACATTTGACTAGTCAACCCTCATTCCTACATGAATAAAAATCCCTCCATGTCAAATCTTGACCATCCATTAGGATGGGAGCATCCTCACCCTTCAATTCCCACACACTCTCTCCCTATTTAATGTCCCATCATCCCCTCTTCCCAAGGAAACCCTAATCTCCAAAAACCTAGGCTAGCCTACACCCAACCGTAGCCTCCATATTTTCATTCTTCCTTTCTTCTTTTCTTTTCTTCTCTTCTTCTTCTTCTTCTTCTTCTTCTTCTCTTTTCTTCTTCTTCTTCCTTCTTTTTCCTTCTTCTTCTTCTTCTTCTTCTTCTTCTTCCCTTTTGTGTTTTTTTGAACTTATATAAGGGGGGGGGAACCCAACCTCCTGTTCACCCGGCCGGCCACCCGACCGAGCACCGATCCCTACCGAGCCTGCTGCCCTTTCTCCCCGGCGCTCCTTGCTGCTCCTCCACTCCTCCACACACAGCCGACCGCCCCGCACTTCCGGCTAGCCTGAGCAACCCCCCGGCTGCTCATCCCCGAGCAACCCCGACTCAGCCTCGCCATTCCTCCCGCAGCCGGCCTGCAACTCCGGCGAACACCTCGTCTGTACACCTCCAGCCTCCACCTGAACCACCAGCTCACTCCTCGTTCGGCCATCCGAGTGACCCGACCCCCGCGTCGAGCCCGCTCCGGTCACGCCACCCCGGCGAGTTACCCTCAACCTCCCCTCGGCTCCTCCCTCATCCTCCCGCTGCAACTTCCCAACTCCGGTGCAGTCCCGCCTGCTGCCTCCACAGCAGCGCCCCGCAGCTCCTTGCTGCTCCTCCCCTCGTATCACCACCCGACGGCCACCAGAACTACAACCACCACCATCTTCACCTATCACCACCACCATCTTCACCTATCACCACCACCAGTACATTACCAGCCTCGACAGCCAGCTCAGCCTCCCCCTCCGGCAACGCTGCACCCCGACCACCTCCTGAGGCCGTCCGGCCAGTCCCCTCGAGCCACCACCACAGTGAGATCTCCTCCTCATCCTCTCCCTCCTTCTTTATGTATGTATATTTATGTAAATACGTATATACATATATGTGTGTGTAGGTGTATACGTATAATATGTATTGTGTATATGTGTATACGTGTATGTGTACGTATATATGTATATAAATATGTGTACGTGTATATGTGTGTAAATACGTGTATATATGTATGTTCGTGTATTTCTCCCTATTTATATATATGTATTCAATATATATATATTGTGTATACGTATTAAATAGTAAATATTAATATGTATTTTGATGTATATATATATATATATATATATATATACGTAGTATATATATAATTATGTTGGTATATATGTATATATATATATATATATATATATATATATATATATATATATATATATATATATATATATATATATATATAGTATAAGTTAATATGTATTTTGGTACATGTACGTATATTAGTGTATATATATGTATAAATATATATATATATTCTTAAATAATGGGTGTATGTATATATATATATATATATATATATATATATATATATATATATATATATATATATATATATATATATATATATATATATATATATATATAATACATATTTCTATTTAATGTATATACACTTATACATATTTTGTATATATTTTGGTATAACCCTATATATGTATTAATTTATTTATTGGTAATATGTATATTTATATAAATATCTCTTCTAGGTAACCCGAGTGTAAATATGGATACCCCGTATTTACACATGACCTTGTGACCCTGTGAACTATTAGCAGTCTGCCACACGTACACTGACGTACTGGCAAGCCCCGTACCATTTTGATCGTCTGTCTTGCCCAGCAATCACAGACGCGACGCCCGTACAACTTGACACACACTGACCCTAGATTGACCAGTGCCATACCTGACATAGCCCCTGAATTATGTATTTGTGTTAGTGTAGCATCTGATGCAAACGTTGTATTATTTATTATATGCTTATAGGATTGTTGGTTCATCCAGGCGATACTCTGGAATAGGACTTTGACATTACCAGCTAAGGACCCAAGGCGAGTACATTCTCTAATTTGCTTATTGTTTATGATATCCCCTATGTTCATTGTATCTAGTGTAAATATCCATGCTCTTGACACGATGGTTACACGGATTGGTATATACGGATCTCGTCATGAGATGTTATTCCTTGTTCATGGTGTAGCTTGTACAAGTCTTGTTTCATTGTTATCTTGTACATGTATAGACACTGATTTCCGGGGAGATTTGCTACCTCTCTAGGGAATCCCGTGCCATAGCGTACCATGGTTGGATCTACTATACCAGTCAGGGTGGAGAGTATTTTAGTGTAGATATGTGATCATACCCAACTCTACATGCATCATAGCTCACCCACGCCTCACGTCGGTGCAGCCTTACCATTATATGCCTCATCACTGTTACATGTGGTTAGCCTGACTATTACTCGCATCATAGCTATCCGTACGGATTAGCCTGACCTCAAGGATGATCGATAACCAATGTAATGAGTTTACCAGTCCCAAGTCGATCACATGTTAAAGCTAGTACTCAAACACTTAGTCATAGTATTCTTGCTTATTGACATATTATTTCCTTTCCTGTATTTACTTACAGTATTTCCAGTATATCCTTTATTGTATGTTTCTTACATATACCTGCATCTAGTATATTTCTATCTATATACTGCTACATAGTTTATATCATTGATATAGAACTGCTATTAGAAATGTACTTTGCTCCTTCCTGACTGGAAAATATTTTCCAGACTATGCCTAGAGGACTGGTATCCGACACTTGTGGACCACAGGATGAGTAGCTGCAGTCTTGGATTTAGTAGTTCAGTCGTGATTCTGGGAGGTCTAGCCGGAATCACTAGTTCTAGTTAGTTCCTTTAGCATATTATTTGGTACCGGATTTGTCTCCGGCAATCTTATTTCAGACTTGGATTATGTTGAGTTAGATTATTTAAGATTTTGACTTGTGTTATAATCCTATTTTTTTTTCTTTGATTTCTTATCGTGCTGTAGTTATGTGATTGAGTATGTTATTCTATATAGTTATCCGTGTCTCCTTATGGAGTTGGATACTAGTGCGAGACTGTTTAGATAGTGCTGGACCTAGACATCGTTCTACCGCCGATGCTGCGGCGTAGGCTGGGCGTACCCACGCTCTCGTACCCCTATACCGGGTGCGGGTCGTGATATTGTGCTACATTTTAGTCGCACAATAAACATCGCGGACGTTTATTATTTAATTCTAAATAATTCCAACTTTGTATCATTGTGCTATCCAATCAAAATTGGAGACACAATCTGGACCCGTTTCGTACAACCTAATTTATGATAAAATTCTACTTTGAGCCCTCTATGTCCATGATACTTGTGTCCCACCTAATTTTGTCCCCATGCAATTCTAATTAATTCAAGAACACCGTGCGCACTTATTTTAATTAATTTAAACCCAATTTCTATCTTTGTGAAATTTTCTAATTGTTGGGCGCTTTTATGCAAAAATGCATTAAGGTGTCCACACCATTGGACAATACATGAACAAATCCAACTTTTTCCTTCATAGGAATTTTTTCATAATTTTCGGAATGTGCAACGCGCAAACATCGCCCCCTTTATTTTAAACCTATCCTTGCATTTAAACCATACAATTATGGCCCTCCAAACATCCTCATGTGAGCCCAAGGCCCAATCCCAAGAGATGTTGATCAAGCCCACTCCTAGGTCAACCAAAACCCTAGTTCACATGTATAAAAATATAACTTTATTTCTTTTTCCTTTTACTATGTTTTACCAAATCACAGCCGAATCACTATTTATCATCCCCCCTAGCCATGACCACCCAACCGGACCTCCGCCGGCCAGCCTTCTACCGGAGCTCCGCCTGCGCACCCCTTCTTCACCCGCAGACCCATCCAGCACCACCATCATCCTCGTCTCCTTCCTCCTCCCACGCCATCCTCGCCTCTCCCCGACTCTCCCCGACCAACACGTCGGGACGCCGCTGCCTGAACACTGCTGTCCACGACGAGCAGCCCGAGCCACTGAACCAGGCAGCACCATCTCCTCCGCCACCCGTCGGACTTTATCCCCTACACCTCGTCATTTTCGAGCAGTTCCGCCATGCTGGAATGAACCCCCGCGGGCACCCCCGTTCCTCTACGTTCCCTCCGTTCACTACAGTCGACCCATTCCCGATCCTCCACGTTCTCCTCTTGCCTGAACCGACCAGTCCCGACCCCGACCGCTGAACGCTGCACTCGCCAGTGACGATCGGAATGACCCGCTGCCAATCCCGATCTCGACGAACCTCCGGTGATCTCCCCCTCCCTGCTTCCCTTCACCTGAACGTTGTGCACCACCACCATTAACACAACCACTGCTGCCATCTTCTTCCCCTCGACACCACCGTCCAGCAGCTCTCCCTCGCCGTTCTTTTCTCCCTGTCGATCCTTCGCCTGAGCTCTCCATCCCCGAGCATATCCAGACCTCCCTCCCTCGACCTCCTCTTCCCTCGTCGGACTCCGATCATCCCTATTCACCATTACCATCGTCGTCGTCGGCAACATCGTTATCATCCCCTCCTTCAACATCATCGACACCCCATCATCATCATCATTGTAGTGCCCCGCTCCGCGTCGGCGCTATGTACAAGTGGGATCGACTTGCTTGCTCGAACGGAAGTCTTCTCGGAGAGTTCTCGACCGATTAATCAAGGTGAGTGGACAGAACTGCATTCTCTGATTCTGGCACGACTTAAAAATGAATCTGAGTTTTTGAATGCTTGTTTGCTTAAAAAGAATGTTTTCATAAGAGAATGATAGAATCGACTCAGCATGCTAATAAGAGAACTCACATAGCTTGTCATTGAAACGAATACGCTGCCTAACTAAGAGAATATAAATGCTTGTCATAAATGAGAACGAACTACTGCTATGCTAAGAGAAAGATAGAAATGTTACATGCTTAGTTACACCGACACAGCTCAAACGAACTCTTGCCATGCTAAGAAGATAAGTAAACGAAATGCCTGAAATATGTTCCCTGAATATGCTAAGAAAGAAAGAGATAGTTTTTGCATGTTAAATAAGAATCAATCGTGCTTGTCAAAAAGTATGTTTCGCTTGTCTGTTTTGCTATATCGAACTGCTGCCTTTGATTCGTATATGCATAGACTAATAGTGCACCCTGATGTTCCGTGCCTTCGGGTTCCAGGGGGGTGTGCTATTAGATATGTGAAAAGATGTGTTTGCTTGAATAAGAAGAAGAGTATAGTCTAATAGTCCGCCCTGATGTTCCGTGCCTTCGGGTTCCAGGGGGGTGTGGCTATTAGATTGTTATGTGCTTGTGAATGTGAATGTGAATGTTGCTTGTCTTGCATTGGTCTCGGACAACTTGTGCACAAGGTAATAGTCTCTCGGTCGATTCCTGGGGCACTGGGAATCGGTCGGTCCGGAAGGGATTGTTAGAGCACCCTGATGTTCCGGTCCTTGGGGATCTAGGGGGGTGTTGTTGTCCATCAATGAGTTTCTCAGGACCGTCATATAGATAGGGCGCATGCTAGGTTTACCTTCTTGCATACCTATCATTGTGACACCAGAAGAAGATGGATTCATAAGTTTGTTCATAAGGTGCATATTGTGACTAACTTGTGTGTCTGCTGCAGGGATAACCGTTCGGCTATGGGGTAAGAAATATGAGTTTATGCATGAGCACGCATGTTCATTTTGTCTGCATCATAGAATTTATCTGATAGTGTTGCATGCATTCGCATCGGTCGGACAATGACTATTAGTGCAGAGCTGAACCTTGGTTACGGCTGCTTCGGCAGTAATGTGCAGCCATGAGTCACAGCTGCTAATAGGATCAGAATGTGAGTCATTGGTTAGCTGGATTACCGCTACCGATCCTGAGTTTCTCAGGGACCGACCTCTGATTGATAGTTCTATTTGTGTGCTTGATTAAATGATAGTCCACTTAATACGTTGCCTCGATTCGATATGATCCGTATGCTAGTTAAGCTTTGCCCCTAAGAGTTAGACTTGTGTTGCACAATACATGCTGCGCACTATACGATAGAGCACTGTCCCGATTCGTATGCTTATAGTTTCGATATGCAAACTATTTTCAAAGATGTAATCTGACTATAGTTCTGAACTGCATGAAATGAACTTAGGTAAAACTAGCAAGATCACTAGTAATGCAATGTTTTGCCACATGATTACTTAGTGTGGGTTTCAGGGGGTGTAGCTTCTGTTCAGTTGTTTTATCTCACCAGTACTTGCATAAAGTGCTGACCCACCAACAGTCTGCTTGTTTTTAGGTGCCCGTTCGTCCGAGGAAGCGATAGCCGTGCCTCATCCCAAGGAACCAGAAATCTGGAGTCGATGCCTGGAGCCGCATCGAGTTGTGCCTGCTTTGAGTTGCTTTGTATAAAGGGACATAATGTATGGAACGGTATCATTGTAATCGAGAGAAGAGTGCTTAAGCGAATTGTAACCTCGGCCATGTGCCGCTTGTAACATTTGTGAATATCAATAAAAGAGCCTATTTTCATATGTCATTGTGTTCTTCACTTTTCTGCAATGTTATGTGCCGCTGCTTCAGATATTGAATAGCTTACTTGCCCTTGTTTCAAAGCTTTGGCCTTGGGCAAGCGCACTTTAGGCTTGCACGGCATCACGCCCGTGCGAGGACGATCGGTTCCGTAGGGACCAAAGCGAGGACGAACGGCCCTGCGGGACCGGGGCGTGACAATCATCTCCCACCGTCATCACTATCATCATCGTTGTCGTCATCACCATCATCGTCGTTAACCTCACCGTCGTCTCCGTGCACGTACCCCGAGGTACGAACTTGTTCTCTACCTTTCATATTGTTATGTGTGTGCTTGTGTATATGTCAGTAGGATATTAGTATTGCTCTATGACTGTTAGCTGACTACAAACCCTGAGTCGGTGAACCCAATAACTTGTACGCGTACACATACGCGTATTAGAAATTAAGTGATATATATATATATATATATATATATATATATATATATATATATACATATATAGATGACTGTATTATATAAGTAATTATATGCTTATGACTATATGTGTATTTATATTGTACGACCCTAGGACACTGTGGATTATCCCGTGGTTACCTTGACCATGTTGACCCTAAGTGTCACGACCCAATTCCGTAGAATCACTTGAGGCGTCCCCCAAATCGTGACCGCCGTGCGGGCCTGGAGTTGCGCCCGCACAAGGCTTTAATGATTTGCATAGCAAGCACATATTCAGAGTACGCAGATAAATTGAAACACAGATTTGAAACATATAAAAGTTCTCTTTATTGATAATGAACATCTATTATAAACTCTTGAACGAGTTAGCTAATATGCCGAACGGCTTACAAAAGAGATGACTCAAAATAAGATAGCAGTCCTGTACATTACATCCCTTTATAAACTCAAAACGATAAAGACCTCCAGGCTGGAGGATAGCTTTGCCACGGAGCTGCATTTGTGTATGAAGAGTTGCAGCTTCGGACTTTAAAAGGCTTCGAGGGCACGGTGAAGATGCGCCAACAGCTGGACTGGATCGGGAAGACGACTTCGGCTCCTCGCTCGGTTCGCCTTAGTGCGGAGAACCTGTTTCAACGAGGGTCAGCATATCGAAACATGCTGGTGAAGGCGAGCTAGCCGAACTATACCAATCAACACGTTGTTTAGTGAAGCATGCATATTTTTGTGGGTTTCTATCTTGCCTTAGTTCATTTACAAGTAAGCAGCATATAGAATTTACTGAAATGAATGTGCCACCGTTCGGTAGATTTTATCTGACCGTCTGAATTACCTGCACAATACTTACCATGCCTTCCCTGCCACGAAGACACAAGTTAGTATGCAACAGGTTTAAATATACACGATGATTACTGGCGTTGCCATAAAGGACACTAGTCATAGACGAGAATATGTTGCAGCGAAAGTACAGTGGGTGCTCCAAGCCATTCCGTCTAGTACAGTTGACTATACAGTAGGGTTCCGCCCGGACCGGATCGGTGCCAGTGCCCCAGCGACCTTCCGCAGGAACCAGTTACCTTGTGCACGAGTTGTCCGTGATCGAACAGTACGTTGCTAAGTTAACAGTTCATACAGTTGAGGCAAACAGTAGTACGGGACAGTCGGTATTGCATGATTCATTTAACATAGCCTCATTGAACAGTTTAGCGCATACAAGGTGTTCCATACTTAGCACGATTTATAGAACAATTATGAACGAACTAGCATACAGTATGATAACAGTTCACATATTTGATTGACAAGCATAAGAACCAAGTATATTCTCTTTTATCTTGGTTTCTTTTATTATTACTTGGTATCGTTTGATCGGGGCAAAGGAGATTGCAGATTATTAGATGTGAAGCTTGGAAGCAGGGCTAGCTAATCGGGTTGGTAGCCACTCACTTAGATTTTTGGAAGGAGAAGGAAAGAGGCGCTTCACGACTCCGCTCGCAAGCCGCCTACTGCTCGTTCACCTGCGCACGAACAGCTCGATTAATATTTCTTCCTCTCTTTCCAATCTCGGAATAGAAGTGCAAGTCAATGAACGAAAATAATAAAAACCATCGAAACCGTTCAAAGAAAATAAGCAAATCCCAAAACCAACTCAAAGCACGAAAGCAACAAGCGACATCGAAAACCGAGGCAATAAAAGATAGCAGCGGAGAGGTCCCTCCTGACTCTGCCGCTAAGCCGATCCTTGGGGCGCGGTCCACTGAATATGGGAATCGATTCCGAAGAAACAAATCCATAACGAGGACGAGTTCTTAATTCAATCTATCCCGATCGAACGATACCGTCTTGTGTTTCTTAGCCGCGATCTCCGCACCGGGAGAACGGGGCGCTACATCCTACCCAACTAATTGGAAGTTTCATCCCGAAACTTAAGAATATGACCTACCGTTAGGGATTATTCTGTTGCGGGCGATGGTTAAGGCAGCTCAGTGGACAGTCACGAATGGTATGGTTTGCTTCACCGCAAACTAAACATAACCCAAGTTTCAGGCGGCACTTATCTATTGCGTGCCCCGGCCGTCTGCAAAAGTGACATACTTTATCTAACTTTTCTCCATGCTTGCCACCGTTGTTTGGACGCTTTGTAGCATTGTTTCCTCTGTCGTTGCTTTGGCGTTTGTGATTGTAGGTATGCACAGCGCCGGCAGGAACGTGAGGATAGAGTGGTTCAAGCGACAGGGCGTGATTCATGACTTCACGCATCGTTTGATACTGAGAAACGGCTACGTGCAAATGGATGGCAGGGCGTAGTCCACCTTCAAACCTTCTAGCTCGACTCGCTGCATCAGGTAAATAGGCCCTAGCGAATTTGGAGAGTCGGTTGAATTCGGCGGAGTACTCCTTAACTGTCATGCTGCCTTGCCGCAGCTGCACGAACTCGTTTTTCATTTGACATTGTACTGGAGGGGGTACAAACTCCTCTTCGAACGCGGCACGAAAAGTCGTCCACGAGATCGCCTCCTCTCCGTGATCAAATTAGAGAGATCGTCGATGCACGTCCCACCAATCGTGTGCGTTGAGGCGGAGTTGTAGTTGCGCGCAGGAGACGCGCTTCTCTTCGGGAACCTCTAGCAGAGCGAAGTGATCTTCAAGTTCGGCCAACCAATCTAGAGCTACGACTGGGTCCTCAGTCCCGTTGAATGGGATGTTGCAGACTTTCTTGAAGTGGCCAAAGTCGAAGGCAGTCACGTCCCTCGCCCTTGGAATTTGTGGCGTCTCTACTTCAAGCGCGGGTTGTTCCACCGGAGTCGCTGGCGTTGCCGCGGACTGGTTGGATGCCAAAGTCTGAACGATCTGCTGCAGGGTATCTACCTGCTTCTGTTGGACTGAGAATCGTGCTTCTATATTGTCTTGAAACTTGAGCTGACTCTCTTCCGCTCGCTTCTCGGCCCGTTCATAGCGAGCCTCGTCCCTTTGTTGGTTTGCCTCCAACATCTGCAATATTCGTTGGACGGGATTGATGCTTGGCATGGCTTGCTGGCTCTCTGAACTTCCCGAAGTACCCGAACTACTTCCTTGGCCTTGCGTTTCGTCCGGGGTTTGCGCTGCAGATTGCGCTGGAACCATTCCTTCAAAAGAAGGTAAATTACATTAGGATCATAATGTATTATGGACTTACTGCATGAACGTATCTTATTTTGGCCTAGCGAGTTCAAGAGTTCGCACAGGAATTTTGATCGTTAAAGAAACTTTTCCAGCACGAAGTCTAAGGAACTTTGAATCTGTGCTCTGATACCACTATGTCACGACCCAATTCCGTAGAATCACTTGAGGCGTCCCCCGAATCGTGACCGTCGTGCGGGCCTGGAGTTGCGCCCGCACAAGACTTTAATGATTTGCATAGCAAGCACATATTCAGAGTACGCAGATAAATTGAAACACAGATTTGAAACATATAAAAGTTCTCTTTATTGATAATGAACATCTATTACAAACTCTTGAACGAGTTAGCTAATATGCCGAACGGCTTACAAAAGAGATGACTCAAAATGAGATAGCAGTCATGTACATTACATCCCTTTATAAAATCAAAACGATAAAGACCTCCAGGCTGGAGGATAGCTTTGCCACGGAGCTGCATTTGTGTATGAAGAGTTGCAGCTTCGGACTTCAAAAGGCTTCGAGGGCACGGTGAAGATGCGCCAACAGCTGGACTGGATCGGGAAGACGATTTCGGCTCCTCACTCGGTTCGCCTTAGTGCGGAGAACCTGTTTCAACGAGGGTCAGCATATCGAAACATGTTGGTGAAGGCGAGCTAGCCGAACTATACCAATCAACACGTTGTTTAGTGAAGCATGCATATTTTTGTGGGTTTCTATCTTGCCTTAGTTCATTTACAAGTAAGCAACATATAGAATTTACTGAAATGAACGTGCCACCGTTCGGTGGATTTTACCTGACCGTCTGAATTACCTGCACAATACTTACCATGCCTTCCCTGCCACGAAGACACAAGTTAGTATGCAACAGGTTTAAATATACACGATGATCACTGGCGTTGCCATAAAGGACACTAGTCATAGACGAGAATTGGTTGCAGCGAAAGTACAGTGGATGCTCCAAGCCATTCCGTCTAGTACAGTTGACTATACAGTAGGGTTCTGCCCGGACCGGATCGGTGCCAGTGCCCCAGCGACCTTCCGCAGGAACCAGTTACCTTGTGCACGAGTTGTCCGTGATCGAACAGTACGTTGCTAAGTTAACAGTTCATGCAGTTGAGGCAAACAGTAGTACGGGACAGTCGGTATTGCATGATTCATTTAACATAGCCTCATTGAACAGTTTAGCGCATACAAGGTGTTCCATACTTAGCACGATTTATAGAATAATTATGAACGAACTAGCATACAGTATGATAACAGTTCACATATTTGATTGACAAGCATAAGAACCAAGTCTATTCTCTTTTATCTTGGTTTCTTTTATTATTACTTGGTATCGTTTGATCGGGGCAAAGGAGATTGCAGATTATTAGATGTGAAGCTTGAAAGCAGGGCTAGCTAATCGGGTTGGTAGCCACTCACTTAGATTTTTGGAAGGAGAAGGAAAGAGGCGCTTCACGACTCCGCTCGTAAGCCGCCTACTGCTCGTTCACCTGCGCACGAACAGCTCGATTAATACTTCTTTCTCTCTTTCCAATCTCGGAATAGAAATGCAAGTCAATGAACGAAAACAATGAAAACCATCGAAACCGTTCAAAGAAAACAAGCAAATCCTAAAACCAACTCAAAGCACGAAAGCAACAAGCGACATCGAAAACTGAGGCAATAAAAGATAGCAGCGGAGAGGTCCCTCCTGACTCTGCCGCTAAGCCGATCCTTGGGGCGCGGTCCACTGAATATGGGAATCGATTCCGAAGAAACAAATCCATAACGAGGACGAGTTCTTAATTCAATCTATCCCGATCGAACGATACCGTCTTGTGTTTCTTAGCCGCGATCTCCGCACCGGGAGAACGGGGCACTACACTAAGAACATGCTACATGACTGCCTTGTGTACATTTACATATTGGCCTAGACACATGTTATTTTGACTGACTGATTTTGATACAACATTTAATATAGGACACCCGCGTAAGTAGTCACGCAATTGACCATGTTAGTTGACCAGTGTTACCCCTAGCGTACCCCGAGCCAGTGTATTTTTGGTTGTGTATGTGTTAGTGTAATAACTAATGGTACTGTATTATATTATATGTATATAGGACTGTTGGATTTATCTGCATGACTTCCGGAGCAGGTTACTAGTACTACGCAGCTTTCTTGCCAGGCAAGTATACCTTGCCTTTGTTGTACTGTTTAAATTCAGCTATATTGTTAGTTGTATGTTTATTTTTTTAGATTATATAACTGTGCGCATCTGAGAGAGACTCGGGTGCAGTCAACGAAGGCGTTGACGTTAGGACTTGTGTCTGACCTAGAGTCTAGTAGACCCACCTAAAGTTGTGAAGCCATCGGTATGACTCCCCCGGCCTTGACACGTATCATTACACGTCGCATAGTGAGTTCATGTAGGGACGCGTGTCTCATACTCGACTGGCCATCGGTGTGAGCAACACGTGTGACGGTATTTAGTGTAGTTATTTGTTTCTATAGAGACTTGTATTTTAGTACGAGATGTCCACGTCGTGTTTGCGACTTGTATATTTACGTTGGACGGAGAGGACGACTAGTAGGCGTATGGACATTATATACTATGCAGATTCTACGTTCTTCGGGGCGATATGGACGTTATATACTATGCAGATTCTATGCTCTTCGGAGATGGACGTTATTATATTACGCCCTCCTATGGGGGCATATGTGGCATATACTAGCCAGTTGTCACGATTGGTGAATTACGTCAGCATATGTCTAGCCTACACTTCCCATACGCACAAAGTTGTCCTCAAATTGCATTCACTTAGATGGTTAACGCACCCCTTTTATTTATGCAGTATTTACTTTATGGCATGCTTTTATGTATCTTGTTATGTCCCTCTGAGGACCTGATCCCTTTCCAGGTGTAGATGTTCATGAGTATTCACAGGAGAGCAGATCCGGACTGGTTACTTATATTCCGTGCAGGACTTTTCTTCGAGTCTCAGTGGTTGTTAGCTGTAGTACTTATATTGTATTTATCTTATTTATTCTTTATTCTAGTTGGTAGTGGATTTGTTTCCATCCGACTATCATCTTTAGATACTTTATATTGAGATCTAGTTTCACAGATATTGGTTATTTATTTCTATTTGATTTTCATGGATGAGATTTAGATTATGCCCTGTGACTTGTGATAGATTTATACCACTTGTGAATTACTGTTCATGATACAACGTACACATGTGTTATGGTTTCTATATATTGGAGTTGTCATATACATGTGGCTGGCATGCTTATGTGTCCTAGTCCTACGTATTTTTGGGACTGGGGCGTGACATGTTTTTAGTAGTGGCCCATGCAGGTCAAGAGCATATTATCTCGGTTACGTTATAGTACCGAGCAAGCCTGCACCTAAGATTAGAGTATTGGATACGGGCGGTTGAGCAGTGTCGACAGGGTTGCCCCGACTAGTCTCCGCCCGAGGGGTTGATGGGAAGAAGAAGAAGTAGAAGAAGAAGAAGGAGGGTGAACAGTAATGGTAAAGGGGGAGGTCGGGTGAGAGTAGATTTAGGTTTTGGTTTTTGAGAAATAAAGAAAAAGAAAGGAAGAGTTATATCTATATACATATAAGGGGGGTTGGTTTGACCTAGGAAATTTAACTTTGGTCAACATCCTCTTGGGTTGGGCCTTGGGCTCACATGGGAATGTTTGAGAGGGCTATAATTTATATTATTTAAATGCAAGGCTAGAATTAAATGGGGGCGATGTTGCGCGTTGTACACTCCGAAAATTCATGAGAAAAATCCACATGATTGTACAAAGATAGAAATTGGGTTTAAATTAATTAAAATAAATGTGCAAGGTATTCTTGAATTAATTAGCAGTACATAGGAATAAAATTAGGTGGGACACAAGTATCATGGACATAGAGGGCTCAGAGTAGAATTTTATTATAAATTAGGTTATACGAAATGGGTCAAGATTATGTCTCCAATTTCGATTGGAACGCACAAGGATACAAAGTCAGAATTATTTGGAATTAGGAAACAACGTCCGCGACGATTATTGTGCGACTAAAATGTAGCACAAGAGAGCATAATTATAAGTCACACAAAGATCAGAATGAAAGGCGGGCATGTCTAGGACAAGGGTGTGAAGTTTGTAGGAAGGCAGTGGCTAACGTAGTGCTCCAATTATCGAAGCAACGGTAAGGTACACTATGCAATATAAATATTATAAGATTAAATAAATTATCGTGTCCTATTTCCAATTGGATACAATCTAGCCCTATTTTCTCTATCTATGCCAAGTAGACCTAATTTTGGGTGAGGAGGTTTACAACTTGAGACTGGATCAGGCTTATTATATATGAATGGCTATAATATATATGAGGTCAGGCTAAACATCTGGTTAGCTATGATGCGAGCAATAGTTAGGTTAATAATACATGTAAATGGTCAGGCTTCACCCTATGTGATATGTAGGGTGAGCTATGATGCATGTAAGGTGGGGTATGATCATATAACTTGATAATATTTTTTTGTCTCCATCTAGTACGATATATTACAATCATGACTTCTCATAATAGGTATCTATAATACTAGTCCGTGTATCCACTGTCACGCCCCGATCTCCCGCAGGCAATCGGCCGTTCCCGCTAGGCGGGAATCACCCTCGCCAGCGCTCCCGCGGAACGATCGCTTAACCCATCAGGGCGTGATACCGCACGAGCGTGAGCCACGCCCGTGCAAGGCCATGGTTCATTGGCTGACGGCAAGAGTTCTAAGCCACAGAGTCACACAGATTGTCCGAGTGCAGCGGAGTCATGAACGCCTAGGCGATCGGTAACAGGTTCACTGAGTCGACCAATATAGCGGAAGCATTGAAACACAAGTTGAAGTAAAGCAAGCTCCTTTTATTGATATAACTTGTGTTACAGGCGGCGTATAGCCGAGATTACAAGTCGCTCAAGCCTCTCTCTCTGAAACAGTAAAAGCGTGCCAAGTGGCTACAACAGTGGAATAATTGTACAGGCGATGGTCAGGTGATGCTCCAACATTATGTCTTGTATATGTGCTTCAGTCCCGGACGCACCGTTGCAAGGCTTCAGAGGGAACTCCTGGCCTTAGCACGCACGTTGGAGGCATCCGCACCGAACGAGGTTCTCCCGCACCCTGCAGACAAACTGGTGGATTATCAGTACATTGAATGCACTGGTGGGGAAGCTACTCGCCCGCTCGACAAATCCAAACACGTAATATAAGTTTCGTGCATAACTATTAAGTTGTCTTTCTAGTTTCCTAAGGATCAGTTTCATGCAAACATTGAATAACCTATCGTGTCGGGCAGTGCGCCGTACGATGTTTGAGGAAATACGGCGAGACTTACCAACTTACCATTTATCCTTCCCTGTCCAAGGCAAACATTGTTAATTTAAGCAGGGGCATGTATAAACATTCAGGAGGCATAGCATATGCAAACATGAGTATTTATTTCAAGATCGTTCAGGTGTTTAGTTGCTCTTGATGCGATACAGTGCCTCGCACGCGGATAGCCGCTAAGCGAGGATGAATTGTTTATCTTTCGTTTACAAGCAAGCATGCAACAAGTTAAATACAAGGCGATCACTGGCGTATGCCATATGGACGGTATAGTCTAGACGAGATGGTTTGCAACAAGAACAAGAGGCGCTGCAAGCCATTCTGACGAACAAGAGACTATTTAGTCTAGACGAGAATGCTTTGCAACAAAGTACAAGAGGCGCTGCAAGCCATTCCGCCTGAACAAGAGACTAAGAACAATTGGTCTCGCCCGGACCGGGTCGATGCCAGTGCCCCAGCATCGCCCGTGAGATCGTTTTCCTGTGCACTGGTTGTCCATGATCGAACGGGGCCTTGGTTGGGGTAACAAGAGTACAAGACAAGAGTACAAGACAAGAGGCAAGCTGTTGGGGCAACAATAGTACAAGACAAGATGCATTGCCTGTTTCGTTGTTCAGTGACTGTCTTTTGCCTTGATGCAATTCTCCTGGGGCGGAGATTGCCTTGGTGACCTAGCGGTCCCGTATACTTGCAGGTTCGTTCAGGCACGGAATGACTACTTAGTAGTCTTCCGGGGTTTGGATGAAAATACGGTAACTTCAAGCAGACAAGCATGCGTTTCTAAGGGACATAAGCAGGCACGTTGCTCGGACCCGAAGGTAAGCCGAGAGATGAAACCGTTAGGGACTTAGCATGCGAGGGTCTGACACATATAAGCAGTATTTTATTTCTATGTTCTAGCAAGCAATATAAGTTGGGATTATTCCCTTAGCTAGGTGCGTTGGATTTATTAGCATACAGGGGGTTATCACCTAGCGACTAGCATGAATATTCCAGATTTTATGTGTGCTGGCTAAGCAAAGACAAGTTCACCGTAGCCACCCACCTTAGCGATGATTCGCCTTGGTAGAGCGAAACGTCAAGCGAGCCTCTGAAAGTCCAAGCCGGATTCCTGTAGGGGCAAGTCTGGATATCCTTTGCTTCTTGTTGAGGCAAAGCGGGTCGGGACAGTTGCACTTTTGCCGTTTGAAACGGCAGTCCGCTTGAGCGGAACGGGGTGTTACATCCTACCCAACTTAGAAAAAGTCTCGTCCTCGAGACTTACTAAGGATAAGCAGTGATCTAGGTTTGAGGCAATCCTAGACAAGTCATTGTACTTGTTCATTTGGATCTTCACTTGCACAAGCTTCAAAATCAGCATATCGCTTAGACTGGATCGTGCGCACTTTCGAAGGGCCCCTCTAGCGTGAACACGTCAATCAACTTAGTGATAGCGAAGTCTCAGCACTCGAGTTTCACCTTTTTCTTAAGTCTTGGTTGGTGCACTAGTTCAAGGCGTCCCTCGAATAGATGCATTCAACCAAACTTAGGGTAAGTGAGAATCGGACAAGCTACTAGCGATACTCTCAAGGGTTCGCACAGGTTGGCACAAAGGCCACTCGCAGCATACAACCAGACAAGCAATCATAACATTCAAAACGTATTTTGAAAGTATTTAGACTTATTGTTGGAATATCCCATCGAGGTATTGAGAGAGAGCGTGCACATAACCCATGAACGAGCTTTCAAAACAGAAATATCGAATTGAGGACAAAGGCGTAGAAGCCAGGCTCTGATACCAACCTGTCACGCCCCGATCTCCAACAGGCAATCGGCCGTTCCCGCTAGGCGGGAATCACCCTCGCCAGCGCTCCCGCGGAACGATCGCTTAACCCATCCGGGCGTGATGCCGCACGAACGTGAGCCACGCCCGTGCAAGGCCATGGTTCATTGGCTGGCGGCAAGAGTTCTAAGCCACAGAGTCGCACAGATTGTCCGAGTGCAGCGGAGTCATGAACGCCTAGGCGATCGGTAACAGGTTCACTGAGTCGACCAATATAGAGGAAGCATTGAAACACAAGTTGAAGTAAAGCAAGCTCCTTTTATTGATATAACTTGTGTTACAGGCGGCGTATAGCCGAGATTACAAGTCGCTCAAGCCTCTCTCTCTGAAACAGTAAAAGCGTGCCAAGTGGCTACAACAGTGGAATGATTGTACAGGCGATGGTCAGGTGATACTCCAACATTATGTCTTGTATATGTGCTTCAGTCCCGGACGCACCGTTGCAAGGCTTCAAAGGGAACTCCTGGCGTTAGCACGCACGTTGGAGGCGTCCGCACCGAACGAGGTTCTCCCGCAACCTGCATACAAACTGGTGGATTATCAGTACATTGAATGCACTGGTAGGGAAGCTACTCGCCCGTTCGACAAATCCAAACACGTAATATAAGTTTCGTGCACAACTATTAAGTTGTCTTTCTAGTTGCCTAAGGATCAGTTTCATGCAAACATTGAATAGCCTATCGTGTCGGGCAGTACGCCGTACGATGTTTGAGGAAACACGGCGAGACTTACCAACTTACCATTTATCCTTCCCTATCCAAGGCAAACATTGTTAATTTAAGCAGGGGCATGTATAAATATTCAGGAGGCATAGCATATGCAAACATGAGTATTTATTTCAAGATCGTTCAGGTGTTTAGTTGCTCTTGATGCGATACAGTGCCTCGCACGCGGATAGCCGCTAAGCGAGGATGAATTGTTTATCTTTCGTTTACAAGCAAGCATACAACAAGTTAAATACAAGGCGATCACTGGCGTATGCCATATGGACGGTATAGTCTAGACGAGATGGTTTGCAACAAGAACAAGAGGCGCTGCAAGCCATTCCGACGAACAAGAGACTATTTAGTCTAGACGAGAATGCTTTGCAATAAAGTACAAGAGGCGCTGCAAGCCATTCCGCCTGAACAAGAGACTAAGAACAATTGGTCTCGCCCGGACCGGGTCGATGCCAGTGCCCCAGCATCGCCCGCGAGACCATTTCCCTGTGCACTGGTTGTCCATGATCGAACGGGGCCTTGGTTGGGGCAACAAGAGTACAAGAAAAGAGGCAAGCTGTTGGGGCAACAATAGTACAAGACAAGATGTATTGCCTGTTTCGTTGTTCAGTGACTGTCTTTTGCCTTGATGCAATTCTCCTGGGGCGGAGATTGCCTTGGTGACCTAGCGGTCCCGTATACTTGCAGGTTCGTTCAGGCACGGAACGACTACTTAGTAGTCTTCCGGGGTTTGGATGAAAACACGGTAACTTCAAGCAGACAAGCATGCGTTTCTAAGGGACATAAGCAGGCACGTTGCTCGGACCCGAAGGTAAGCCGAGAGATGAAACCGTTAGGGACTTAGCATGCGAGGGTCTGACACATATAAGCAGTATTTTATTTCCATGTTCTAGCAAGCAATACAAGTTGGGATTATTCCCTTAGCTAGGTGCGTTGGATTTATTAGCATACAGGGGGTTATCACCTAGCGACTAGCATGAATATTCCAGATTTTATGTGTGCTGGCTAAGCAAAGACAAGTTCACCGTAGCCACCCACCTTAGCGATGATTCGCCTTGGTAGAGCAAAACGTCAAGCGAGCCTCTGAAAGTCCAAGCCGGATTCCTGTAGGGGCAAGTCTGGATATCCTTTGCTTCTTGTTGAGGCAAAGCGGGTCGGGACAGTTGCACTTTTGCCATTTGAGACGGCAGTCCGCTTGAGCGGAACGGGGTGTTACATCCTACCCAACTTAGAAAAAGTCTCGTCCTCGAGACTTACTAAGGATAAGCAGTGATCTAGGTTTGAGGCAATCCTAGACAAGTCGTTGTACTTGTTCATTTGGATCTTCACTTGCACAAGCTTCAAAATCAGCATATCGCTTAGACTGGATCGTGCGCACTTTCGAAGGGCCCCTCTAGCGTGAACACGTCAACCAGCTTAGTGATAGCGAAGTCTCAGCACTTGAGTTTCACCTTTTTCTTAAGTCTTGGTTGGTGCACTAGTTCAAGGCGTCCCTCGAATAGATGCATTCAACCAAACTTAGGGTAAGTGAGAATCGGACAAGCTACTAGCGATACTCTCAAGGGTTCGCACAGGTTGGCACAAAGGCCACTCGCAGCATACAACCAGACAAGCAATCATAACATTCAAAACGCATTTTGAAAGTATTTAGACTTATTGTTGGAACATCCCATCTAGGTATTGAGAGAGAGCGTGCACATAACCCACGAACGAGCTTTCGAAACAGAAATATCGAATTGAGGACAAAGGCATAGAAGCCAGGCTCTGATACCAACCTGTCACGCCCCGATCTCCAACAGGCAATCGGCCGTTCCCGCTAGGCGGGAATCACCCTCGCCAGCGCTCCCGCGGAACGATCGCTTAACCCATCCGGGCGTGATGTCGTACGAGCGTGAGCCACGCCCGTGCAAGGCCATGGTTCATTGGCTGGTGGCAAGAGTTCTAAGCCACAGAGTCGCACAGATTGTCCGAGTGCAGCGGAGTCATGAACGCCTAGGCGATCGGTAACAGGTTCACTGAGTCGACCAATATAGCGGAAGCATTGAAACACAAGTTGAAGTAAAGCAAGCTCCTTTTATTGATATAACTTGTGTTACAGGCGGCGTATAGCCGAGATTACAAGTCGCTCAAGCCTCTCTCTCTGAAACAGTAAAAGCGTGCCAAGTGGCTACAACAGTGGAATGATTGTACAGGCGATGGTCAGGTGATGCTCCAACATTATGTCTTGTATATGTGCTTCAGTCCCGGACGCACCGTTGCAAGGCTTCAAAGGGAACTCCTGGCATTAGCACGCACGTTGGAGGCGTCCGCACCGAACGAGGTTCTCCCGCACCCTGCATACAAACTGGTGGATTATCAGTACATTGAATGCACTGGTGGGGAAGCTACTCGCCCGCTCGACAAATCCAAACACGTAATATAAGTTCCGTGCACAACTATTAAGTTGTCTTTCTAGTTGCCTAAGGATCAGTTTCATGCAAACATTGAATAGCCTATCGTGTCGGGCAGTGCGCCGTGCGATGTTTGAGGAAACACGGCGAGACTTACCAACTTACCATTTATCCTTCCCTGTCCAAGGCAAACATTGTTAATTTAAGCAGGGGCATGTATAAACATTCAGGAGGCATAGCATATACAAACATGAGTATTTATTTCAAGATCGTTCAGGTGTTTAGTTGCTCTTGATGCGATACAGTGCCTCGCACGCGGATAGCCGCTAAGCGAGGATGAATTATTTATCTTTCGTTTACAAGCAAGCATGCACCAAGTTAAATACAAGGCGATCACTGGCGTATGCCATATGGACGGTATAGTCTAGACGAGATGGTTTGCAACAAGAACAAGAGGTGCTGCAAGCCATTCCGACGAACAAGAGACTATTTAGTCTAGACGAGAATGCTTTGCAACAAAGTATAAGAGGCGCTGCAAGCCATTCCGCCTGAACAAGAGACTAAGAACAATTGGTCTCGCCCGGACCGGGTCGATGCCAGTGCCCCAGCATCGCCCGCGAGACCGTTTCCCTGTGCACTGGTTGTCCATGATCGAACGGGGCCTTGGTTGGGGCAACAAGAGTACAAGACAAGAGTACAAGACAAGAGGCAAGCTGTTGGGGCAACAATAGTACAAGACAAGATGCATTGCCTGTTTCGTTGTTCAGTGACTGTCTTTTGCCTTGATGCAATTCTCCTGGGGCGGAGATTGCCTTGGTGACCTAGCGGTCCCGTATACTTGCAGGTTCGTTCAGGCACGGAACGACTACTTAGTAGTCTTCCGGGGTTTGGATGAAAACACGGTAACTTCAAGCAGACAAGCATGCGTTTCTAAGGGACATAAGCAGGCACGTTGCTCGGACCCGAAGGTAAGCCGAGAGATGAAACCGTTAGGGACTTAGCATGCGAGGGTCTGACACATATAAGCAGTATTTTATTTCCATGTTCTAGCAAGCAATACAAGTTGGGATTATTCCCTTAGCTAGGTGCGTTGGATTTATTAGCATACAGGGGGTTATCACCTAGCGACTAGCATGAATATTCCAGATTTTATGTGTGCTGGCTAAGCAAAGACAAGTTCACCGTAGCCACCCACCTTAGCGATGATTCACCTTGGTAGAGCGAAACGTCAAGCGAGCCTCTGAAAGTCCAAGCCGGATTCCTGTAGGGGCAAGTCTGGATATCCTTTGCTTCTTGTTGAGGCAAAGCGGGTCGGGACAGTTGCACTTTTGCCGTTTGAGACGGCAGTCCGCTTGAGCGGAACGGGGTGTTACATCCTACCCAACTTAGAAAAAGTCTCGTCCTCGAGATTTACTAAGGATAAGCAGTGATCTAGGTTTGAGGCAATCCTAGACAAGTCGTTGTACTTATTCATTTGGATCTTCACTTACTCAAGTTTCAAAATCAGCATATCGCTTAGACTGGATCGTGCGCACTTTCGAAGGGCCCCTCTAGCGTGAACACGTCAACCAGCTTAGTGATAGCGAAGTCTCAGCACTTGAGTTTTACCTTTTTCTTAAGTCTTGGTTGGTGCACTAGTTCAAGGCGTCCCTCGAATAGATGCATTCAACCAAACTTAGGGTAAGTGAGAATCGGACAAGCTACTAGCGATACTCTCAAGGGTTCGCACAGGTTGGCACAAAGGCCACTCCCAGCATACAACCAGACAAGCAATCATAACATTCAAAACGCATTTTGAAAGTATTTAGACTTATTGTTGGAATATCCCATCGGGGTATTGAGAGAGAGCGTGCACATAACCCACGAACGAGCTTTCAAAACAGAAATATCGAATTGAGGACAAAGGCGTAGAAGCCAGGCTCTGATACCAACCTGTCACGCCTCAATCTCCAACAGGCAATCGGCCGTTCCCGCTAGGCGGGAATCACCCTCGCCAGCGCTCCCGCGGAATGATCGCTTAACCCATCCGGGCGTGATGCCGCACGAGTGTGAGCCACGCCCGTGCAAGGCCATGGTTCATTGGCTGGCGGCAAGAGTTCTAAGCCACAGAGTCGCACAGATTGTCCGAGTGCAGCGGAGTCATGAACGCCTAGGCGATCGGTAACAGGTTCACTGAGTCGACCAATATAGCGGAAGCATTGAAACACAAGTTGAAGTAAAGCAAGCTCCTTTTATTGATATAACTTGTGTTACAGGCGGCGTATAGCCGAGATTACAAGTCGCTCAAGCCTCTCTCTCTGAAACAGTAAAAGCGTACCAAGTGGCTACAACAGTGGAATGATTGTACAGGCGATGGTCAGGTGATGCTCCAACATTATGTCTTGTATATGTGCTTCAGTCCCGGACGCACCGTTGCAAGGCTTCAAAGGGAACTCCTGGCGTTAGCACGCACGTTGGAGGCGTCCGCACCGAACGAGGTTCTCCCGCACCCTGCATACAAACTGGTGGATTATCAGTACATTGAATGCACTGGTGGGGAAGCTACTCGCCCGCTCGACAAATCCAAACACGTAATATAAGTTCCGTGCACAACTATTAAGTTGTCTTTCTAGTTGCCTAAGGATCAGTTTCATGCAAACATTGAATAGCCTATCGTGTCGGGCAGTGCGCCGTGCGATGTTTGAGGAAACACGGCGAGACTTACCAACTTACCATTTATCCTTCCCTGTCCAAGGCAAACATTGTTAATTTAAGCAGGGGCATGTATAAACATTCAGGAGGCATAGCATATGCAAACATGAGTATTTATTTCAAGATCGTTCAGGTGTTTAGTTTCTCTTGATGCGATACAGTGCCTCACACGCGGATAGCCGCTAAGCGAGGATGAATTGTTTATCTTTCGTTTACAAGCAAGCATGCAACAAGTTAAATACAAGGCGATCACTGGCGTATGCCATATGGACGGTATAGTCTAGACGAGATGGTTTGCAACAAGAACAAGAGGCGCTGCAAGCCATTCCGACGAACAAGAGACTATTTAGTCTAGACGAGAATGCTTTGCAACAAAGTACAAGAGGCGCTGCAAGCCATTCCGCCTGAACAAGAGACTAAGAACAATTGGTCTCGCCCGGACCGGGTCGATGCCAGTGCCCCAGCATCGCCCGCGAGACCGTTTCCCTGTGCACTGGTTGTCCATGATCGAACGGGGCCTTGGTTGGGGCAACAAGAGTACAAGACAAGAGTACAAGACAAGAGGCAAGCTGTTGGGGCAACAATAGTACAAGACAAGATGCATTGCCTGTTTTGTTGTTCAGTGACTGTCTTTTGTCTTGATGCAATTCTCCTGGGGCGCAGATTGCCTTGGTGACCTAGCGGTCCCGTATACTTACAGGTTCGTTCAGGCACGGAATGACTACTTAGTAGTCTTCCGGGGTTTGGATGAAAACACGGTAACTTCAAGCAGACAAGCATGCGTTTCTAAGGGACATAAGCAGGCACGTTGCTCGGACCCGAAGGTAAGCCGAGAGATGAAACCGTTAGGGACTTAGCATGCGAGGGTCTGACACATATAAGCAGTATTTTATTTCCATGTTCTAGCAAGCAATACAAGTTGGGATTATTCCCTTAGCTAGGTGCGTTGGATTTATTAGCATACAGGGGGTTATCACCTAGCGACTAGCATAAATATTCCAGATTTTATGTGTGCTGGATAAGCAAAGACAAGTTCACCGTAGCCACCCACCTTAGCGATGATTCGCCTTGGTAGAGCGAAACGTCAAGCGAGCCTCTGAAAGTCCAAGCCGGATTCCTGTAGGGGCAAGTCTGGATATCCTTTGCTTCTTGTTGAGGCAAAGCGGGTCGGGACAGTTGCACTTTTGCCGTTTGAGACGGCAGTCCGCTTGAGCGGAACGGGGTGTTACATCCTACCCAACTTAGAAAAAGTCTCGTCCTCGAGACTTACTAAGGATAAGCAGTGATCTAGGTTTGAGGCAATCCTAGACAAGTCATTGTACTTGTTCATTTGGATCTTCACTTGCACAAGCTTCAAAATCAGCATATCGCTTAGACTGGATCGTGCGCACTTTCGAAGGGCCCCTCTAGCGTGAACACGTCAACCAGCTTAGTGATAGCGAAGTCTCAGCACTCGAGTTTCATCTTTTTCTTAAGTCTTGGTTGGTGCACTAGTTCAAGGCGTCCCTCGAATAGATGCATTCAACCAAACTTAGGGTAAGTAAAAATCGGACAAGCTACTAGCGATACTCTCAAGGGTTCGCACAGGTTGGCACAAAGGCCACTCCCAGCATACAACCAGACAAGCAATCATAATATTCAAAACGCATTTTGAAAGTATTTAGACTTATTGTTGGAATATCCCATCGAGGTATTGAGAGAGAGCGTGCACATAACCCACGAACGAGCTTTCGAAACAGAAATATCGAATTAAGGACAAAAGCGTAGAAGCCAGGCTCTGATACCAACCTGTCACGCCCCGATCTCCAACAGGCAATTGGCCGTTCCCGCTAGGCGGGAATCACCCTCGCCAGCGCTCCTGCGGAACGATCGCTTAACCCATCCGGGCGTGATGCCGCACGAGCGTGAGTCACGCCCGTACAAGGCCATGGTTCATTGGCTGGCGGCAAGAGTTCTAAGCCACAGAGTCGCATAGATTGTCCGAGTGCAGCGGAGTCATGAACTCCTAAGCGATCGGTAACAGGTTCACTGAGTCGACCAATATAGCGGAAGCATTGAAACACAAGTTGAAGTAAAGCAAGCTCCTTTTATTGATATAACTTGTGTTACAGGCGGCGTATAGCCGAGATTACAAGTCGCTCAAGCCTCTCTCTCTGAAACAGTAAAAGCGTGCCAAGTGGCTACAACAGTGGAATGATTGTACAGGCGATGGTCAGGTGATGCTCCAACATTATGTCTTGTATATGTGCTTCAGTCCCGGACGCACCGTTACAAGGCTTCAAAGGGAACTCCTGGCGTTAGCACGCACGTTGGAGGCGTCCGCACCGAACGAGGTTCTCCCGCACCCTGCAGACAAACTGGTGGATTATCAGTACATTGAATGCACTGGTGGGTAAGCTACTCGCCCGCTCGACAAATCCAAACACGTAATATAAGTTCCGTGCATAACTATTAAGTTGTCTTTCTAGTTGCCTAAGGATTAGTTTCATGCAAACATTGAATAGCCTATCGTGTCGGGCAGTACGCCGTGCGATGTTTGAGGAAACACGGCGAGACTTACCAACTTACCATTTATCCTTCCCTGTCCAAGGCAAACATTGTTAATTTAAGCAGGGACATGTATAAACATTCAGGAGGCATAGCATATACAAACATGAGTATTTATTTCAAGATCGTTCAGGTGTTTAGTTGCTCTTGATGCGATACAGTGCCTCACACGCGGATAGCCGCTAAGCGAGGATGAATTGTTTATCTTTCGTTTACAAGCAAGCATGCAACAAGTTAAATACAAGGCGATCACTGGCGTATGCCATATGGACGGTATAGTCTAGACGAGATGGTTTGCAACAAGAACAAAAGGCGCTGCAAGCCATTTCGACGAACAAGAGACTATTTAGTCTAGACGAGAATGCTTTGCAACAAAGTACAAGAGGCGCTGCAAGCCATTCCGCCTGAACAAGAGACTAAGAACAATTGGTCTCGCCCGGACCGGGTCGATGCCAGTGCCCCAGCATCGCCCGCGAGACCGTTTTCCTGTGCACTGGTTGTCCATGATCGAACGGGGCCTTGGTTGGGGCAACAAGAGTACAAGACAAGAGTACAAGACAAGAGGCAAGCTGTTGGGGCAACAATAGTACAAGACAAGATGCATTGCCTGTTTCGTTGTTCAGTGACTGTCTTTTGCCTTGATGCAATTCTCCTGGGGCGGAGATTGCCTTGGTGACCTAGCGGTCCCGTATACTTGCAGGTTCGTTCAGGCACGGAACGACTACTTAGTAGTCTTTCGGGGTTTGGATGAAAATACGGTAACTTCAAGCAAACAAGCATGCGTTTCTAAGGGACATAAGCAGGCATGTTGCTCGGACCCGAAGGTAAGCCGAGAGATGAAACCGTTAGGGACTTAGCATGCGAGGGTCTGACACATATAAGCAGTATTTCATTTCCATGTTCTAGCAAGCAATACAAGTTGGGATTATTCCCTTAGCTAGGTGCGTTGGATTTATTATTATGCAGGGGGTTATCACCTAGCGACTAGCATAAATATTCCAGATTTTATGTGTGCTGGCTAAGCAAAGACAAGTTCACCGTAGCCACCCACCTTAGCGATGATTCGCCTTGGTAGAGCGAAACGTCAAGCGAGCCTCTGAAAGTCCAAGCCGGATTCCTGTAGGGGCAAGTCTGGATATCCTTTGCTTCTTGTTGAGGCAAAGCGGGTCGGGACAGTTGCACTTTTGCCGTTTGAGACGGCAGTCCGCTTGAGCGTAACGGGGTGTTACATCCACTGTGTCGGAATCAAGTATACACTACAACTAAAATCATAGTAATGATCAAAATAATAAAAAATTGTCAGAGAATGTACTCGCTTGTGGTCCTGAGCAACGAATGAGGATCGATGTCCAAGACGGGATCACGAAGACCTAAATATCAAATATTAATGTCAAAGAATGATTTAAAGTGATATACATGGTTAACTAGCTAATTGTGATATTTCTAGGCCACTTCTAGGTCCATGCTAGGTTAATACCTTGTTACGCTAAGTTCTCTAGGTCTTAACAAGGTCAAATAGTCAATATTAGACTCTACTAATTATTTCCTAGTTTATACTAGTTAGAACGAAGGTCTTCCAGCTATATTAGTATTATACTTGCTACTATTTTCTATACTAGATACTTATTAATATCATATACTATGGTATCAAGAAAAACTTACCTTAGCTTGATATTAGAAATACTTGACTGAAACTAAACCATATCACCCTCGATACCCTCACTTAACATTAGATACCAACTCAAATACCTATACTCATAACCCAAAATCTTATCCTTAACTCATAACCTAACCAATACCTTACTCTACACACACATCCCTATGCACTGATACTGAGATGTACTCTGAATAATTGGTTCAGATACTACCTCCAGTTTCCCACTCCGGCACTACACTTTTGTACTAACACCTAACCTTTACTATAACACACTCTCACTACACTACATGGTATCAGTAGGTTGTGCAACTAGTAAGCACTCCACTGATACATAATTGATAGCTCAAAATAAAATCTAACTGATACTAACTATCAGTACACCTACAGTCAGCTAACAACAACATTGTATAGCATAAACTAATACACACTCACAATTATCATATATATATATATATATATATATATATATATATATATATATATATATATATATATATATATATATATATATATATATATATATCACACAACAAGTACTCCTCTGATACATCAAAATTTGTACTGCCAATTGGAAATTCTCCTACAACTGATACCATACCCTCACATGTACAGACACATCCGAGCCTATTACCCCTTGCTCACACACTCACAAACAATAAAATTGGACAACCTTCAACTAATACACTGGCTCACCTCACCCGATACTTACCACCCTAACCCTGCATGTATTTCCTTTACCTGAACACAATTCTTGCCCACACTGGCACATTATGCACAATGTAGTAACTTAACTCCTCACTACAACAAACAAGAAATACTTCCCTCATACCTGTAGTCCCTCTTCCCTTCAACTAACTTATCTTGATACCTGAGCACTCAACATATACTACTACATACACTAACCCCTTCTAAAGTCTGAACCCACTCCTTTCAGTAATCCCTCTACCTATCACTCCATCACTTATACTTGAAAACCCATATATACCCTCTGATACTTTCCCCTCTAAACCTCCCTAGTTACCTCACTGCTGCTACACTTGCAGTTCTCTGTGCACAGCAATGTGCACCAATCTAACCACTGTATCCCTCAGTTGTGATACTGATGTACTGGTTTTATGTTGCCGCTACAACCGCTACTTGTCTTCCTGCTCAGGTCTAAACAGTCTGATACTGTTATTACTGTATCACTTCATTACTGCCATTAAACCCGATGTCACGCCCCAGTCCCAAAAATAGGTAGGACTAGGACACGTAAGCATGCCAGCCGCATGGATATGATAACTCCAATATATGGAAACCAAATCCACACGTACGCTGTAATATGAATATCAAGTCCACAAGTGGTATAAAATGTATCACAAGTCACAGGGTATAATCTAAATGTCATCCACAAAAATCAGATATAAATAATAACCAGCATCTATATAACTAGATCTCAACATAAATATCTAAGGATGATAGTTGGATGGAAACAAATCCACTACCAACTCGAATAGAAAAGTACAACACAACAAATATAATATAGGAATACCAGCTAACGACCATAGGCTCGAAGAGAAGACATCCTCGCAACACAAGTAATCATCCAAATCTGCGCTCCTGCAATTACTCAAAAACAGATACACTTGGCAGAGGACCAGGTCCTCAGAGGGACGTAACAAGATACAGAAAATATGAGCCAATTTGAATACAGTAAACATGCATATTATTTAAAAATAGATAAGTATGCTGTACATGATAATTTATATGAATGCAAATGAGGACAACTTTTTGACGTATGGGGTAGGCTACTCGATCTAATCCTCACAACCTCACGCTCGTCAGTGGACATCATCAGCCGACATACCGCGGGGGTAGCGACCCTCGGACTCCATCAATCGACATACCGCGGGGGTAGCGACCATCGGACACGACCCACCATAGTGCGTGCTAGTGACTACGGTGTTACCAGAGTGGTTAAAAGCCCATACACCTAATTATTGTCCTCTATGATCCTAAGTGCCATGTGTGTGTCAACATATCTAATACATAATAATGACTGAAAGAAAACTACACATGCAAGAATAAACAGAAATACAATAAATATACAGAAATATACTAAGCATGCAAAATACTGTAAGCAATTTGGCAAGGTATCTTGCCTGGGGTCCTGCTGTTGGTATGAATCAGAGTCCAAGTCACAGTCCAAATAGCCTATATATTACAAATTTATCACGTCAAAAGATAATTTATTTTAATTTATTTAATTCGGGAATAATTACTCTAAAATTCTATTTTAATCTTATTATTCTGATTTTTATGTTAATTCCTAAATTTTGCCCAAAGAAACTGAATTTTATCAACTCGAGACTCATGGCACGCAAATCGAGGCGATCTGTTGACCGAAAAGTCAACCAACACAAACTCAACTTTCATGCATGATTTCCTGTAGATTTCAGCGTAAAAATATATGCTAGAATTTATGGCTCATCCGAATTCAAATTCGTTTGAGAATTATGGCACATACAAATTTTGTATTGTGCACCGATGGTTAAATTCTAACCTAGAAGTTCTACAGAATTAACAGTATATAAATACTTTGAATTAAATTATGATAAAAACATATGTCAATTATCTCGACATTATCTTTCCAAAACTTTAAACGGTTCATAATTCTGATTCGTGGTTCTCCCGAAATCGTAAAAATATTAAAACACGTCTATTTTCGGACATGCTGTGCTCTACGAATTTTCCAGAATTTAATACTCATAATTTTGTAAAAAAAATTATATAATCAGAAATCTAACCTCAATATCTTTCTAACGCAAGAAACTAGGCCTCGTTTGGAGTCCGAAGCTATGCGCAATGGCTTGTGGAAGATGAAGGAACCCTAGATGGCAATTCTCCAAAATCTCTCTCTCTAAGATAATGGGATAATCAAGGTTATAATAATATATATATATAGGGATGTACCTGCGGCTGAATGGATATTTATAGGCTGACACGTGTCAGAATCTGATTGGATGGTTTTTGTTATATTATTTATTTTTAATTTGCCTTTATCAAAACATTATTTAAGTCATTTTAAATCTAAATAACTCCAAATAAATATTAAAAATAATCATAAAAATCTGGAAAAATTACATAAAATATATTTTGAACCTATAAACCCTAAAAAAATATTTGGGACAATTTTATATTCATAAGTTTACTACTATAATTAGGAGAAGCTCTAAACATTAGTTTTATCCATTTAATTAAAAATAAATACTGACATTATTCCAAAAAATTTGAAATAATTCCAGAAAATATATAATAATATTATAAACCCTAAAAAATAACGTGGATCCATTCTATATTCCTGAGCTTGCACAATAAATTTTACAAATCCTAAAAATTAGTGATTAGTCTAAATAACTCCCAATAAATACTAAAAGTATTCAGAAAATTACCAGGAAATTCTAGAAAATATATTTGACTATTTAGAGCCTAAAATAAAATTTTGGAATATTTTTAATTAAGTTTGAACATAAAATAAATTCTTCAAAGTCCTAGAAAATTAGTGTTACTAGTTTTTAATTAACTAAAAATTATGAAAAAATCTCAATAATCTAAAATAGCCTAAAAATAATTCTAAATAAATATTTATATAAGTAAATATACTAAAAAAATTTATTTTCTAATTAACTAAGAGAATACTCTAAATAAATTCAACATCTATAATAAATATAATAATATAAAATATACACAAAATACCTATTTTTGGGTGAGGGAGTTTACAATCTACCCAACTTAAAACAATTTCGTCCTCAAAATTAAAATAAGGCATAATTTGTTAAATCCTTCACATTCGTACATAAGGTACGTCAATCGCAATCTCTTCCAAAAATTTAAATAATAAAATATATTCAAATCTATCGCGATCACTTCAAAATTAAGATAACCACTGTTTAAATTAAAATTTAACCTGTCGTAATCTCTTCTCGATTTTTTTAAATAATCAACATTCAAATCTAACTCAAGTCTATATGACATCCCACATCAAAATTTATATCACCATTTTCAACTATCATAATCTCCTCTAGACTTTGAACAACAAACAATTCTAATCAAATCTTATTCCTATTCTCAAATTAAAAATTTTGTACTCTTCAAATATTTAAACTCAATTTACATCCTCAATATTTCAAATAGGTGACCCAACAATCAAAATTGAACTTTTAATTCAAATCATCAAATTGTAAAATTTAAATCTAATTCACCAATTGTTCAAGTCTAAAATTCTATATTTATCCTCAAAATTTAAATCGATGATTCATCCTTCAATATTCAAAATTTAAATCATGTGCTCAAAGTATAAATATTTGGTCCACAATATCAAGATTTTAAAATTCGTTAAATCCTCATTATCTTAATCCTTCTTTTAAAATTTCTCAAAATTAAAATGACTTGAATCTCCCAATCTAATCTTACTTGATCACAATCTAAAAGAAATTCCTCTCAAGTTGGCAATGCACTGCTACCCAACTTAGAATTTTACCCATCTATCACAGAAGGCTATATACTTTAAGAAAAATATTCCTTAATTTATTTACTCATGTCATTCAATCCTCAAAACTTCAACGCCGATTATATCATATATGATATGTCCTTAATTACAAAAGAATAATCCTCAAGTATGTGATCGGCCTACGGAGTATATCTAGTACTCTCTGTGTATCAAACTTATACCAAGCACGAGCTTTCGTCTTTCCGAAATAAGGGAAGACGGAGATCAATAATAAAGAGTTCAAGGGAGAGGTAATAGAATAGAAGTATCGGGATCAAGGCATTTAAGGAATTCAAATAGGAATTGTCAAAGCAGTTGTGGATTGAAATCCTATTTTGGTAATTCTTTGTTCGTATGCTCGTATTAGTACAGTTATGTAACCGATACGATCCGCTCAGACATATCTAGGGGCAAGTATATTCGTCTACCAATCACTACATATCTCAATCCACGTAAAGTAGTATTACGAAGGGCGAATCAAGCGCATTAAGGTTAGCTAGACCTTAATACACTGATTCTGAAATGTATTAGTAGGCGTCCCCAATAATACATATCTCATGATCAAGCTTGATAAAAGAGTAAGCTTGCAAAAATAGGCTATAATAGCAGCATAAGTCAAGGTAGTGCAGCAAATATAAGTACGCTAGATGATGATGAAAGGAGATACAAATTAATTCAAGTTCACAAAATAAAACAACTAAGCAACAATAATAAAAGACTCTACAATCCCTACAGTTATCATACAACCTCCTTGTCTATGTCGCTAGTCGACCAAATGTGGACAAGGACCTCTAACTTCTATTGTCTGAATAACCACTGTCGTCTTATGCTAGTATACAATAAATGTTGTTCAATCACACTTCAATAATAGGTCAAAAGACTATGTGATACTAGGTTGTGAGGTATACTACCCAACTTAAAACAGTAAACTAATACTGTGACAGTCTTAAGGGTATCGTAGAAGCTCCTGTTAAGGTCTTCGAGAAGGGGTCTTGGTACTTATTAGGGTATCCTCTTATATTACATAGGTCATGGTCGTCTTAACTCTTAGTCATAGTGCAAGTGTCAATAGTAAGAATGGGACAGTTACTGGCCTCAAGGGAAAGGGAATATAACTCGTATTGAGGTGTGGTACAAGTTACGCAATTTAAAACTAAGGGATAAGCACCAGGTCTCAATCTACAAGAATAACTTAACTATCAAGTTCTAACTACTAAGCACACAATTTTAAAATTCAAGATTACAACTATAATCCTAGCAAACTATGTGTCCTTAACAAAGAAATAAATTACTTGGCCTACTATCAGAAGTGTCAGGTGGCACGAGTTGAAAGATAAAGAAAAGAAGAACGTAATTTTGGTCGTCGCACAATTAGCGAACGCTATGGTCACAGGGGAACAATATATAAAAATAGAGGGGCTCTAGATAGCATCATGGTTTTTCAAGGGAAAGGGGTATGCTAGTCTCTGTGTTTGAGGTATGATTAGGAAAATATTCTATGCATTGCTCTTGGCTTTCTAAGGTACTGTCTGCTTATCTCAAGACAAGAATCTAAATTTATGGTTCTTCAATACTCATCTAACGACGTGGGTTAGGTTCAGTCCTAATATTCACTTTGGTTTTCTATTGGTTTCTCAATGCTAGGGGCAACCATAATGGTAAACTTCTAACTAACTCTAGTAGTGTCTATACTACTCTCAAGTCCTCATAACACATCAGGGGGTAATGGTAAACCAATTCTAGAGATAAAGAATTCTAGGGTTCACTAGACATCCTAAACTTAGTGGTGTGTCAGCACTCTAGTTGTACTCTTAATAGGAAGGTTACCCTACTTATCATCTAACAACAGAAACTTCTATATTCTAGGAGAGACTATACTAAAGGAACTATTATGGGAGTACAGGAATCAAGCAGGATGCAATTATTCAAATAGAATAGATTAGAAGAAAGATGAGTCATAGTCAACTGTGGATGAGATCCTATACTCTAGTCCTAGGTGCAGGCTTGTTCGGTACAGTAACGTAACCGAGACAATATGCTCTCGACCTGTATGGGCCACCACAAAAACATGTCACATCCCAGTCCCAAAAATAAGTAGGACTAGGACACGTAAGCATGCCAGCCGCATGGATATGGCAACTTCAATATATGGAAACCAAATCCACACGTACGCTGTAATATGAATATCAAGTCCACAAGTGGTATAAAATGTATCACAAGTCACAGGGTATAATCTAAATCTCATCCGCGAAAATCAGATATAAATAATAACTAGTATCTATATAACTAGATCTCAACATAAATATCTAAGGATGATAGTTGGATGGAAACAAATCCACTACCAACTCGAATGGAAAAGTATAACACAACAAATACAATATAGGAATACCAGCTAACGACCATTGGCTCGAAGAGAAGACATCCTCGCAACACAAGTAATCATCCAAATCTGTGCTCCTGTAATTACTAAAGAACAGATACACCTGGCAGAGGACCAGGTCCTCAGAGGGACGTAACAAGATACAGAAAATACGAGCCAATTTGAATACAGTAAACATGCATATTATTTGAAAATAGATAAGTACGCTATACAGGACAATCTATATGAATGCAAATGAGGACAACTTTTCGATGTATGGGCAAGGGTAGGCTATTCGATCTAATCCTCACAAACTCACGCTCGTCAGTGGACATCATCAGCCGACATACCGCGGGGGTAGCGACCCTCGGACTCCATCAATCGACATACCGCGGGGATAGCGACCATCGGACACGACCCACCATAGTGCGTGCTAGTGACTACGGTGTTACCAGAGTGGTTAAAATCCCATACGCCTAATGATTGTCCTCTATGATCCTAAGTGCCATGTGTGTGTCAACATATCTAATACATAGTAATGACTGAAAGAAAACTACACATGCAAGAATAAACAGAAATGTAATAAAATATAGAAATATACTAAGCATGCAAAATACTGTAAGCAATTTAGCAAGGTATCTTGCCTGGGGTCCTGCTGCTGGTATGAATCGGAGTCCAAGTCACAGTCCAAATAGCCTATGTATTACAAATTTATCACGTCAAAAGATAATTTATTTTAATTTATTTAATTCTGGAATAATTACTCTAAAATCCTATTTTAATCTTATTATTCTGATTTTTATGTTAATTCCTAAATTTTGTCCAAAGAAACTGAATTTATCAACTCGAGACTCATGGCACGCAAATCGAGGCGATCTGTTGACCGAAAAGTCAACCGACACAAACTCAAATTTTATGCATGATTTCCTGTAGATTTCAACGTCAAAAATATGCTGGAATTTATGGCTCGTCCGAATTCAAATTCGTTTGGGAATTATGGCACATACAAATTTTGTATTATGCACCGATGGTTAAATTCTAACCTAGAAGTTCTACAGAATTAACAGTATATAAATACTTCAAATTAAATTCTGGGAAAAACATATGTCAATTATCTAGACATTAGCTTTCCAAAACTTTAAACGGTTCATGATTCTGATTCATGGTTCTTCCGAAATCGCGTAAATATTGAAACACGTCTATTTTCGGACATACTGTGCTCTACGAATTTTTCAGAATTTAATACTCATAATTTTATAAAACAAATTATATAATCAGAAATCTAACCTCAATATCTTTCTAACGCAAGAAACTAGACCTCATTTGGAGTCCGGAGCTATGCGCAATGGCTTGTGGAAGGTGAAGGAACCCTAGATGGTAATTCTCTAAAATCTCTCCCTCTAAGATAATGGGATAATTAGGGTTATAATAATATATATATATATATAGGGATGTACCTGCGGCTGAATAGATATTTATAGGCTGACACGTGTCAGAATCTGATTGGATGGTTTTTGTTATATTATTTGTTTTTGATTTGCCTTTATCAAAACATTATTTAAGTCATTTTAAATCTAAATAACTCCAAATAAATATTAAAAATAATCATAAAAATTTGGAAAAATGAAATAAAATATATTTTGAACCTATAAACCCTAAAAGAATATTTGGGATAATTTTATATTCATAAGTTTACTACTATAATTAGGAGAAGCTCTAAACATTAGTTTTATCCATTTAACTAAAAATAAATACTAACATTATTCCAAAAATTCTGAAATAATTCCAGAAAATATATAATAATATTATAAACCCTAAAAAATAATGTGGGTCCATTCTATATTCCTGGGCTTGCACAATAAATTCTACAAGTCCTAAAAATTAGTTATTAGTCTAAATAACTCCCAATAAATAGTAAAAGTATTCAGAAAATTCTCAGAAAATTCTAGAAAATATATTTGACTATTTAGAGCCTAAAATAAAATTTTAGAATATTTTTAATTAAGTTTGAACATAAAATAAAATTTTTAAAGTCCTAGAAAATTAGTGTTACTAGTTTTTAATTAACTAAAAATTATGGAAAAATCACAATAATCTAAAATAGCCTAAAAATAATTCTAAATAAATATTTATATAAGTAAATATACTAAAAAAATTTATTTTCTAATTAACTAAGAGAATACTCTAAATAAATTCAACATCTATAATAAATATAATAATATAAAATATACACAAAATACCTATTTTTGGGTGAGGGAGTTTACACCCTACCCCCAACTCTATTCTCCAATTGATAATGCTAACACTTTGTTTCCAGGTCTGAAACAGACCCCCCAACTCTACTTCACCTCCTTGCTACTGACATGAACTTCAACTGTTATAACCTGACCACAACTTTCTCGACCACACACACAAGTCACAATTCCCATATATATATATATATATATATATATATATATATATATATATATATATATATATATATATATATATATATATATATATATATTCAAACAAACACCTAGTGTGCACCACACTATGACAACACCAATACACACCAAAACTATCATGATACACTCCCCAATCTTTATGACAAAGCCCTTAATACTTTATTAAATTTACAAATACATATTAAATATAACTATTGGTAACTATTATAATTAGTTATGATGAGGAAATAGAGAAAATACCTCATTATCACAAAAACCCCTAAATATGCACACAATACCATGAAGAAAACACTATGAAAACTAATAGAGAGTCATTCTCTCCCCTTGTGGGCATTCATAAACCATGGTTGGGTTCCTAATGGTCCACAAAATAATGAAAAGAGAATTTAAAAGAAAGGTTTCAGAATTTTACCTCTTGGGAGATGGATTTCCAATACAAAACCAAGGATTCCCTGTGCAAGCTTCTTCTTCTCCATTTCTCCTTGAAACCTAAGATTCTAGGCTTCTTAGATGAGGGAAATGAGAGAGATTGGGGTTTGATTTTCTAATATTTGGTGGAGGAATGAGGGATTTTGGAGAAGAACTCAATCTAGGATTTTATGAACATTAAATGGAGCTTGAGGGAGGCTCCCCCCCTCTCCTATATAGAGTCGGCCAAGTGACCTAGGTTTAGCTAATGCATAATATCCAATATGCCCTCTATGGTTGTCATGAAGATTATTTGATTAGTGAGATTTTCATATTCTAATGAGGGGTTTAACTAGTTTCTAATTAATGAAGAAAAATGACTAGTTCATCCAAAATGACTAGTCTAAGGTTGAGTCTGATGGTCACATCAAGTCTAGCCCACTAACCCATATTATTAATAACAATAATATATATATACCATAAATATTATATAAATTATAAACAATACATATACAACTATTACAAATGACAAAAATGCCCCTATCTTAAAATTTTGGTAGTGACAGTGGTGGGGCACATGGGTACCATGTGGAGATATTTTATTAGGAGAAAAAAGAATTAACTCCTCAATGAAAGCTTTGAAGATTTTTGTCATGCTCTTGGATATTATTCCATAGGAGTTAAGCCCCCAAGGGGCTTAGTGACTCAGACTCAGACTCGGACTCGGACTCAGACTCAAACTCGGGCTCAGACTCAGACTCGGGCACAAGGGCACAAAGTGGCACTTTATTGGCACACTTTGCTCTTAACATGTCAGCATCATCGCAAGGCGCTTGTGCACTTTTGTTGCGTTCATGTGCTAGTTTTATGCAAGGGTTGCATGCGTGTGTTGCATGAACGGGCACTGAGCGGGTGATGAATGGGCTCTGAGTGGGCTATGCATTGGGATGCGATTGTGGGATATCAATTTTGTATATTAGTTTTTTAGTCTCACATCAGAAAGAAGAGGAGGATGGGCTTCCATCATTCCCTATATAAAAAGCCCTCTAGCCTCCTTTTGAGACACACCAAAAATTATGAAAGAGGAGTCCATTCGAGTCACACAAAGAGGTGACTACGAGCGTTCCATAAGTTCTCTTGTGAACTTGCTGGCTCCTGGGAGCATATCGTCGATATAAGATGAATCTTGTTTTAAGCAACAGTGATCTTCACTGCCCTAGCAAGAATAATTTTATTCTGTCTTCTTCTTATTTTTCTTCTTTGTTCGTTCTATCTGATTATAACTGCATTTTGCAAGGAAGAACGAATGCTATTTTTTTTTTGGTTCTTGTTCTATCTCAATTGCAACTGTGTTTGCAAGAAAGAATAATGCTTATTTCTGCCAGTTGGTTTCTGGAGTTGGCACTCATCTTGAGCTTAGATCTCAGTTCAGGAAGATCTTGTACTATCCTAACAAGCTCGTTCAGAATTTTATTGCTACATTCCTAACAAGCTCGTTCGGAGTTTTGTTTTGGCATCTATTCAATCTATCTAAAGATCCGTCTCAGGGAATAACACTTTGGAACCTGTAGTGGCAACTGAGAGCAGATCGTCGATAAAGGACAAATCTTGCTTTAAGCAACAGTGGTCTTCATCACCCCAGAAAGAATAATTTTATTCTGTCTTCTTCTTATTTATTTTCTTTGTTCGTTCTGTCTGATTGCAACTGCATTTTACAAGGAAGAACAAAGGTTTTTTTTTTGGGTTCTTATTCTATCTCAATTGCAACTGTATTTACAAGAAAGAATAATACTTGTTTCTGCCAGTTGATTTCTGGAGTTGGCACTCGTCTTGAGTTTAGATCTCCATTCAGGAAGATCTTGTACCATCTTAATAAGCTCGTTCAGAGTTTTGTTGCTACCTTCCTAACAAGCTCGTTCAGAGTTTTGTTTTTGGCATCTGTTCAATCCATCTGAAGATCTGTCTCTGGGAATAACACTTCAGAACCTGTAGTGCCCCGCTCCCAGTCGGGGGTAATATATTAAAAATTCTATCAGTATCTGTTGATAGGCACAGATTGAATTAAGACCATTTATATCTTTGGATTGACTTCTTCGAAATTAAGTCCTAAATGCAGTGAATCGTGTCTTGGAGAAGAAATTATTTGTTTTTGCTGATGCTTTCATTGTTGGTTTTATAAATTCATTTTCGTGGATGTTTTCAATTGATTTTATTGTTTGCCTTTATCGATTGATGCTTTCATATCAAATTATATGAGAAAGAGAGAAGAAGAGTATTGATCTTCTACTGGTGCAAATGTAGGTGACCGCGTATGCATAGTTTGATCGAAGCATTAAAGTTAGGAAATCAAGAAACTTAATATTTACTAATTTTTAATAATAGAAAGTTCGGGGAGGGGTCATACATCCTAACTACCTTAGAAAAGTTTCGTCCTCGAAATTCAAGGTAGGCATATGTAAACAAAAGAATAGGGCCAAATGAGAGGTGGTGGCTAAAATATAATTAAAATGATGGACAATCCAATTAATAAATATTCTCGAAACAAGAGAGCACGAAATAATTTCAATAGGGGATGAAGGATACGTAACCCAAGATGATTGGTGGGTGTTTGATGTGTTCAATAGCATACCACAACCTTCTGAATGCTCAAATAGTCTCGAACCATAGATGATCATCCCGACTCAAGGTGACGCTCCAAGATATCAATCGATCTTTACGTCTCTTCACCATGGATGATCAATATATACTCTATAAGGGTATTGCTATTATAAACTAAGGCATGCGTCTAACATATATAAATAAATATGCCACTATGATCACATATAACTATAACTAATATATGATAATACTATATCTTAATCTAGTTTGCACCTGGTGGTGTATGTGTCTTCTCAGCTGTCATAGAAAACGTATGGCTGTATTTGCACTCTGATCTGCTGATACTGGCCGACTGAAAGTAGTCCTTTCGCATACCTCCCAGTGCTAGCGGTATGTCTGCTTAATCTCCAAGGTACGGCACTAGGTGCTGGTAGAACTGGTCGGTATCGCAACTGTGTTGCAAGTCGTGGTTATAGGTAATCTCGAGCATAATGCTGGTGGACCCATACTTCAAGTACTGGCCCAATTTTTGATGGCACTCTCTTTGAACATGTCCTCTCCTGTCACAGAACTGGTAGGTCAGGATACCCTGGATCTGGTATGGTGCTGCTCTATGCAGAGGATGCACTATGGGACGTCTTTCTGGTCCTCCTGGGCTAGTCGAGTCGGTGTGTTTATTGGAAAATGATGCCTCTGTTGTGGTGTTCGCTCCTTGTTGATTGCTTCTTGGGTTCTTACTTCAGTTAATACTGCAATATGTGATCCTCGATTGAGAGCTAGTGTATCTCCGGAGGCCATGGTTAACCCATGATAGGAATCTTCGAGCCTTCTCTATCTCGGTCAAAAACAGGACGGTAACAAATTGGCTCAATCAGCTAAACTCTATATCGTACTCGTCTACTGTCATACTCCCCTGTCTGACATGAAAAAAACTAGCCATAGAGAGCATCTCTGATTGTAGCAAAAAAGTACTTCATATTGAAGAGTTCAACAAGCTCATCCCAAGTCTAATTTGTGCCCAAACTACTATCCATCGATTCCCATCAGTGATGTGCATTACCCTCAACCTGGGTCTAAACTGATGTCATCCATAAGTTGGTGGGCAACTATGACACACAAGTATTTTCTTCGTGCTCATGAGCCATGAAGTAATCTCCTTGAGGTTCTCAATGCCCTTAAAAATCTTCAGGTTCATCTAGCAGAACCCCTTGATGCTTCGTACAATAGGTTGTTGTACTGGTACCGATATCGGTGCTGGTGTTGGTTCTCTGTCTAGGGCAGTTACCAAGGACTTTCTAAGGACATTTATCTGATGTCATTGCGCTTGCATCATTGTCACTGCCACATTTTCTAGGAAAGGGTATTTTGGTTATTTTATAATTAATTAAATATTGTGCATATTGAATATTTATTTATTGTATTATTTATTTATTGTTAGATGTTAGATTTTATTTTAGACTTATTTTAGTGGACCTAACTAGTTTAGATTAGATCCATGGACCAACATTTAATTCTAGTTAGAATTGAGCCCAATAGTAAGCCCATTCATTAGGAGGATGAATTAATTAGTTAAACCAATTAGACTGAACCTTCCCTCCTTAATTAATTCCTTCATGACAAGCCCCAAGGAATATTATGGATATTTTATAGTATCTTAGGGGAGGGGGTAGAGGCCGGCCATATTTGGAGTGGAGAGAGACTCTCTCTCTCTCTTTTCATTTTTTATCCCAAATCTAGATCTAAATTTTTCCTCTTCCAAATTCCTTTATCCCTACACTAATTCCTACCCATATTTCTTCCCAATTTCTTTCCTATTCATCATTGAAGGCTATTAAAATAAGGAGGAAGCAAGGATCTACAAGGAGGAGCAAGGATCTACAAGTTGAAGGCTCTTGACACTCATTTGGAGAATTTTATTAGGAATCCATCTTTCAATAGGTACAATTCAGTTTTTCCTCTCTAATTAGACTCTAAATCTATAATTTAATCATTATAAATCCTCTCATATACTAAGGCTACCTATAGGAATTGGAATTAGGTTTATATGAGGCATATGAAGAAAGTTATGTGGTATTTGTATCAATTTTGGGAGAATTCCGAGATTAGCACATCTTGTGTTTGTCAATAGGTCAATTAGACCAAATTGATGTGTTTAATTGTGTATGACTAGTGTCGTATCCATAATTGGATACATGTAGGTCGTATCCCAATAATTTGGCGATACTGATTGATTTGGGGATTTTCTTTCGACACAGGAGTTTGAGCATGTCACATTTTGACACGGGCACGTAGACAAATAGCTAATACTTTGTGTTGCTTCTAATTATAATTTTATACTTGCTTGTGTCCTTTAGGATACGTTTGGTGGTATGGTGGAGCCGTATCGCAAGCGTATCATAGATTGAGTGTGATACGGGTGCAGTACACTCTACGTATTTGTTTCCTTGTATTTTAATTCAATTTACCTTTGTTATAGCTATTAGAGTATTATAATTATTATATGATATATATGTATATATATAATTATGTGTATGCTCTATATTTTATTTTGATGTGTTGGTGGTCAATGAGAGAATAGGAGAGTGCATGTGCATCATTAGTGTGGGTATGCGGTAACATATATATATATATATATATATATATATATATATATATATATATATATATATATATATATATGTGTGTGTGTGTGTGTGTGTGTGTGTGTGTGTGTGTGAGTGAGTGAGTGTATGTGTGTATAAATGTGTGCATATGAGCTAGGGGGCAATAAGCAGGCAGGAGAAACAACAGCAGAAATAGCGAGAAGCAGCAGCAGAAACAACAAGAAGCAGCAAGAAGTAGCAGCAGAAGCAGTAAGCTGCAGCAGCAACAGCAACATAAGCAATAAGCAGCAGCAGCGATAAGCAAAAGCAGTAGCAATAAGCAGCAGTAGTTTGAGTGCTTAGAAATTAAGTTGTAGATAAGTTAAGCTAGTTAATAAGCTAAGTTAGTTTATATTGATAAGTTAGTTATGTATATATTGTTAGTGAGTTAAGTATATATATATATATATACTCCTCCGGGCGCCTCAATTATGATTGATCTGAAGCACTAATTAGCATTGGTTAGTATTATTTCTAGTTTATTTTGAGTTACACCAAGGTAATGAGAGTTGAGGTATCTTGGGTATGGGTATTGAATATCCGATGGGTATGTTAGTTATGTTAGTTGCTATAGTATTGTTATAAGTTTAAATGCATAGTGTATAGTGAGGTATGTTGGTTAGTTAGCTAATGTTAGATATTGGATTACCTTGTGATACCAAGGTAATGTCATGGTATTGGTTTATACTCAAGGTATTGAGTTTGTATATCAAGATGGGTGTGTAGGTGGCGTGATACCGTATTTGGTTCAAAGCCAAGGTATCCACTTAGCATTAGTTTGGCTAGGAGTACTATATATTTTGTCTTGTATATATATAATATAGTATTTTCATATCTAATAACTCACGTATCTTATGATACGGTATTTTGTTGGTATCCTAGTATCCTAGCATAGCTAGTATTGCCTAGTTACATAGTGTATAGACCCAATATCCTAGATATGGACTCATACAACCTAGAAATAGCTAGTTTGACCTAGAGTTGACCTAGTTTGACTATTTTGACTTAGAAATGGCTTTATGACCTAGAATTGAACTAGTTTAACTTATTTTTATTCTAAAATATTGTATTGATACAATATACCATATATAGGTCTGTGTGAAACCAGCTTAGGCATCGAAAGACACACCTTGCTCAGGACCTCAGACGAGTATATTTTTCTGTTAGTTTTTATTTTATAATAGTATATATATCTCATGTTCTAGAACTGTATACTTGATTCTGACACAGTGGTTTCACGGACTGGTACTACATAGATCCTGTTAGGAGATGTTATCCCTTACCATGTTCAGTGGATACTTCTTCACATATATTTTATCTTGTGTATCGAGTATTAATTTAGTGTACTTCGTGTTCACACACTGCTCGTGTTCAGTGTGCTCATATTCGTGTACACACACTGCTCATATTCAGTGTACCCATATTCATGTTCGTAACGTGTCGTGATTGGATCCATTGGTATTGGTTGGGGATGGAAGAATATGAGTTGATTATGTGATCAAGCCCTAGTGTATTCGTGTACATGTCGATTACATACCACACGTGTAATCGAGTTACCATATTGTATTCGTGTTCAACCTAAATTGATCGCATAATAAACTTGTATTCCATGGCACATTAGTTAGATTTTAGTTATTTTCATTATATTACAGATATTCTATTGCATGTTCTTTATTCTAGTACATTACATGTTCACTCTAGTTTATTTCATTCTGTTGTTTAGTTATCTTGTATTCTTTTCTATTATCTGTTATATATACTCGATTATGTATTTGAAATTGCTTTTAGATGTATGTACTTCACTCCAATCCTGACTGGATTTTTTTTTTTGATGATTGGCTCGTAGACCAGTGTCCCACTTACTATGGACCGCAGGACGACGTTCCAATAGAGGATACTCATTTAGAGCAGGAGGACTTAGTACCAGAGCCTAAGGAGGTTTAGATTATTGTTAGACTTGTATTAGACTTTTATTGAGGTTATTGGTATGTATATATTATTTGAGTCTTGTGGAGGTATTGTGACTCTTTCTTTCGTTATTCTGTCTCGTGCTTTATCTTCCTTAGTTTGCATTATGATTGAGTATAGTTTACATTTATCAGATACCATATTGTTCTTACGTTTGGAGTTGAGAGGATTGATATGTACCATATATATATTGTTTGGGATGTTTAGATAGTAGAGTTTGTGAGATGTTAGATAGTATAGAAGACCGAGACAGCGTTCAACTACCGATGCTACGGCGTAGGCTGGACGTACCCAAGTACTCGTGCCCTATACCGGATACGGGTCTTGACATGGATAGAGATATCACTTTCCGTTTCTGGTATACATATTTGGAACATATTTTTATTTTAGTATGGTTGCATGTGCATGGAGACTAGACCCATTCTTTGGTTTAACCTTGTCCATGATTTATTTTGTGGGTTGGTTCAAGTCATGAGAACCATTGGTTCAACCCTCAACCCTATCATATATATAACCCAATATTTCTCTCTCTCTCTCTTTTTCTCTCTCTCTCTCTCTCTCTCTCTCTCTCTCTCTCTTCACTTCTTCATTTCTTTCTCTCTTTAGTTTTCTCTACCCCATTTTAATAGGCAAGTACACCTTGCATGAGAAATGGAGAAATCTTCCATATTATTATTTTATTATGTTTGTTATATATTTCTAAGCACTTTTAGTTCTTGGAGTTTTCTGTTTTGATGGACAGTTTTGAGTAGATCTAAATTTCTAACTTAGGATTTCATAGATTTTATGAGTTTTTCTTGCTTTTGATCTATTAAATATGTATTTTAGAAAACTAGTTTTTGCTACATGATAGAGCTTTTAATTTAGAGTATTTTGGCTTTTGGTTCACCCGATTTGGACTTAAAATGAGGATTTTATGGACAAAACTATATTTCAGTTTTGGAGCTTTCGCCATGGCCGAACTTGCTCTTTGGAGAAGACGAAGTCTTCATGCGGCCAGCGAGCTATGCGGCTAAGAGTGCTATGCGGTCCGAGAGGGTTATGCGGCCTGAACTCTTGCCGTATATTGACCAGTATGAGACCATCTTGTTGGACACATGACTACCATCACACAAGATTCTGGAGTTTATCCTTGAACTTCTTGTGTTTTCACTCGCTGAACGAATAAAAAATTTGCTAAGTCCAAGAGACCTCCATGCGGCATCGAACTCCATGCGGCACCGATACTTATGCGGCATTGGAGAGTATGTGACCACTATTTTCCTTGGAAGCATAAATATGAAATCGTGACACATGTTTCTATAGTTTTTGTCTTTTCTTTCTGATACACTTTAAGGCTTATCACATCTATCACTTTATGTCACATTACTAACACTTCATTCATTGTCGTCACTTCAACACTTGTCCCAAGGAGTAGACTTTAACACTGAGCATGTGGCCAAGACTTTTTATATGACCTGTGTCACGCCCCAGTCCCACAATACATAGGACTAGGAACACATAAGCATGTCAGTCGTATGTATATGGCAACTCCAATATATGGATACCATAATACACATATACGCTGTACTATGAATATAAACTCACATGTGGTATATATATGGTCACAAGTCACAGATATACTACATCTCATCCACACAACAAGTCACAAAAAGGAAATAACTAAACTAGAATAATGAGTCTGAATAATCCAAAACTAATAGTCGGTGGAGACAAATCCACTACCAATGACTATATCAATACTAAAATGAGGAAGAAGGGTAAATCTCTAATATAAATAAGATGATGATAGAAGTGTATCAGCGAAGCGATCCCTCGCTAGAGATAATCAAAGATGCTCAGAAGGTAAGACCTCCTCGGAAGAGATAAGTAGTAAGTCCTGATCCGTGCTTCTGTGAATAGTCATGAACATCTACACCTGAAAAGGGACCAGGTCCTCAGAGGGACGTAACAAGATACATAGAAGCATGCCAATTTAAATACAGTAAACATGCATAATAGGTAGAAAATATGTAAGTACGTTGTACAAGATTATCTATATGAATGCATAATGAGGACAAATTTTCGACGTATGGGCATGGGTAGGCTACTCGATCTAAATCTCACAACTCACACACACGACAGCGATATCAGAAATTGACATACCGCGGGGGTAGCGACCAGCGTGACTCCAGAAATTGACATACCGTGGGAGTAGCGATCAGCGCGACACACTACCGTAGTGCGTGCTAGATACTACGGTTTACCAGAGTGGTTATAGCCCATACGCCTACTGATTGTCCTCCCCTCCCATGATACTATGTGTCAAGTGTGTGTCAATATATATATAGTTTATAAATATGACTGAAAAAAACACACATGCAATGAACATATAAAAATATAATAAGCATACAAAGTACTGCAAACAATTTGGCAAGGGAGCTGCAAAGTGTAACGTCCAGGAGTCGAGCACACTGGATCAGAAACTACGGCCTCAGAATGAACGTCTCCGGATGCTGAAATAAACATCACCAACGTTCCCAGAATAAGCAAGATAGATAGAAAATACTACCCTTTCATCCAATTTGGATACAGGAGCAAAACGATAATTTTGGACCAAAGTGGGGTCCACATGTAGGCCACTTTGTACCGAAAAGTATGCCAGGGGTAAAGGTCTCTAAATAGAACAAAATTATAGGTCAAACAAACTCTAAATGTCAGTACGAACTCAACGGTACTTCTAATTTTGGATTTCGGTGAGCCGAACACAAATTCGCCCAAAAAGTCAACCGTGGGCCCACAAATAGGCAGCTTGGTCAACTATCTCAGAATTGTGTGAACTTGGATCACAGGACCAGCATGATACCACGAATCCAATGGAGCAAGTTTCGTCACATTCTGACGAGCGTACAATAATTGGTGCGGGGTTTTACAAAAGTCGCGATACGGAGAATTTTCACAGATACGGGTTGATTTCGATGCGAACACACGTCCAAATCAGTTTTCGTGAAAGTCCACACGTCAGGATATACCATGCACGCCTTTCGGTGCAATTGGTACGCGACGGGACGGTCCCGTTTGGCGGGGCGCGCTACGTATCACAAATTTTTATCATTTTAAAAATAGGTTTTTAGTGATTTTTAACCTAATTTAATTCAGCATACAACATCAAATAAAATAATATAAATGACAAAAAATAATCTAGGTTAGGTGGTCTTCACATAGCAAAAGGAATTTCTAAGTTTGGATCTCTGTGAGGTGAGATACGAGTCCGTAAATATTGATGGTTACAACAGTTTTTCTGAGAATAAAAGTGGTCCTTTTTCTCCAACTTGGTCTCAGTTTTTACCTAGGGTTACGCATCGTACGATGGAAACTAATCTACAGAATTTAGAGAGGGATAGGTGATGATCATACCGATGAAGATGGGGTCGAATTTGGTTGAGCGAGGAGGCAAAAATCAACACGTGAACAGAGCTTCGCTGTTGTGATTTTCTGCGTGGCGCGCGCGGGTCTCACGCGGCGAGCGGTGGGTGGTAGGCGGCGGTGCTGGGCTCCTCCGACGGCGGCTCAGGGTGATCGAGAGTAGGTTTAGGGTTAGGGTTTAGGGATGTGATGGTATATATATAAGAAGCAGGGGGGTCTCGTTCGCGCGGGTCTGGGGTTTGCAGCGGATGCTACTACTGCTGCTAGGATTTAAATAGCGGACCGGGGATGTTGCTAGCGGGTTGGGTTTTAAGTTGCTAATAGGTTTGGGTAGGATAGATAATGGGTTTGGGTTAAGTCCATTTAGATTTTCTTTTTCTTTTTCTTTTTCTTTTTCTTTTTCTTTTTCTTTTATTCTTTTTCTTATTCCTATTCTTTTCTAATTTCTTTTCTTTCTTTTCTATTTCATTTCTTATTCTTTTTCTAGTATTCATTTCTATTAATAACTTTATATATATATATATATATATATATATATATATATATATATATATATATATATATACATATATATATAATTCAAGGAATTTATTTTAGTGCATAAAATAAATCTATCAACCGTCCACATGGTCTCCTACATGAAAATAATTATGGAAAAATTATGGTTGCTCCATAAATCCTCTAAATGCACAATCACCTAGAAATAAAAATTCAATAAATTTTATTTCTTCTAATTAACTAATAAATACCATAAATAAATTAAATAATTAATATGGTTTTTAAAATTAGGGGTTTTACAACCTGACTTCATATACAGGCAGGATTTGTCATGCGGCCCTGACTTCATATTCGGCCAGGATTTGTCATACGACCATGACTTCATATGCGGTCTCGACTTCCTATGCGGCCTAGAGACCCATGCGGCCTTGCTTGCTTGATTGAATATTTCTTGTTCTTTCGTGACCCAATGTATATTAGTAATTGGACTCGAATACTGTATCCGTGCTGATACAACTATTGCCTAATAATTGTCTATGATTTAATGTGAGCTGAGGTACGACACATCGTTTCACATGTTAAGTGATTATATTTGGGTTGTCCTCTAAATTCCTGAACTTGTGATATTAAAATATATATATGTTTTTCCCAGCACATGCATAATAAGCGAGTCAACTACCAAAGCGTGGCTAAGATATTGATTGTCTGAATGTTGCATACACGCTCGGGTGAATCCAGATTTGACTTCCATGGATTTGAATCTAGCATGCCCGTACTTTGTATGACATCTTAAGAGAAATTCTCATGTGACCACGCCTTGAGATTTCAAACATAACATAGGGCTAATTAGGTAACTAAAAGTGGTAGTAACATTGGAGGGAACGGTATTATGAGATCATGCCAACAAACCTTCCTACAGAGATTCATTCTAAGTACGCTGTGGGCTGGCCACCACAGATACTGTATATCATTTGTCTTAGTGGAGTGCAGTATCTGACCTATTATTATGTCGAGCCATTATTTCACTATAGGAATATTGGAACCACTAATACACTATTTTTAGCACAGTGGCCCTACAAAAAACTGGTATATCTCATAAAAACATATTTTATTTATTTGTCTCAGTTAGCTCGTGTTCGGCACTGGCGTGATCTGAGGATTCCTTTTATGCATTATTTCTGAGATAACCTTAGACTCTACAAAATAGCAAGTCGTACAAATGATTGAGAGATATAGAGAAAATGGACTTGGTTGTGATTGTATTATTCGGTTAGTAGCCTAGGAAAATGGACTATCATAATGTGATGGTTCAACCCTTGTCCTTGTTTGGTTGTAGGGTTGGACTTTTGTGCTAGGATATGTCAGGGGCCTAAGTTATGACACTGAACCGATATATCATTATATATTTTTCTTGGATTTTTATTTCTCCATTTCGTGCTTCCTTTGTGGTACTTGCTATTTGGGGTCTAACCCCACTGGTTTTGCATGGCCAGGTTTCGAGCTAACACCCGGGCATCCAGCGTACCTTCTCCCTACTCATGGTGTGTACTAGGAACATGGTCGCAGGGGATAACGAGTGGGTTTTCTTCTTTTTTGCTCATCATTGAATATTTATTTCTCTTTTGGCGTTTAGCCACTGACACCTGTTAGCCGGCTCGTCTGGACATTAGTTTTATTACATGATTATATTAAATCAGACCCCAGCTGATCATTGTCATATACTTTTGTTACTCTTCCATCTCCTTATTTTGCATAGTTGATCTCCAGAATATTTTGAGAAACAATTTGGGATGCCTTATTGCTTTATTATATATGCTATATGCTTACTGTTTCTTGTTTGAATGATTGAGACAGAAGTTCTTGACCATAGGAGACTTGATTGTAGCATGCACCCCCTTGTTTTGTATAGCCGTGATCGTCGTACAACGTATAGTACCTTGTTCGGGGTAGCTGGCCATGTCCGTATCCGTATTCTGGTACTGGAGTATAACAGTCTGTGTCGTGTCAGCAAGAGGGAGATAGGGTTAGGGTTAGGGTTACTTGACTCTGTAATCAAGGAGGGGGATCATCGGGGCCGAGGGGGTCGTCAGGACTGAGGGGCGCCGGGACAGTGGGCCGAGGGGGTCGTCCACGCCGAGGGGTACCGGGGCAGGGGACCATTGTGGGTTGTCGGAGTCGAGAGGGGTTGGGGTCGTCGGAGCAGGGGGCCGAGAGGGGTCGCCGGAGTTGAGAGGGGTCGGGATCGCCGGGGCGGGGGGGGGGGGGGCGAGGGGTGCAGGAAGGAGAGGGGGAGATCGAGAGAATGGGGGAAAATAAAAAACGTAAAACCTATATTAACTTTTTAGCGACGTCTAAATTGAATGTCGCTAAATGTCTCTAATTGAAAAACTTTGCGACGTTATCGACGTTGTTAATTAAAAAATAAGCAACATCGATAAAAACGTCACTAAGGTTGCTAAATCAAAAAAATCAGCGACGTGTTAAAGAAGCTTATAATGATTATTCTTAAAAATATCTAAGTACAGTCGCTAAACATCGCCAACAGCGACGTGTGACGACGTTTATTTTTGGAGTCACTAAAGCTTTTAACATTAGCGACGTTTTATTACGATGTCGCTATTTTATCATACTTTTGTAGTGTCTGTAACAACCTGTTCCGTTCAAGCGAACATCCGATTCAAACGATGCAAGTGCAACGACCCGACCCGATTTGCTTAGCGAGAAGACTAGTTTGAGGCAAAGGATTCCAGACTTGGCCCTTCAGGAGTTCAGGCTTAGACTTTCAAAGGATCGCTCGGAGTATCATTCCACCGAGACGAATCATCACTAAGGTGGGTGGCTACAATAAACTTGTCTTTACTTAGCCAGCACACTTAAAATATTGACGATACATGCTAGTTGCTAGGTAAATCACCCCATGTATGCTAATAAAGAATACAACACATCTAGCTAAAGGAATAATCCCATCTTATATTGCTTGTGTTAGAACATGGAGATAAAATATGGCTTATATGGACCCTCACATGCTAACTTTGCTTCGTGCAAGTAGACTCCGCTATGCTTCGAGTAGATTATTATGGACCCTTCATAATGCACTATTTTACTTGTTTACACTGCTCGTCCCCTAGATTATGTCGCTCGATATGTCCCTGTACGGTTGCACTCCTCGCACTACCCCTTAGACCCGTGCAAACGTAAATGGCTTATGTTCTAAAATAGACTACACCGCTCGTTTTTTTATGCTTATGTTTCACACAAATGAAATGCTTGACTTCTTACATTATAACTTGTACTCGTTGCCTTGTTCTAATGCTTGTCACTTATATGCATGCCATAATTCATCGCACTTCCCTATCTGTGATTCGTTCAGTTGAGGAAGAAAGTCTATCAAGATGGTCATTCCGAACCAAGTATAAAACATTAAAAGTATTCGGGACCGTAAGGTCGTCAAGGCATTTTCTGAACTAGGGGACTGCATCAATGGATAGTTAAGCAAGATAACATCACAACATCTCTAAAAAATCAATACTCGTCCTGTATTGAGTCTGACGGCTCGGGAAGTCAATATTGTACTGACTGAACCTGAATATGTAACTGTATCTGTACCTGCGAGAATATGGAAAACTTGAGGATACACATGGTCACGGACAACTTGTGCACAAGGTGGGTTTTTGAATCCAGTTCTGCGGACGGTCGTCGGGGCACTGGGGCCGATCCGATCTAAACAGAGTAGTCTGGTAGTCGTCTGTTATAGGCGGAATGGGTGCAATGCCACTTGTATCTTGCTTGCACACCATCTTTGCCTCGAGACTACACTGTCCTTTATGGCATCATGCTAATGACCTTCTGTCATATAGATTAAGTTGGTTCGATTACGGCAACCCGCGTGCGAGTTATTGTATTGTAGGTGATTGCTCTGATTAATACACATGTACCTATAACTATATCTGAATACCTGAGAATCTAATACAATGCATCTTAGTAATCTGTATAATTCGTGCTCCTGAAATAAAATCTCGCTCACGACACTTGCGTTTGCTTATGCTATTGCCCTGGATTTTATTATATATGTTCGTGCTTGGTTTAACTTGGTTTGCCTTGGATAAGGAAGGATAAATAAAAAGTTGGTAAGTCTCGTCGTGTTACTCTTATACCGTACGGCGCACTGCCACACGAGTTAGGCTATTCATTATGTCATAAAATTGATACTATGGCAAGATTATAAAGATAAGTTAATAGTTGATGCACGAAACCTATATAATATGTTTAGATTTGTCGAGCGGGCGAGAATCCTCCCCACCAGTGCATGCATGTACTGATAACCCACCCAATTGCTTGCAAGGTGCGGGAGAACCTCGTTCGGTGTAGAAACCCCCTTCGTATGAACTAAGGCATGGAGTTCACTCTGGAGCCTTGGAGCATTGCGTTCGGAGCCAAAGCGCATATACAAGACATAATGTTGGAACATCGCCACAAATATAGCCACGTGGCACGCTTTTACCATTTTAGAGAGAGAGAGAGACTTAAGAGACTTGTAATCTCGGCTAAGTACCGCTTGTAATACTTGTTCAATAGCAATAAAGATCTTGTTTTACTTCCATACTTGTGTCATTCAATGCTTCCACTATTGACGACTCTGTGAAGTTGTTACCAATCGCTTGTTCGTTTCTTATTTTGTTGCACTCGGACTATCTGTGCTACTCTATGGCTTAAATATCTTACCGTATGTTCGGATCATGGCCTTGCACGGACGGAGCTTGTGCTCATGCGACATCACGTCCAGATGGAAAAGATTATCCCGTGGGAGCACTGGTGCGGTGATTCGTGCATAGCGGGGACAGCCGATTACCTCCGGAAGATCGGGACGTGACATATTGGTATCAGAGCTTGGCTTTATGCCTTTGAATTTTGTATCAATTTTCTCAATTTCGAAAGCTCGTTCGTGGGTTATGTGCATACAGTCTCTCTCGTTGACCCATTGGGGATGTTCCATACAATGAGTCTAAATAATTTCAAAAAGTGCATGTGTATGATATGATTTCTTGTACTAGATAGTTAGGTGATGTCCTTTATTCTGACCTATGTTAGACTTTATAAAAATAAACTAGTGCTATAATTTGCAAGTTACGTGCGAACCTGAATACCTATACATAATTTTCCAGGTGGTTAGTGTGCAGAATAGAATATCGTTCGAACGGTTAGCTATGCACACAACCTTTCAACTAAGTTGTGTAGAGTATTGCACGTCAAGACCCTTTTTGGTGCAAGCTAGTTGCAAGCGAGATTGGGATATCGTTGAGGAAAAGATAAGTCAGACTTAGAATGACAACTGATAGAAATATTATCAATTTATCGCTAAGGCAAATATAGAGGATCGTGCTTGAATTTTGAGAAATAGCTCGAACGGTATTTCGTATCTGGAATATACAAATCAGATATGGTTTACTTGGATAACTATCAACAAGGATATATAAGAGACTAAGATTTATCAGACGATGCTTAGGTATCGTACATGATTTCTAAGGAACAACTCGGTGAATGTGCTAGCAAGTGATGCGAACACGATTGAGAATTTAATTGGGTGACTCAATTCCTGAGTGGTGTATGAATTATTTTAGAAATGTTCAAACGAATTCATAGGTATCGTGCGATAGTTGGTTTGAACGATTTGAGAATGTCTTGAACAAGTGATACAGCTTATATCGAATAGGGATTCAAGATAATAAAAAATCGATATCTTGTTGGTAGAAACTTGATGGATCGTACGAGCAATTTTGAATTGAATCAAATCGATTGAAACTTGAGTATAGATAATGTGGTTCGATGAAAGAGGTAAGCGATAATGGATTTGATCTGGAGTTTGGAAGAACGATCTTGAATCTAGTTCGAAGGATAACTCTCGACAATCAGTCCCAGCGAGAACGATTATCCTGCAGGAGCGTCGGCGTGGTGATTTCACGTCCGGCGGGGATGATCGAACTCACGGAAACATGCTCGATGATTATTCAAACGAACTCAATGAATGGAACATATCAAAAGTGGATAGACTTTGGCTTGAATATTTGAAACTTAGTTGTTTGAGGAATGTCAGAAGTAGACTATGGATTAATCAAATGGTAACACTGAAGTTGGATGATTTTACTAGACAAATTATAATCACAGTATGAACGAACATGACTTGGTGGATAAACATATATAACTTGGATGGAGCAAAGTAAAATGATAAGGTGTCTCGATCGTTTCAATGATAACCATAATGTTCGATGTTCTTGTCTTGTGCGAGCGTAACTCTATGCTTGTATATGTGTCACGCCCAGATTAGGACAATTATCCAATGGGAGAGTTGGCATGGTGATCTCACGTCCAGCGAGGATGATCGAACTTGCGGGAGACCAGAGCGTGACAACTGAATGATCGTCTTGACTTATGGTTCGACACGGTAAGATGAGTTTGAGAGTACAAGTGAATCAAAAGTATTTTAAGGATAAGTTAGCCTATAACCTGAAATAAGACACACTTAATGGTTTTGTGAATGGATACATAAATCTTGTTTGACAACTTAGAGTTTATGATTGAGATCGAAGACTTAGAATTGAATCATAGCTTGGTGGTCTAGACTTAGAATAGTTATATAGATTCTATCAAAATAATGTTTATGGAGATAGACTATGTGAATTGTTAGGTTTGTCCTGCATCTTGGATATATCATGGATTTAACTGAATAGACTCGAACCCTGTACAAACGAACGCGTTAATGTGTGTAGGATGATCTATGCTCGATGTTTAAAAATCTGAGTAAAACGAGCTTGGGTAGAATATTCTGTACAAATGAACAATGATTTGACCTTAGGAATTGGGGCGAGCATCGTACGATGAATTTGTACGATGAATCGTGTGCTTGAACTTGTACCTATGACCTTATGAGCTGACCTAGTAATTAGGCAGACGACCCTGTACCGAGTGAAGAACTTGTATGACCGACCTTAGCATATTGCTTGAACAAGCCATAGAACTGGGGCATTAAGACTTAGAATTAGACTTGGAACAGTAAGTGTGTGCTATGTTTGACACAAGCAGAATGTACAATAGGACATGGACGCTAGTCAGTTGATCAGATAGATCGTGCTTAATGGTAGTGAAATGCCTAGTTTGAGTTGGAATGGAATGACTTGAAATTATATTGACCTTGTTGGAGGTATCATCGTGATTTATAAGACGAGAACCCTTGAGATTTTTGCAAGTAGCTTGCCGAATTCACTATCGTTAAGTTTGGTTGAATACATATGTTTGAGGGACGCCTTGAACGTGTGCACGATCCAAGACTCAATGATATGTTGAACTCGAGTGCAAAGACTTCTCTATCGCTAAGTTGGTTGACATGCATATGTTTGAGGGACACTTTGAATATGTGCATGATTCAGACTCGTGGTATGCTGAACTCGAATGCTAGTGCAAGTGAATATGTTAGATTCGCATAAACGAGTAAAACGACTTGGAAAAGTTTGCCTCATGCTTAAATTATCACTCAAGATGGATCATACCATATCCTGCATTAAGCGATATATGTTCCGCGCTAAGGCACAATAGTGACTGAGTCTGAGCTTGGATTAAATGATAGAGTCATTTAATGAGACAGACCCAGCATGTCATGGGACACGATATAAGGAACGAGTATAAAATTATGTTCGAACGGATCTAGTAGTACCGATTGTTATGCTTGAGATAGATTCGATAGCTTGCGATAAAATAATTTGCGCTCAGGAAATCTCGAGGACGGAACTTTTTCTGAGTGGTGTATAATATAACGACCCATTCCATTTAAGCGGACAGCCGATTCAAATGGTACAAGTGCAACGATCCGACCGGCTTTGCTCAGCGAGAAGACTAGTTTGAGACAAAGGATTCCAGACTTGGCCCTTCAGGAGTTTAGACTTAGACTTTCAAAGGCTCGCTCGGAGTATCACTCGACCGAGGCAAATTATCGCTAAGGTGGGTAGCTACGATAAACTTGTCTTTGCTTAGCCAGCACACTTAAAATATGGATGATACATGCTAGTCGCTAGGTGAATCATCCCCTACATGCTAATAAAGAATACAATGCACCTAGCTAAGGGAATAATACTATCTTATATTGCTTGTGTTAGAACATGGAGATAAAACTTGGCTTATATGGACTCTCGCATGCTAACTTTGCTTCGTGCAAGTAGACCCCGCTATGCTTCGAGTAGATTATTATGGACCCTTCGTAATGCATTGGTTCACTTGTTTACACTGCTTGTCCCCTAGATTATGTCACTCGATATGTCCATGTACGGTTGCACTCCTCGCACTACCCCTTAAACCCGTGCAAACGTAAATGGCTTATGTTCTAAAATAGACTATACCGCTTGTTTTCTTATGCTTATGTTTCACACGAATAAAATGCTTGCCTACTTACATTATAACTTGTACTCGTTGCCTCGTTCTAATGCTTGTCACTTATATGCATGCCATAATTTACCGCACTTCACTATCTGTGATTCGTTCAGTTGAGGCAGAAAGGCTATTAAGATAGTCATTTCGAGCCAAGTATAGAACATTGAAAGTATTTGGGACCGTAAGGTCGCCAAGAGATTTCCCGAACTAGGGAACTGCATCAATGGATAGTTAAGGAAGATAACATCACAACATCTCTGGAAAATTAATACTTGTCCTGTACTGAATCTGATGGCTCAGGGAGTCGATATTGTACCGACTTAATCTGAATATGTAATTGTATTTGTACCTGCGAGAATCTGAAAAACTTGAGGATACTCATGGTCATGGACAACTTGTGCACAAGGTGGGTTTTCGAATCCAATTTCGCGGACAGTCGTCGGGGCACCGGGGCCGATCCGATCTAGACGGAGCCGTCTGGTAGTCGTCTGTTATGGGCGGGATAGGTGCAATGCCACATGTATCTTGCTTGCACACAATCTTTGCCTCGAGACTACACTATCCTTTATGGCGTCATGCCAGTGACCTTCTGTCATATAGATTAAGTTGGCTCGATTGCGGTAACCCGTGGTGACAGTTATATTGTTATTCAATAATGTGCCTGCACAAGTACTATTTAATTCTGGTGCCACAGAAAGTTTTGTATCAACAAACTTCGCTAGGGAGCACGAATTTATACAGACATCGTTAGGCCTAAGGCTTAGCATCAGTACCCCATCGGGCATAGACTTGCCTGCTGACTCAGTTTTTCACAACGGCTGTATTTGCATCGGAGGAAGGGAATTATCACTTGATGCGATAGTTCTAGACATTATGGACTATGATCTTATTATGTGGATGGATTGGCTCGGCGCTTGCTCGATGATCATTAATTGTGCAGAAAAAAAGTTGTATTTTGTTTACCAGTCGAGACCGAATTTTGTTATACGTGCAGTCCATCATCGAGAGCGTCGAGCCCATATGGTAATTTCTGTAATATCTGCTCGATGGATGATTCATTCCGGCTGTGAAGGGTACTTGGTGTCCGTTTGAGACATTCAGCAAGATTGCACAAATATTGAGTCTATTTCTGTTGTGGCAGATTTTCCAGATGTGTTTCCAGATGAGTTGTCCGGCATACCGCCCGACCAAGAGGTAGAGTTCACTATAGACACATTTCCAAATACTCGTCCAATTTCCAAAGCTCCATATCGAATGGCCCCTACCAAACTAAAGGAGCTGAAGGTCCAACTACAAAAACTGCTCGATCGTGGGTATATTCGTCCTAGCGTGTCTCCGTGGGGTGCGCATGTATTGTTTGTAAAGAAGAAGGATGGCTCGTTGTGACTCTGCATCGACTATCATAAATTGAATAAGGCCACTGTTTGAAACAAGTACCCCCTCCCCAGGATCGATGATCTTTTCGATCAACTACAAGGTGCGACAGTATTCTCAAAAATTGATCTTCACTCGGGTTATCATCAGCTCAAGATTAAACCGGACAACGTGTCGAAGTCAGCCTTTCGCACTCGCTATGGCCACTATGAGATTTTGGTAATGCCATTCGGATTAACCAATGCCCATGCCACCTTTATGGACTTAATGAATCGTGTGTTCCAGCCATATCTCGACAAGTTTTTAGTAGTGTTCATTGATGATATCTTGGTGTACTCAAAGAATAGGAAGGAACATGCAGAGCACTTGCGGACCGTGCTACAAACTCTTCGAGAAAACAAGCTATATGCAAAGCTGAGTAAGTATGAATTCTGGCTGAGCAGTGTATCTTTTCTCGGGTACATCATTTCTACGGGAGATATATTAGTCGATTCAAAGAAAGTTGAAGCTATCGTCGAGTGGAAGCGGCATGCATCTGTCAGTGAGATTCAAAGCTTCCTCGGGCTAGCGGGCTACTACCAACATTTCGTGAAGGATTTTCCAAATTAGCATCACCTCTGACTCGCCTCACACAGAAGGGAGTCGGATTTGAGTGGTCCGCCAACTGTGAAGCCTCGTTTGAAGGGTTAAAGCATTGCCTCACCTCTGTCCCGTTACTTGTACTACAATACGAGACCTCGGGATTCCAAATATTTAGCGACGTAATCAGGATAGGGCTTAGGGTGTGTACTCATGCAGCAGGATAGGGTGATAGCCTACGCATCCAGGCAACTAAATAAGTACGAGAAGAATTATCCTACGCATGACCTGGAGCTAGCGGTAATTGTGTTCAGACTAAAATTGTGGCGACACTACTTCTATGGAGTGGCTTGCCGAATTTATACTGATCACAAAAGTTTGAAGTACCTATTTACCCAAACGGACCTCAACCTACGACAGCGACGTTGGCTAGAATTAATAAAGGACTACGACTTGACGATCGACTACACACCTGGCAAAGAAACTATTGTAGCAGATGCATTGAGTCGAGTGTTCGCGGGATCCCTGTCCGTTGATCGCAGGTTACAAAGGGACTTAGAGGAATAGGGCATTGAACTCCGAATTTGATATCGCGGAGCACGGGTTGCTCAGATGCGATTCGTACCCAACATGTTAGAGAGAGTCGCATCTACTCAGAGGGATGACCCATTCCTAAGGAAAATGCGTGAGCAGATTCTAGCGGAGAAGGCGATGGACTTTGCAGTAGATGAGAATAGAGTGTTGCAAGTTAAGGTAAGACTATCCGACCCAACGACTCAGAACTCGGAAAGGAGATCCTTGTGAAAGCTCAATATGCAGCCTATACAGTCCATCCCGGGAGCACGAAGATGTATAGAGACCTTCGCACTATTTTCTGGTGGCACGGCATGAAGAAGGATGTGGCACTCTTCGTATCGTAATGCATAACCTGTCAGAGGGTGAAAGCAGAACATCAGAGACCGGACCGAGAAATACAGAATCTTGCTATCCCGGAATGGAAGTGGGAGCACATAAGCATGGACTTCATCGTATGCTTGCCAAGGACGCAGCGGGGGGACGACGCAATCTGGGTCATCGTCGATCGGTTAACCAAGTCAGCGTACTTCAATGCCATTAAAGCCACTTGGAGCATCGATCGCCTTGCCCAGACCTATCTTGATGAGATAGTTCGGCAGCAAGGAGTACCAATTTCTATAGTGTCTGATCGGGATGGACGATTCCTATCACGTTTTTGGGAAAGCCTTCAGTCAGCGATAGAGACCAAGTTGAAGTTTAGCTCAGCCTACCATCCTAAAATCGATGGCCAAACAGAATAGATGAATCAGGTACTAAAAGACATGATGCGTCTCTGCGTAATCGATTTGAAGTCAAGTTATGACGTCGAACTTTCGTTGGCCGAATTTGCATACAACAACAGTTATCAGTCTAGAATCCAAATGGCTCCGTACAAGGCTCTATATGGGCGGAAGTGTAGGTCACTGATATGCTAGAATAAAGTTAGGGAGCATCAAATCCTTAGGCCCAAACTGGTTGAATAAATAGTCCAAAAGGTTCGGTTGATCCGAGAGCGACTAAAAGTAGCACAAGGCAGGCAGAAGAGCTATGCCGACATTCGTCGACGACCCCTTGAGTTCTTTGTAGGTGGTCATGTATTTTTAAAGGTCTCACCATGCGAGGAGTTATGTGATTCGGGGTAAAGGGGAAGTTAAGTCCGAGATTCGTTGGCCCGTTTGAAGTCCTCAAACGAGTCACAGCAGTTGCCTATCAAATTGCATTGCCACCAACCCTATCAGAAGTGGATGATATTTTTTACGTGTCACAGCTTAGAAAGTATGTGCATGATCCGAACCATGTGGTAGATCTTGGTCAGCTAGAGCTGCAGGCAGACTTGTCATACGCCAAGGAGCCCGTTCAAATCTTAGATCGGAAAGAGAAGCAGTTGCGGAATCGGACAGTCTCGCTTGTACGCGTTCTTTAGCGGAACCACTCGGCCGAGGAATCGACCTAGGAACTCGAATCAGACATGAAGGAAATTTTTTTTCTTATTATTCCTTAAAGGTAGATTCTATTCCTAAGTTTCGAGGATAAAACTTTTTGTTAGTGGGTTAAGATGTAGCGCCTTGTTCCCCCTATTCGGGGAGCGTGACTAAGAAATACTTGGTATCATTGGATCGGGACAAATTTAATCAAGATAATTTTCTCGTTATGGATTGATTTCTTTATAATTAAGTCCCACATTCAACGGATTATGCCTCACGGAAGGACTTGGCGGTAGAGTCGAGAGGGGCCTTTCCGTTGTGCTGGTTTTCTTGCCCGTTTTTGATATCGTTTGGTTGCTTTCTTGTTGGTTTTATGACTTGCATTTTCTTGAACGGTTTTGATAAATTTTATTGCCTTTGTTCTTAGGATTTCGTATTTCATATCGAACCATTGGAGATCGAAGCAAGAGATATTGATCATCTGTTGGTGCGTACATGTGATCGTGTAGGCGACGTGCAAGCGGAGTCTTGAAGATCTCCCATTTTCTCTACCAATTCACAAACTTGTGAGTGGCCTTACTTCGATTAGCTCCCCTCTTCCAATTCTTCATTATTAATAATATTACTCGTTTGTACGTTCCGATCAATGATACCAAAATCGCATTAACTGAATCAAGATTACAAAGAAGTAAAATAAGGGAACCCTTATTCTTGTCACACTACTTCATTACAATCATATTGTTGCGTGCTTGTTCACTGTGTATATTTATATTCTTCCTATGTTTCAGTTGTAGCTAGAACTCATTCATCTATAACTGTGCAAATGTAAATTTACCTATTCGAAAATGTGATCATTGAAACATATAGACTATGCCTTCGATGTGTGCTAAGTAGTTATGCTAATTTTAATGTATGGAATTGCTTTGCTGATAACCTAATAATAAGATGTGGTATGGTCACGAACAACTTGTGCACAAGGCTTTTAGTTTCTACGGAGGGTCGCTGGGGCACCGGGACCGATCCAATCCGATCCGGACGAAACAATTTCGATAGTCGTTTGAATCGAACAGAATGTGCATGCAGCGGGGGCCCGCTACCTGCGTTGCACCCCATTTCTGTTCAGAGACTATAAAATCATCCAATATGGCTTATGATGCCAGTGACCTTATATATATTTTAACTGTACAAGCTAACTATGTCTTCTTGGCAGGGAAGGTCATGGTAAAATTTGTGCAAGTTTATCAGATGGATAGGTAAAAAGTCACCGAAATGTGGCACAGTTATTAAGTCATATATATATATATATATATATATATATATATATATATATATATATATATATATATATATATATATATATATATATTGCATGTTGTACCTCGAACTAAGGCAAGATAGAAAGTCCACATTAATAATATATTTGTCTCACCTGAATATTGTATCGATTTGGTTAGTTGGGTTAGCCCGTCCTCACCGATACTTTTCAAAGTACTGACCCTCATTGCAGCAGGTTTTCCGAGCCCAGGCGACGCGGCGAGGAGCTGAAGCTTTCTTCCTCCAACTAGTCTAGCACTCGACGCACTCCGTTCATGCCTTTTGGAACTTGTAAAAAACATCCGGAGCTCGTGCACCCCTTTTATGCAGCTCCGAGGGAAGGCGATAGCTTCGCCTGCAGGTGTCTATTATATATTTTAAAGTTCTAGTAAATGATGTAATGTATGGAACGGCTATCTCATTTTGCGTCCAAGTTGTAAGCCCGTGCGGCATCTTTATTACTTTTAGGTCAAGAGTCTGTAACCAGATGTTCATTATCAATAAAAAAAACTTTTCTATATCTCAAAGTGTAATATCTTATTTGCGAACTCTATTGTATTTTTTCTAAAGTATATCATTATGCCTAGGCCTTGTGCACACACGCCTTACGCGTGCACGGCATCACGCCCGGGGGACGATTATCGATTTAGCGGAAATCGGGGTGTGACTTATATTACTTTCCATATCATTATGAACTGTCTGGATACTTAGGTATCTTCTGCGTTACGTCACTACTGCATGGAATTAACCTAATTTTGGAAGCATACTGTTATGATTGGCCGCTTATGACTGGACGCTGATATCATATCTGGCGACGTCCAACATATATCGTATTATATTATACTGTAATGTATTGCACTATATTTTATGTATTGATACCGTATTGATTCTTTCTGTGGCTCATTGCAACACACTCTAATAATAGTGATTATAGTGACGTGGGTTGCTAGCTTGTCTTATGCCAATGATTATGAATGTTAAAACACTATCGAGTCTTGTATTTTCCTGAGGGGAAAACCATGTATTTGATGGATTCCATGGATGCCCACGGCCGAAAATTCAAATAAAAATATTCAGGTATTAATAATTAGAATGATCACCTAGATTCATTAGGAGGGAAGGTTTCCAGGTTACATGCAGTTCCATTATCCTGGTCACACATGGATTTAGAGCTCTTCGTCGTGAGGGCATACTTTCAGCTCATCGTCAAGTGATGCAACATTATACTGGTTATTATTGGTTCACCGACATATGGTGCATATATTATTGATTATCTTTTTGCGTGGATAGCATGGATAGACTGTAGTACACGTTTCCATTGAACCTCAAATGCACATGATAATAATTATGAATGTGAAAATCCTATTTAGTTAATGTTATGAAGTTGTACTTCATGATTGACAGAGGTTGATGGATTGTTTATATTTTTCTCTAGTTACTGTTCCTATAACAATATTGGTTACATTTTTTATTTCCATTGTTACTGAGTTTACTTCTGTACTGTCATTTCCTTTCTACTATTTATTCACTGCTTTCTTTTATATGCTTCCATTCTAGTTTTAGTATACTATGGAGCTTTTCTTGTGGTACTTGTTATCAGGAGTTAACCCGACTTGTTTTTTATGACCAGATCTTGTAGCGGAGCCTGAAGATCTTCCATACCTATCACTCGATGGTCAGCACCTGGAGGAACACCAATCGAGTGCCTGAGTGAGTTTCTATCTTATCTCCCACTGTATGTTTTGTATATATTTTTAAGTCATTCAGCCACCAAGCAATTGTTAGTTCGTGTTCTAGGATCATGTTCTTGTCCTAGGGCAACATGATTGTATATATTCTAGACTACAATTAGAGATTATCACGTATGATTGTATAATCTTGCTAGTTCTCTATTTTATATTATTACTTCATGATCATCTATATATATCTATAGATAGGAAAGTTTTACTATTGCATGTTTGATGATCATACAACTTGTACTCTGCTTGCTTGCTAGTGATTGAGACACCTAAGATTGTTTGACCAAGTATTGTCAGATGGATTTTAGAGTAACCCCGATGTCTTTATACAATCGTGATCGTATCTTGGGGTAACCAAGTACTTTGATATATGTAGCTGGTGTCACACCCCGATCTTGGAGAACCGCAAAGTTACCACTAGGCATGATATCGTGCAAGTCTAAGTTGCATTTGCACAAGTCCAGGACTTGCATAATAACAAATTAGACTATTCAGAGTTAGAAGCAGCAGATAATATTGCAGAAAAATTAAATAAACACAATAAGATAAGGAATAATTTCTCTTTATTGATAACTTTTGCAATGATTATAGGGCTGTCAATAGCCAATTGGTACATGCCATCTTATCTTATATCTCTTGAACTATACAGAATTACAATGATATTGTTCCATACACTATATCCTTTTATACAAAAGTATCTCAAATCTATGAAATACATCTCTTTTTGATTTTTGGCACCTGAGGATAAGATTCTGCTACTACTTCGGAACAATCCAGCAGGACATCCAGCACCTGCAAACAAACTGGTGGGGGTCAGCACATTGGGTAATACAATGGTGAGGAACAAAAGCAACACCCTATGAAATAATTACTAATTAATCATGTGAGAAAATATTGCATTATTAGTGATCATGTTATCTTTTACCTACGTTCATTTCATGCCATATACATAATCAAGAGTCATATTTCTATCTTGTGAAAACATATTTGAAACCATATTTCGTATTCATCCATTCAAGCAATAGGGGAAGTTTCCATGCATCATATCGATTTATTTCTATCTTGATATGCGCAGCGTATTTCATGAGCCATATTTATTTCTCTTAGGGACTTTATAAACATTTATAAGCATATTTTGTCTTCTTATGAGAAGGACAGTGGCATTACATGTAAACATGCTTCTTCTTAAGAGCAGTATATGATAGGAAACATAATCGACAGAGCATAACTTATTAAATGATTCTTACCCACAGTCGTCGATAATTCATCCTTGCAACAGACAAGCGTTAGAGCAGTTTATAAATACATAAGTTTCTTATTCGTCTGTGCATTAAACTGTTAGGCTTGCAACAGCTATCCTACCATGAGACCTATCTACATGATGGTCCATGAGCTTTACTCCTCATGATTATGATGGAATTGTGGATCCCCAGGACCATGGATTGGTGTATATATCGATTGATAAAATATTAACATGTTTAAAATATAATCTAACCCTTTAATAGCGAAAACTAGACTATTTATACCTGAAGTGATGAGAAGTAGATGACGATTTCAAGAAACCTTGATCAGTCAGCGACCTCAAGATCTTCTGTCGTATTCCTGTCTCGGATTGGACGTCGTGTGGGCGATAATCTTCTAATATTTTTTTCTCCTTGGCTGGCCCTCTTTCTCTCCTTATGTTAAAATAAATTTCGAGAAAATTGCTCACTTGGATGCATTTGACGGCCAAAAAATAGAGGATATATATAGGCTACGACAGGGACCAAGAGGACAAATTAGGGTTAGGTATCCTAATAGATCTTGGTATCTTTTGTTCATCCCAAACACATAACTCGGGCCCATTACAATAGCTCGGTCCACTAAAGAGCTATTGTTGTACTACCTTCATAATCCCAAATTATGTTTATAGGCTCCTTCTTATTATATGCATGTTCCTCTCCCCGTGTTAAGATATCGAATATTCGTTGATCAAATTAAGTTACTGACAACTATATTAATCGGCATTTTTATCCTTAAATAATACCACTCAACTTTATTTGTCATGTCGGATATAATCTACCTACAGGATTTATATGACACTCCTTATAGGTTCCTTAAGGGGACATCATCAACCCGATGTATCAGGACATGGATTCCTTTTATAATCAATAATCCATCATACATACAATGCCATTACCCAATTCATAGAGGTTATTGACCCATAATGAATCTTACTCTTTTATGAGTCAAAGTAATGCGTATTGCATATACATGTCTATTATTATATCCGAATTTAGAGCACAAGCATCCATAATAATAGAGGTATTTGTTCTCTTATGTAGTCAATACAAAGAGAAAAATATCAAGTGGTCATTTTTAATACACACAATGTGTACTAGTATAAACCAACTTATACTACAACCTTACCAATGGTTTGTCCAAATCCATCTAGGTTGTGAAGTATTTATATTTATGATAATATGATCTTTTGTGTGACACCACACACCATATTATCTATAATATAGAATATTAGATACTTGCATTAACATTATAACAATTACAATATGCAAACATTTTTTCATATGATTTTCATTCAAAAATAAGAAAATATAGTTAATAAAAAATGATGATTTTAGAATATAACCCTAACAATCTCCCACTTATACTAAAAGCATTACTTTTTAGTATATTGTTATAAATCTTTCACTTATACTTAAAGCCATGCTGCTACGCATCTGACTCTCATTCCCTCAATATGACTATCAAATTCCTTAGCTGGTAAGCTCTTTGTAAAGGGATCAACTAGGTTGTCTGCTGATGTAATCTTGGTCACAGCAACTTCTCCTCTCTGTAAAATTTTTTATATCATGTGGTACTTGCGCTCAATGTGTTTACCTATCTTATGGGCTCGTAGTTCCTTCGAGTTTGCAACTGCACCACTATTATCACAATAAAGTGTAATAGTCATAGGCAAACTAGGTACCACATCCAAGTCCAATAGAAAGTTTCTGAGCTAAACCACTTCTTTGGCTGCCTCAGAGGCTGCCACATACTAAACTTCCATGGTGGAATCAGCAATACATTTTTGCTTGATGCTCCTCCATACTATGGCTCCACCTCCTAAAGTAAATACATAATATGAGGTAAATTTTCTGGAATCCCTATCTGACTAAAAATCTGAGTCTGTATATCCCAAGGACACTAAACTATCTACTTGGTAAACCAGCATATAATCTTTAGTTCTTTTCAGGTACTTCAAAATATGCTTTACCTCAGTCCAGTGATCTTGTCCTGGGTTAGACTGATATTTGCTAACTATGCCAACGGCAAAGCAGATGTCGGATCGTGTACATAGTATTGCATACAGTAAGCTTCCTACTGCCAAAGCATAAGGAACCACTTTTATGTCCTTTATCTCTTTAGGTGTCCTCGGACACTACTCCTTTGATAGAGCAATTTTATGCATAAAAGGTAAGAAACATTTCTTAAAATTTTGCATGCTAAAATAATTTACTATAGTATCGATATAGGTAGCTTGGGATAAGCCCAACAACCTTTTCTTACGATCTCGTAGAACTTTAATCCTAATGATGTGACCTACTTCTCCCAAGTCCTTCATATCAAACTGTTTGGATAACCATACCCTTACATTAGATAACACCTCTATATTGTTTCCAATGAGTAAGATGTCATCCACAAGTACTAGGAATACCACCACGTTTCTGTCACACTTTTTGTATACACATGATTCATCAGGACATTGATCAAATCCATAAAATTTTATCACCTGATCAAAATGGATGTTCCAAGATCTAGAAGCTTGCTTAATTCCATAAATGAACTTCTTAAGCTTGCAAACAAGATGCTCTTGGCCCTTTTTAATGAACCTGTATGGTTGCTTCATATATATGTTTGTATGGTTGCTTTATATAGACGTTTTCCTCAAGACTTCCATTAAGGAAAGCTGTCTTGACATCCATTTCCCAAATCTCATAATCGAGATGAGCTGCAATAGATAAAAGGATCCGGATAGACTTAAACATGGCTACCGGTAAAAAAGTTTTCTCATAATCAATATCATATTTTTAAGTAAAATATTTCGCAACAAGCCGAGCTTTAAAGGTTTCAACCTTAGTGTATGATCCACTTTTTCTCTTGTAGACATCCAATGGCATTTACACCAGTGGATGGTTTTACAAGTCCCCAGACCTGATTTAAATTCATAGATTTTATTTCAGATATCATTGCCAAGATTCTGCATCTTTATCTTGGAGTACTTCATAATATGTGTAGGGATTATAATCTTGTTCTTTAGGGACAAAGTCTAATGACTCTACTAAGAAATTTGTAAGGTTGTACCATAATCCTGCCACTACGACTAGGCACTATAGGTTGTGGTGTAACATTTGTGACACATTGTACAGTTACTAGTGGTTCCTTATGTTGTACTGTTGGTACTGAATTAGGGGTCCCACCTCTCAGTTCTTCTAGAATAACTCTACTTATGTGTTTATGGTTCATCACATAGTCTTTCTCTAAGAATCGGACATTGGTGCTAACAATGACCTTCTGATCCTTAGGACTATAAAATAAACTTTCTTTCGTTCCTCTTGGACAGCCTACAAACAAGCTTACTTATGTACGAGATTCCAACTTATCTGCATTTCCATTCAGCACATGTGCTGGACTACCCTAAATTCGAATATGTTTCAGACTAGGCTTACGTCCGGTCCACAGCTCTGTGGGAGTAATAGGTAGTGACTTGCTGGACTACCCTAAATTCGAATATGTTTCAGACTAGGCTTACGTCCGGTCCACAGCTCTGTGGGAGTAATAGGTAGTGACTTAGAATGTACCTAGTTCAAAATATAAGCTGCATTCTCTAAGGCATATTCCCAAAATAAATCTGGTAAATCTGAATAATTCATCGTTCATCTAACCATCTCCATAAAAGTCATATTTTATTTTTTCTACTACACCATGCATTCTGTTAGGGTTTTCAAGGTGCAGTCAATTGGGATATAATCCTAGCCTCTGATAAATAATCCCTAAACTCTCCAAAGAGGTACTCGCCATCACGATCTGAACGTAATGACTTGATATATTTTCTATGACATTTTTTTATTTCAGCCTTGTACTCTTTAAATTTCTCAAAGCACTCAAATTTATGGCATATTAAATAAATGTACCCATACCTCGAATAATCGTCAATGAATGTGACAAAATATTTAAAGCCACCTCTAGCCTGGACAGTCATGGGCCCACACAAATCAGAATGAATCAATTCTAACACATCTTTGGCCCTATACCCCTTTGTCGTGAAAGATATTTTGGTCATTTTACCTTCCAAGCAGGATTCACAGACTGGCCTCCATTTTTAATTAACTCAAAGGTCCATCTTTAACAATTTTTTGAATCCTTCTTAGATAAATATGTCCCAACCGCAAGTTCGAAAGATATGTTTGGTTCATATAAGAAGTTTATTTTCTCTTATTTAAGTTAGAAGATGTATTATTCATTTTCATAAGTTGCATTGTGGGTGAAATAGGATTAATAAAATATAAATTATCAACTAATGCACCAGAATAGATAAAATACTTATTTTTTTCTAATAATAATATTGTCATTAAAATAAACTGAATATACATCCTTAACTACCATAGAAATAGAAATCAAATTCCTTCTAAATTAGTTTTTATCGAGGCACTTCATTTCTTACTCGGGGCTAGCCAGGATTGGGACTAGCCCAGTTTAGAGGAACTTTTACTCGGGGCAACCATTTTATTACTTGGGGTTGTCCACCCTCCACCCTCAAACCCTCCAAACTCCCCCCAAACCAAATCATTCTAACTTTCATTCACTTTCTCTCTTCAAAATCTTAAACTTCTTTCTTCTCCACCTCCTCCATCTCCTCCAAAACCCTAATTTTCTTCCAAATCCTTGTTAATACCTTAAATATCATAGTCTATAGACATAAAATAGGTTTTAGATAAACGTCGAGCAATTTTATGAAATTTTGAACCGATTTTAGGGATTCTCAGTAACAACAGTCGTGGGTTGGAAGAATGTAGGACTGTAGAAAATTTTGACAGACCTAAAGGAAGCTAGGACTGTCAAAATTTGGACAGTCCAAACTAAAGTCAGGACTATCAAAAAAAAAATATAGTCCTATGTTTCCAGTAAATTTTTATTATGATTGTAAGATATTTTGACAAACCCAACTGTAGTCCAGACTGTCAAAAGTTTTGACATTTTACAGTCCTGGGTTTCCAGTAAGTTTTTATTAGGACTATAGAAAATTTTGACAGACCCAACTAAAGTTAGGACTATCAAACATTTTTCAAACTTAAGCCAAGATTGTCAAAAAAAATTACAGTCCTGTGTTTCCAGTAAGTTTTTATTAGGACTGTAGAAAATTTTGACAGACCTAACTGAAGCCAGAATCTTCACATTAGTAGGTAAAACTTAACCATGTCATAGAAATATCATATTTTGCTATATATTAGGATACTCAAATATAATGAAACAAAAAAAAAAGTTAAATTTTATTTCTTCATTTCTTCAAAATATAATATATATTTGCCAAAATGATACAAAATGTTAGAAAATTATGTTCTTTGTTTTACATCATTACAATATCAAAGTAGTTCTGAGGCATGAGTATGGGCTCCTCCATCTTCATCAACTTCTTACAAAAATTTATTGTATCCGTGCAAGGTGTTGTCCATGAGATTGCTTCCTCGAGTGCATGTTTATACCAAATCGTAGCATGTGGAGGAATAGGAGAATGATCGATAAACCTCGGGATGACAAAGTGTTGTCCGACAAGTCCTATTGTATATAGATAAGAAAGTTTATGGTCGGTCGGCGGAGTGCACATTGGAAAGAATATATTGTTAATGTTTTTCGAAATAATCACAATTGGTATCTTATACCTATTAGAGAATAGATATGTAGCGGAAGGAACTGTAATGGTCTTTTCAAAATAATCACAATTGGTATCTTATACCTATTAGAGAATAGATATGTAGCGGAAGAAACTTTAATGGTCTGCTCCCGTAACAGTATTAGTGTAAGGTATGCTTGTCAACAATTCTCCAACAGTTTTTTCGCTGAGTATCTTGGTGTAGAATGAAAGACGAGACTCAAATTTCTGGTACAACTCTTCCCTAACCTATCTCCATCATTTTTTATTGGAATAGCCAAGATGTCTTGTAAGCGCATGAAATCCACAATGGTCATCCATAGGAACATCAACAATAGACCAAATGTAATCCCGTATCTCAGACAGGAAATCATGAATGTACACACCCAGTTTAGAAGTAAAGTTATCTGAACCATCGACCGTATCTGCAATGCTTGTTTTCTGTTTTTTTTTTCCTTTGAACAATCAGCTTGCTAATCCTCTTCGAACCGACCACCCTTTCGACAGCCGTATTTGACTCATCTTGCTCTAAACTATGTTCAATATGCTCAAACAATGATGGATATCTATTAGTTGACTCCAACTTTCTTTTTTGTGTTCTACTGATTCTTGACTGTGGTCTTCCCTTAGAAACTTTAACAATGGATGGCTCTTGTAATTTAGTAGTTGTCGGGTTAGCAAATTCTTTAATTTAAAGCTCAATAGATTTTCTCTCCGGTTCCAGTGCGGCACACTATCCTGCGTAAAGGAGTTCCATTTGTGGCATAAAAAAATCATCTTTACGTTTCACCATTAGCATGATCGACAATTGTCTCCAATGTTGATCAACAACATCTATCGAAATAGGTCGAGATTGACGTCAATATTGGTTAATCTTATGTGCACAAGGGAGGTTGAGCGTATGTCGATATGAACAACCAAAAACCTTGGGATCATAACCCACGGACTTGGACCTACAAATCTCCTCAAATAGTAAGCTTGATGTCCTGTGAGATATTACATGGATTAGAGCATCCAGATGTGTTCATTCTTATGTTCATGCTTTACAATATTGAGGCTCATCTCAAATCTCGTTCATCGTCTTATTATCATTAAATTTATTGTTTGCCAAACAGAGACAAAATTATCGAACATGACCATAGATGTCTTTTCAAATTTGTGTGTACTCCTTCTACCCGGTTGGTAGTAATTGTGCCATAATGCTTTACCATATTCGTTCATGCTAAGACAATATTCTATATGTTGTTCTAGCCAAGTATCTTTGCTATAATCAATGCATGTCGGGTTACTCGTCTCCCACTTTCTTTGAACATGTACCATGTTGTGTCATAACTCTCTCGGGTACTCGCTCGTCATACCAGATTCCAATCACTGTAGAATTTCTCAAAGCAGACCATGTCAATTTTACCATCCACATTTTCAAACTTGATCTTACATTGTGCTTGGATATTCTAATTTATATGCCAAGTGCATAATAATCTATGCGCGTGAGAAAATACGATAGCTATAGCATTTATTAGGGCATATTCTATGTCGGTGACAAAAATATAGGGATCTTTCTGTCCTGTATAAAGTGATTTTAGTTTTCTCAACGACCATACGTAATCCTTTACTGTCTCAGTCTTCATGAAACAAAGAGCAACTGAAAATATTTTTCCCGTAGACGTAAAGCCAACGATGTGAAAATGAGGCATCTTGAATTTATTAATCGTATGCAATCAAGTACCAATACATCAGCGAAGGACCAGGCCAAGTATGTACAATCAGGATGAGCCCAAAATATTGAAATGAGTTCATTATTCTGTGAATATCATCTATGGTACTCCACATATATAGTGATTCTCGACAAGCAACTTCAACACTTGATGTATAGTCATTCTTCCTTTCATACTATATAGTTTGTGATATCGCCAAAGCGTTGTAGATTGTCCTCATTGTTGACTTGTTCTTATCGTCTTTCGGTCGCATGAAGGAATAAATTTGTCTGCGTGTAACTTCGGAGATGGACAGTTCTTTAACTAGCTTATTCTCATCATTCAGCAACCGTCTTACATACGGATGTCTTGTTAGTGTATCGACAATAGGATGATTGTGCAATGCCATTCTTGACTTTAACTATCCACTTCTCACCGTCTTGGCATATAATTACCATCTTGAATGGACATCCACATTTTTTTGTTCCAACTATTTTCTCCGTGACTTTTCTGTTGCAAAGTGCATCTTTTTTTATAATGACGCCTGAACACACCACATCTTTCACATCCAAGTCTAAATATTTTCGGTGCGGCCTGGATCTGACCGATCTTGAAATAAAAATGACTATGTTATGTTGAACTCTAATTTTTCTGCACCAATCTACCGCGTCTTTATGAAAATCAAACGAAATATCCGCCGAGAATAAATTGCCTACATCAACGACAATAGCAGGATGTATGATGACAGTTGTCGACGGATCGCCCTATTACCAGTAGAAAACAAAGTTAAAAAACATGCAAAACCAAGGACATACACCATTTTTATTAGGATTGTCATCCAATAGAAAAGTCTGTCAAAACTTTTGACAGTCCTAATAATAACGTAATATTTAGGACTGTCAGAAATTTTGACTAATCCAACCAAAAGGAAGGTCTGTCAAATTTTTTGACAGTCCTAAAAATAACGTATTGTTCGTTGAACAATATGTTCTATTTATGACTGTAAAAAAAATTGACAGTTTTTACTTTTTGTTGGACTATCAAAAGTTTGGCAGTCCTAAATTCGACACATTATTAAGACTTTCCAAATTTCTGACAGCCCTAACACTAATACTGTCGAACTTGGACTGTAAAATTTCTTACTGAGGATGTTTTCGAATGACCGAGATGTTCATCAGAAAGAGAGCAATCAAAATTTAGTGAATTCAATAATCCGATTTCTTCTCTAAAGACATTTTCGCGTATATCCCTTACATTGGTCGGAAAAAATTTAATAATTTGAGGAGACCAAATACTTGAAAAAATTTAGGAACACATTTTATCGAAAACATACCTTATAACGGTCCAACATTGGTACAAGAATCACCAACTTGATCTAGAATGGCAATTGAGACCATATCTTCCGTTAAAAAAAAAATTGGTATTAAAATTTTGGGATGTGGAAAAGAAAAGGGGAAGAAGAAAAGAAAGAAAAAGACTTTTATAAACTTTAGTGGGCTAGCCCGAGTAAGAATTTGTTGTGGCAAACATGTAAATAGAACAAACATTGTATGTTTGAGATAGTCCAATTAAGAAATAAAATACCTCGATAAAAACTCAATTTAGTTCCGAGGCAATCTCTGTTAACATTTGAGTTTTCTCAATAAAGTACCTACCAAACAAATCCATCCCAGGTTAGCCCGACCCAATTAAAATCAATCAACATTTGGCTGGGCTGGGCTGGGCTGGGCAGGGTCAGTCCGATAAGACACCTTGAGATACAATAGTTGGGCAGATGAACTAACTTTATTTCCCTGCGGCAATCTCTGATAACATTTGAGTTTTCTCAATAAAGTACCTACCAAACAAATCTATCTAATGGCTAGTGATAAGGGCACTACACATTTTACTTGGGGCTAGCCCATTAAAATTTTACCAAAAATTACAAGTTGTCACTCCTAAAAGTTACTTAGGGCTAGCGCACACCAAGCTATATAAGTAAAAATAATTTATATTCTTTGCTTTTCACCCTCACATGAAGAAACTCTCATTCTCCAAGTCCAAAAATCTAAACCTAAATTTTGATTTTGATAGTTGTGGTCCCAAGTGGAAGAAAATTTTGCTTTGATGATTGTCCAACGAATATTCTTCCAGTATGTCTTCGACAACATACGATGAATAAGTTTTGCGATTGTCACAAAAAGATTTATTTTTATTTGACTATTGTCGATGCATGAAATTATCTTCGATGAAGAAGTCGGATCATGCAATCCATATGCACTCCGGTCCTTCCGAAGAACATGTCGGTTGTTCCGAAGCACGTACGGTACGTAAAACGATAACCCTATTTCGACAGTCATCATGTAAGAACTGTATAAAATTAGACAGTCCTATATAAATACAGGACTGTCATAATTTTGACAGTCCTATATACTAAGTGGACTGTCAAAATAGTGACAGTCCTGAATCTTAAAGACTGTAAATTATTTGAACTGCCAACTATTTGAAGTTATTAATTTTTAGATTATTTTATATTGGTTATAGGACCAACCTTGTACAGATGTTGTGGTACATCCTGTTATTGGGGTTGATGTGGAGGATATATTCTCAACGGATATTCAATTTGCATCCCAGGAAGAAGCATTAGATTGGTGCAGAGAAGTTGGAAGACGACATAACATAGTAATTGTCATTGCAAGATCCATCAGATCTCGGCCGGGCCAAAAATATGTAGAGCTGGACTGCGAAAGAGGAGGTGTGTTCAGGGAGCATCATAAAAAAAATGGTGGTGTTGAAAAAAACTCCCTAAGAAAAACGTTGGGACGAGAAAATGTGGTTGTCCATTTAAGGTGTTGATTGTAAAAGTAGAAGATGTGAAGTGGATAATCGAAGTTAAGAATGGAAGACACAATCATCCTATTCCAGGAACACTTACGGGTCATGCCTACGTGGCACGGTTGAAGGAGGATGAGAGAAAGTTGGTTGAAGAATTGTTCATTTCCGGAGTTGCACCGAAACAAATTTATTCTGTCGTGCGACAAAAAGAAGATGGAAACAAGTCAACCATGAGGACGATCTATAATAGTTTGGCCAGAGCGAAATGTAATAGTATGAAAGGAAGAATGGCGATGCAGCAAGTATTGAAGTTGCTTGGGGAGCATCACTACGTGGAGTACTATAGAAGACATCCACAAAATGATGAACTCCTTTCATTGTTTTGGGCTCATCCTGATTGCACACACTTGGCTTGGTCCTTCGCAGACGTGTTGGTCCTTGATTGTACATATAAGACCAACAAGTTCAAGATGACTCTTTTTCACGTTGTTGGGTTTACATCTACGGGAAAAACATTTTCAGTCGCTTTTTGTTTTATGAAGAGTGAGACAGTAGAGGATTACACATGGGCGTTGAGGAAACTACAATCCCTTTACACAGGATACAAAGAGCCCTCTGTTTTTGTTACCGACAGAGAATGTGTTGATAAATGCTATAGATATTGTATTTTCTCATGTGCATAGACTACTATGCACTTGGCATATAAATCGAAATATCCAAGCTCAATGCAAGAGAAAATTTGAAAATGTGGACGGTAAAATCAACATGCTTCGCTTCAAAGAATTCTACAGTGATTGGAGTCTTGTATGGCGAGCAAGTACTACAGACAGCTACGACATAGCATGGTACATGTTCCAACAAAAGTGGGAGACGAGTAACCCGACATGCATATCTTATATCAAAGATACTTGGCAAGAACCACATAAAGAACAATTTGTCTTAGCATGGACGAACATTGTGAAGCATTATGGCACAATCACTACGAACCGGGTCGAAGGATCACACTCAAGTTTAAAAAGATATCTACGGTCATCGGTCGGTAATTTTGTCTCCGTTTGGCAATCGATTCATTTGATGATTATTTTCACGGTGAACGAGATTGTAGCATCATTTGAGATGAGCCTCAATATTGCAAAGCATGAATACAAGCATGAACACCTCTTGGATGGTTTAATCCATGTAGTATCTCACAAGGCCTTGGGCTTATTGTTTGAGGAGATTGGTAGGTCGAAGTCGGTTGGTTATGATCCTGAGGTTTGCGGTTATTCATATCGACATTCAATCGGCCTTCCTTGTGCACATGAGATTAATGAATATCGTCGTGAATCTATACATATTCCAATAGATGTTGTTGATCAACGTTGGAGACAACTGTCGATAATGCCGACGGTAGAAGTTCAAGATGATTTCTTTTGTTTGCCACAAGTGAAACTCCTGCACGCAAGGTGGTGTGTCGCATCGGAACCGGAGAGAAGATCCATTGAGGTTAAAATCCAAGAAATTGCAGTCCCGGCAACAACTCGATTGCAAGAGTCATCTGTTGTTCGAACTCCTAAGGGAAGACCACACTCAAGAATGAGTAGAGCAAAAAAGAAGGAGGAGTCAAATAAAAGAGATCCATCCTTGTTTGAACATATTGAACGCAATTTGGAGCAAGTTGAGGCAAAGTCGGTTATTGAAAGTGTGGTATTTTCGCAGAAAAAGAGTAAGCTTACTATTCGAAGGGGGAAGAAACAAAAAACGAACGATGCAGTCATGGCGGAGGGTTTAGATAACTTCTCTGATTCATATAGTCTATACATTCAAAATTTTCTACCTGAGATACGGGATTTTATTTGGTCTATTGTTGATGTTCCTAAGGATGGCCATTGTGGATATCATGCACTAGCAAGACAACTAGGCTATTCAGTTGAAACAGGATGGAGACAGGTTAGGGAAGAGTTGTACGAGGAGTTGGAGTCTCGACAACCCTTCTATAGGCAGATACTCGGGGAAGAAATTGTTGGAGATTTGTTGGCAAGCATACCTTGTACGAAAATAGTTACCGGACCAGACCATTACATGGATGTCCCTCCTGCTGCATACGTATTCTCTAATAGGTATAAGATACCTATTGTAATTATCTCACAAGGCATTAACAATACTTTCTTTCCAATGTGCGCTCCTCCGGCCGAACACGGACTATCTAATCTATGTTCGATAGGGCTTGTTGGACAACACTTTGTCATCCCAAGGTTGATCGGTCATTCTCCTATTCCTCCACCTTCTACGCGTTGGTATAAACACGCACCAGAGGAAGTGATCGCATGGACGACACCCTACACGGATGCAATTGCTGCCTATAAGAAGATGATAAAAATGGAGGATCCAAAAATCTTGCCGAAGGACTACTTTGATATTCTAATCGATTGATACATCTTATATTTTATGTTGTGCAATGAGCCATGTATGTTGAACTGTATATTGAACTGTATGTTGTGCAATGAGCCATGTATGTTGAACTGTATATTGAATTGTATGTTGTGCAATGAAAGAAATAAAACTAGAACTGTATGTTGTGCAATGAGTCAAAATATGTATAAAACTAGGATTGTCAAGTTTTGGACAGTCCCACAAGCTAACTGGACTGTCAAAATTTTGACAGTCCTAATCTTAACCCACTGTCTCTGCACATTTATATGTAAAACTAGGACTGTCAGGATTTTGACAGTCCCACAAGGAATGAGGACTGTCAAAATTTTGATAGTCCCACAAGCTAAGAGGACTGTCAACATTCTGACAGTCCTAATTTTAACCCACTGAAAATTTTATGTAAAACTAGGACTGTTAAGATTTTGACAGTCCCACAAGCAATGAGGACTGTCATAATTTTGACAGTCCTAAATCTAACCCACTGGAAAATATATATAAAACTAGGACTGTCAGGATTTTGACAGTCCTACAAGCTATGAGGACTATCAAAATTTTGACAGTCCTAATTTGAACCCACTGTCTCTGCAAAATTTTATATAAAACTAGGACTGTCAATTTTTTGACAGTCCTAATAGCTTTCAGGACTGTCTAGAATTTGACAGTCCAAGTTTTTAGCCCCTGCCTCTGCACATTTAACAACTATATGTAGCAAATTTTAACACAAATTGTAGCAGATTGTACCAAACTTAAAAAATAACTAATTGTAGCAAAGTTTTACAAGTCAAATTTTCAAACTTATAAGTTTTATATGTCTCAAAACACAAATTGTAGCAAAGTTTTACAAGTCTTCAAACAGGGCCTAAACTTTATGCCGCCTCTTTGTACGTTGCTCTCTATTTTCCAAGAAAGGAAAATCTTGAGCGTTGTCGATTTGTTGTAGCTCGTCATTGATTGCCATATAATTCGTACACTGGCAACTTACGAGGCTTCTTTCTAACTTCTTCACTTTCCTAGCCTATTCATGAGAATTAAAAAAATTTGTTAGGTTATAAATATTTACATATATCAAACTGAAAATGAAGAAGTTGGCTGACCATCTTGACCAATGTAGTATACAAGACCGATTTGGCAGGAAGATTTGAAGGTACGCGCACAATATCGCCTCCGCGTTTGAACAACGTAGGTAGTCCGACACCAGCGTAGTAGACGAGGTAGTCGTCGCTATATTCCGTCATATTTATTGCTGCTTGTCGTTCGGTGTCTCTAATAACGTGACGTTGCCACTCGGTGAAGAAGTCCGAGACCCAGTTGAATGCCGCAGGAATATAGTTTAGTGGTTTTGTACCTCGCGGAGCAGTTATTATTTTCAATGTGCGCTTTGGGACTGTTTGTACGTAGCCAAACTGACGGAGCACTCTATCAGGCATATAAGCCTCCTCGATTTCATGACAACTTATCAGACCGTGATATAAAGCGACTGGTTGCAATGAACGACTAGTCTGTCGCAAATCACGATATGGATCTCAAACAATCTGCAACGCATAAAATTTAGCATAACATCATTTAGCATAACGTAATTTAGTCAATGATTACCAAACATTAAAATTTTAGGTCTCAATTCACCTCTTCTATCGTCATATCTTCGAGTGCATTGCGTATGGCGGCCAATGTGTGTGGACGTTTGGCATCTTCCTTAGTTGGCTTCCATCTGCACATTCTAGGAAGGTGCTTGTCATACCCTCGGTTCAGTTTAGCCCGCTGTAGGGTTGGAAAGTGCTCGTATATCCATGCCTTTACGTAACCAAGTTAAAAAAATATTAGTCCAAAAATTAACAACAAAATTTTTAATTATGTATACAAGTTGACAAAGATATATCTATACATGGAGTAGAGTCTGGCATCCGGATATTGTCTTCGAACCCACGCGGGATGCCGCACCAAGCTCGCGATAAAGGTATGCTAGTATACCGCTTCCCCAAGATATTTCTTCCACCGTGTCTATGTTGTCCAAATTCAGGAGAAATTTGGCATGTATGGACGTTCCAGACTTATCCGTAATGCCAACAGCCCCTAAGATGAACTACATATATCCACAGGCCACATTATAGCTATTATTCACTTCGTGATCGGGATCAGCGAATATCTCCTCCAAATATTTTAAAGGAAGTCCATACGACTTCTTGAATTCTCGAAGAGTGGTAAAACTAGTGGCATCAACTCCCAGACACCCTGATACATAATCCGCGATATGGTCGTATAAGTTGATGCTCGACTCATCAAAAGTATGATTCATCATGACTCGACCATCAACCCTAAAATCCCAATATATGATGGACGTCATCAAGGGTAATCGTCAACTCCCCGTTTGGTAGATGGAAAGTGTTGGTTTCTGGATGCCATCATTCTACAAATGCTGATATCAGTGTATTATCCACCGTCGTATATGAGTAGTTACCCAAAATATTGTAAACCAGTAAAAATAATTTTAGCCTTCACATCGTCTCCCAATAATTCAAACATCCATGTATTGTATTTTTTGCCGTGGTTTATCACCGTTAACATACGAGAACTCTCCTGAAAAGTAAACAATTGGATGAAGTTATACCTCTATATAAAATGTACTTATCTATAAATAATTGGATGAACTTACAACTATATATAAAATTATCATAACGTAATGTACTTATCAGATTGTTCTATATTTGGTATGCAATATGGTTCTCGATCGACGGTAACATAGAGCAACCGTTTGGACGAGTCTCGACTGGACTATCTGGCTGCTGAGAAGGTCCTGAACCATCAGTAGCCCGATTTTCGAGGATTTGTAGGAGACTCTCGACAGGACTATCTGCATGCTGAGAATGTCATGAACCATCAGTTGGCCGATTTGGGACATTTGGCATGTCCTCATCGGAGGAGGAAGAAGAACCAGAAGTACTAGGAGAAGCACGTATCTTCGAACGAGTGACGGTCTTCTTCGTCAGTCGACGTTTCATAACTTCAGGACGTGCCTCGGGGTCGCGAATAGTGAGAACTGGTTCAATAGTACGCAGAACATTGCGTTCCTTACGCATCGACGCAGTAGGACGTCTTCTGATGATATCTTCATCCTCAGTGCCCTTCAGAGGGTCGTGACTATAAGACAAAAAAAAAAATTATTTTAACATCCTAAATTAATTTAACATTCAGGACTGTAGAAATTTCTACAGTTCTATATTTAGACTGTTGAAATTTCTACAGTCTTTTATACATTTAGAACTGTAAAAATTTCTACAGTCCTAAATCTATATAGGACTGTAGAAATTTCTACAGACCCGCTCGATTCTGTTCTATACATTCGACGAATGTCGAAATTGTATACCCTAAAATCGGGTACGAGCATCCAGATAAACGTCTAAACTACATCCTAAACTACATTTAGGACTTGTATGCCCTCATTTGAAGAATGGAAAGATAACCACTCAAAATTTTCGAAATGCAATAAAAATTTATAAAAAAAATCGAACATTTTTCTAAATGCAATAGAACAAGGAGAAGAAAAAATTGTACCTTGATTCTTTCTAGACTTTGGAAGCCATCAACAAGGAGGAGGAGGAGGAGGAAGTGGAGGAGGACGGCTCCGGCAGGAAAGGGAGGAGGGGGGAGGGCTCCAGTGGAGTTTGGAGGGTTTGGGAGACGGATTTAAAGTTTGGACTAGTATGAGTAAATTTTTGGACTAGTATGAGTAAACTCTATTCATTAATGGGCTAGTCCCAATCCTGGACTAGTCCCAAGTAAAGTATGTAGTGCCCTTATCAAAAGCCTATCTAATGTCCTAACACAAATAGAACATTAATAATGTCACTACTTACATTTCCTATGGATAACAATGTCAGACTTCGTTTCATAACATAACCTTTCATAACATTACTGGACATGGTAAGAAACAAGTGAAACAATGCCGCTCCAACATGCCTAAAATCTGGGCTCTTAAAGGCCTATAGCCTCTATTATGCCTATCACAATTCCAAATACGCAACACAGAAATAGAAGCTATCCACTTTATACAGTAAGGCCACCAGGAGCTACTGCAGCCACAGGAGCCTTTGGCTTTGGCTTCTCGACCACAATGGCCTGTGTCGTCAAGACCATTCCAGCTACTGATGCAGCATTTTGCAGTGCACATCTGGTTACCTTTGCAGGATCAATCACACCGGACTCTACAAGATTCTCGTACTTGTCATTCATCGCATTGTACCCAACCTCCCAATCGCAGTCTTTGATCTTCTCCACAACGACTTCTCCCTCAACACCTGCATTGCGGGCAATCAAAGATGCAGGTGCTACCAGAGCCTGTCACATCCATAAGCATTAATGTTACTCTAGTAAAGTTCATAGGGATGTATGGGTAGAGAAAGTTGATAGGGATATGGATTTAGATTAATGTTACTATAGCAAAGTTGACATGGGATATGTATGGGTAGAGAAATGAGTAACAACCTAGATAAAGAGAACTCACCTTCTGTATGATATCAGCACCAAGGCGCTCATCTTCATCTTCAAGCTTCTCCTTGATAGCAGGGACACATGCAGACAAGTGGACATAGGCAGCACCACCACCAGGTACAATACCTTCCTCTATAGCCGCAAAAGTTGCATTCTTCGCATCCTCAATACGTAGCTTTCGGTCTTCAAGCTCTGTCTCGGTAGCAGCACCAACCTTAATAACTGCCACGCCACCAGAAAGCTTTGCAATTCTCTCAGCTAGCTTCTCAGAATCATAAACTGAGTCGGTCTCTGCAAGCTCTTTCTTGATTTGGGCAATTCTGGCCTGAATCTCATCCTTGGTTGCTGCATCAGCAATGATGGTGGTAGAGCTCTGGGAGATGGTGACCTTCCTTGCTGTGCCAAGCTGCTCCACTGTTGCATTCTCTACCAGAAGGCCTAAATCCTTGGCTTGGAATTCGGCTCCTACAAATACAAAATAGGTTCATAGGTTATTTACAGAAAGAACAGCATAAACCAAAGATGTTTAACACAACATAAACCTGCAGAAACAAGAACTAATAATACCATACTGCCCACGATTTAATGAACCTGGAATTATGGTATTACCAACTAAGGGTTCCGTGTTACACTAGAAAAATTGGAAAACCTCGAAACATGATCAAAAAGTAATGCAACCCAAAACATGTTGCAACATAATGATTCAAAGATCTAAAAATTCGCTAAGAATGACTAATTGATAGCGAGAGAACTCCTATTAATAATGTTTCAGATACAGAAGGACAGAAACAGATGATAGATGAACATGAATCCATAAAATAAATTATGTGCGAGGAATAGTCTTCCAGTCACCTGTCATAATAGCAATATCTTGCAGAAGAGCCTTCCGTCTCTCACCAAAACCAGGTGCTTTGATAGCAGCAACATTGAGAATACCCCGCAGTTTATTCACCACAAGGGTGGCCAAAGCCTCACCAGTTACGTCCTCAGCAACAATCAGTAATGGAGCTCTTAGTTGTGTGGTCTTCTCCAATAAAGGAATGATTTCCTTTATGGTTGAAATCTTCTGGTCAGTCACGAGAACTTTAGCATTCTCAAATTCCACAAGCAACTTTTCAGGATTGGTCAAAAACTGCGGTGAGACATAACCTCGATCAATCTGCAAAATAATTTGAAGGGAAATTAGCACCACAGGGACAAACGCAACAAATAGTCCACTAGAACAAGAATGTGGGACGAGGCAAGAAGTTTGAAACAACAAACCTCCATTCCTTCCTCAACATCAACAGTCGTCTCAAATGATGATGAAGATTCAATAGAGAGAACACCATCAGGACCTACTTTGTCAATAGCATCAGCAATCATGTCTCCAATGACTTCATCATTTCCCGCAGAAATTGACGCAACAGCTGCAAAAAATAGAACAATTGATAATTCTCTGCTTAGTTATTGTTCACATATAATCAGACAGCAGCAGATCAGGAATTACTTCCAACAGGTACAGTTAGAGGAGTTTCAAGCTTTTGCTGTCATTTCCAGTTTTCATTTCAAAGAGGGGCAACACTTGCAGTTGGAATGTTTAAATGTTCTCTTGGCAGAGGTGTACTTTTATATTGATTTTGTTAGTATCCATTTATCACATCAAGATAATTGAACTTGTGTTATAAAATTCTTCGGCTTTGGTGCTAGTTGCAGGTGTTCCATGCTAAGTACTAGCATTGTCAGCAAAAAGAAGTTAAACTTCTTTAAAGAGGCTCATATACTTGAAATAGCTTCAAGAAAATGGATGGCTCAATCTTTGTAGATAATATATCAGCAGCAAACACAATCATAATATCATGTGAAGCATATATCTTGCAGAAGCAAAATATAACTAATCCAGTAGGGTTAAGTTAATGGCACCTTTAATATCACCACGACCCTTAACTGGCCGAGCTTTCTTTTCAAGCTCCTCCACTAAGCCTTGTACAGTCTTGTCAATTCCTTTCTTGATGTTTACAGGATTGGCACCAGAGGTAACATTTAGCAAACCCAGTTTGATGATTTCACGTGCAAGAACAGCTGCAGTCGTGGTTCCATCACCAGCAGAATCATTCGTCTTACTAGCAACCTTCCACACATTCAAAAGGAATACGAGTCATTACAAAATTAGATTTGTAATTCACAAGACCATTAACAAGCCATAACACCCAAAAGACATGGGAAATTAAAGTTCTATGGAACACACTATGTACCTCTCTTATCAAGGCCGCACCAGCATTCTCCATAGGATCAGACAACTCAATAGCCCGGGCAATAGTTACCCCATCATTGACCACTTTAGGGTTTCCAAACTCATCCAACACAACATTCCTCCCTTCAAAATAAATAGACAAAGTAAACCTAACTGCAAACTAATATATAAACTTATATTGCACTAATCTTGTACACCCTTGGTTGGTTTCATGAATGTGAGGGAAAGGAAAAGAACAGAAGACATCACATGAAAAAAGGGGAATTGGAGTACTCAAACAAAAGTAATAAACATAGGTCAATTTTTCTCAAAATACATATCTCGTGCAAGGGAGATGGAGTTTAACAGCTTTTCTTTGAAGGTTAACCGGAGGAACTCTTTATAAGTAGACATGTTTGTGCGTTACGGTCAGTAGGCATAACCTTCAAAACACAAGAACCTTCGGTCTTCCATGTCTCACTAGTTCTAAAAAATTAAAAATAGGAAAATAATTTTACAAGTAGAAAGCCATTTGCTAAGTCATAAAAAAAAATTAATAACCAACTACCAAAGCACACATAGAACAGGATAACCCAATATTAAATTAGCACCAAATTATATGGAAACAAGAGGGCAAGGAATGAAACAAATCAGTTATCCACCATTACTAGTTTCTAGAAAGTGCAAGTTTCCCCGACCATGTGAGCAACATGGTCACTAAGTTATCCTGATCAACGAAACACAGGGCATCCACAACTGGTGGAAATTCTTGCACAAGACAGCACTCTTCGAATATATTATTTTTAACAAATTCTTCCATACAGATACTCGGATAGTACTGATAATTATTGTTGTTTTAAAATAAACAACTACGAAGCAAGAGAGAGTGCTCTGTTAGAGCCCAAGCTTTTCAAATTAGCAGGACAAACATATTTCCATATTATAAATTGCAACTTGATACCCTCAACTATGCCAAATGTTTCAACTTACACCCTTCAACTTTTATAGGTTCTAACTTAATACCCTCAACTATTGAATCTTTCTAACTTCGTACCCAGAAAAAAAAAACCAAAATACCCCTGCCCCTCCCCCCGCGTCCACGCAAGACCCCCCCCCCCTCCCTCTCCGGTGAAACCCCCCTCCCGAACCTCCCCCCCCCTCTCTCTCTCTCTCTCAGCAGCAAGAGGCAGCAGTAGCAGCAGCAAGCGGTAGCAGCAGCAAGCTGCCAGCGGCAGCCGGAGGGGCACAGGGGCAGGGTCGCGGGAACAGGGGCGGGGACGCGGAGGGGCAGAGGTCGGGGACGCGAGCGGGGGGTCGCAGGTGGACACGGGGGCTGGGGGTCGCTGGTGGACGCGGGAGCGGCGGAGGAGGGGGGCTCGCCAGAGGGGGGGGAGTGGCTCACCGGAGAGAGGGGGTATATTTGAAAGAAAAAAAAAATCAGGGGTGCAAGTTGACACCTATCAAAGTTCAGGATATCAGGTTGAACATTTGGAATAGTTGAGGGTATCAAGTTGTAATTTAACCTACTATTTTTGATGTATTAAATTAAAAGTAAACTACTACGAAACAAGAGTAAGATCTATTAGAGCCCAAGATTTTCCAATTAGCAGGACAAACCTATTTCCATATTATTGCCGTTGTTTTAAAGTAAACTACTACGAAGCAAGAGTAAGATCTATTAGAACCCAAGTTTTTCCAATTAACAGGACAAGCCTATTTCAATGTACTATTTTAAAGGTAAACAACTACAAAGCAAAAGTAAGATCTATTAGAACCCAAGCTTTTTCAGTTAGCATGACAAAAATCATGCAACACAAAAATCTGATTTTGCTTGAATAAGCATTAATTTTACTATAAATTGAGTAAAGTCCACAAGAAGGTTCTTCAAATTACTATAAGTCGACCCAAATGGTTGAACCTAAAAAATCTATCAACCAGGACTGCAAAACTTCAACAGTCACTGGTGCAACATTGAAAATACATAATTGTTATACCATTACTCAATATAACTTCCCCAACACTTCAACTGACAACATTTTTTATTGCACTCAATTTTTTTAATCACTTAGGAATAGCATATTTCCACACCATTAGCAGCCACAGTGATACATCATCCATAAGAGCTGATCTGCTAAATATACGAGAAGCCTGTATACATTATAACATAGGAAGCACGGCACTCACAAAAGTGTGCCATAATCATACACATCGGACACAACACAGACACTCAAAAATACACTCCCATGTCATATCCATGTCCGTGCAACATAGCTAACAGGTTTCTCAAGATCTAGGGATACCCCAAGTAGAAAGAAAGTATTTCTTATTATTTTATTAAGTACATGTACAAACTCAAGGGGAAAGGATGAATCTATGTCCAAATTTCCAAGTAATCCAATTATCAAATATTCCTCAGCAAAGGCTACATGCAACAAGCCTTCACTTATCTTTCCTCTCTTTAGCAAGCACAAATAGGAAATTGAACGGAACTTGAACCATATTTATGCAACAATGGGGAAGGAAGTAGCTTTGTTAATGCGACATAATAATCCGTTTAACAAGAAGCAAGAATAAAGATTGTACCATACCAAAGTTCTAAGTATCACAATAATTCTCTAACAAAACTCAACTTTGAAATAGTGTCCATCCATCATCAACATGTCCAAGCAAAGCAAAAGTGCGCAACAAGTCACCCCGAGAAATTCTCGGGCAAAGAACATAACAATGTCCCCCATGTCTACTACCCACCTTCTCAAACAATCTAACATTTTCTAAATTACGAAATTCTCAACATCTCAAGATCAAACATTATGCATAAGTAAAGTTAATTGTCCAAATGATGTCTGAGTCGTGATCGCCGTTTTGGTGATTGAACTTTTTTTTTTGCTAATTTGGTACATAAACTTTGTATTTTGGTTTAAAGAGTGGCCGAACTAGGTTTTGTTTGTAATTTTGGATGAAAAAACGTTAAAAATGGACATGTGACGGTCACTTGCCTTACTTTTAGGATTATTTTTGTCCAGACCAGCAGCTACTTCGGCTATGATTGATTGTAGAGACGTCATTTTGAATTCAAGAAAAACTATTTGTATATATATATTTTCTTAGAACATCAATATTCTTCTGAAAATAATAGTCCAACAACAAATAATCCTGAAAAATAAGGGTTATGACCATCGCATGTCCATTTTTAGCGATTTCCATCCAAAAACACCAACATAACATAGTTCAGACACTCTTTAAACCAAAATGCAAAACTTAGGTACCAAATTAGCAACAACAAAAAAAGCACAATCACCAAACGGCAACAACAACATTCCACCGTTCATTCTACATCAAGAATCTGTTTTTACTTGGCCTCTACACATTTCTAAACTATTCAACAGTAGTCAATGACAAGGGGGAGGTGGGGGGAATTCCAAATGTGACATCTTTCTATTCCAGCTAAACGAAATGAGCCAAATTCGAATTGGGACAAGGGATTCAGTACCTCGAGGGCCGAGAGTGACGCCGACGGCGTCAGCTAGCTTGTCGGCGCCGGCCTGGAGGGCGGACCTGGACTTCTGGTCGAAAGCCACGTCCTTAGCCGCAGCCCTAACAGACATCCTCCTGTACCCGACGGCGGCGCTCGGCCCCGTCGTCGGCGTCGTCGTCGTCCATCTCCTCCCCAAGCTCCCCTGCGAAAATAAAACAGACCGTCAGGACCAGACGAAACCCTAAACGTACAAAGAAGAAGAAGAAGAAGAAGAAGAAGAAGAAGAAGAGCCTCCGACCTGGCGGGGAGAGCAGAGAATGGAGGCAGTGGAGATCGCGTTGGCGGAAGCCATTCCTGTGAGGAATTGTAGGATTAGGTTTTGTTTTTGTTTTTTCTTAAGAGGGGGAGAGAGAGGAGGAGGATAAGGAAATGGGAGGGGATGGTTTTTGTAGGGGGAGAACAGCTTAGTGAGGGGCGGAGTTTTCCAGAAGTTTCTCAAAACACTCTCGCGCGCGAGAGAGAGAGAGAGAGATTAGGGTTTTAGGGCTAGTCTGAACGTATGTTAGACTCCAAATGCTATGGACTAAAGTCGTTTGACTAACCTGTTCGGGTCCAGTTTCTGATAGCATCTCCAACAATATTGTGACTTTGGGGGGGGGGGGTGGGGAATGGGCTAATTAGGATTTATACCCATGATTTTATTTTATTTCAGAGTTTAAGTTCTCACATATTCAATTGAGGAGTTTAAACCTTAATCTTTTATCTTTTGTACCATTTTTTTATTTTATCCTCAACATAAGTACAAGTGCAAACAACCAACCCATGATGAAAAAGCGGGGTATAATAAAAAAAAATGAAATCAAAAATAAAAATTAATGATCCAAACTTTTTAATTGGACATCTTAGGAATTAAACTCTAAGATGGTATAAAATCCAGTGTCTAAAGGGTAATTAGTCCAAAAGATCTTGCCACATAGGAGTGAAAAAAAATATTTAAGAATTATTCATCAATGCAATTGTCATGTAAATTGTTAAGCTTATGTGGCAAAGTTATAAAAGATATTGTGAAGTTGGTTATCTAGTTCTAGACAATGCATTTGACAATGTCTTCGCCTCCATGTCATCAATTATTAATAAAAAAATATTTTAAAAAAAAGGAAAAGAGGAAAAGTTGTTTTAGAAGTTGAAAAAAAATAAACATCTCAATACTTTTTGTATTGGAGAATATTTTTTCTACATTATTGTCTTTTTTGAATATAGTCTTGCCACATAGGAAAGACAGTGTCTTGTGTCTCATGCCGCATAGGAATCACAACATATTACAACACAATAAGGTTGGAGATGCTATCACGATTCCGTCGAATCGATAAGTCGACATTGAACGTGATATCGAACAAGTCTAATTTGTTATTGTACAAGGCGTAAATATGCACATTGAATAAACTATCTCAAGAACAAGTTTAAAGCAGCAAAAATAAACAAAAAATTGTTAGACACGGATATTTGACAAATGATTTTTTTATTAATAACTTGTAGCATAAATAAATAGGCTCTTAATACCATTTGAAAATACGTCAAACCTGTCTTACAACTCATTAGTCAAAGGAAACAACGATATTCCATGTATCATGTCCTTCATTACACTGAAAATAACATCTTAAACGAAAAAAAAGTTCAAATTGCAGGAAAAACTTCGAACGCATTTGGACGTCTACTTGATTTCCAACACTTGTATAAGGATGAGGGTCAGTACATTAGAAAATGCACTAGTGAGTGGTACCAACCCAACTCACCTAAATCAACATAATAAATATGTGAAAGCATGCACAATTATTATGTCATCTTTCTACTTTTCTAGTTTGCGTTAACAATTCATAATAAGGAACATAAAATAAATGTACAACACTTATTAGTTATTATTACCCACAACCAACTTCATTTCCTGCAAAATATGGATTAGAATACACCGCCCTACAAAATAATCATTAGCATTCGACCTATCTATATGATAATTGTCACATCCCAAAACTAGAATACTGAAAGGCGGGGGACGAACAAAGCCAGCTACGTATATCATAGTACATTGGTACTTCGAAACATGGTCACTGCTATGAAAGACATAGGGGTTACTATACAATCCAACAGTCAAAGTCAAGCAGTGTCTCAATCATAGGCAAACAAGTAAAGTACAAGAAATATGATCATCAAATATAACATAGTAAAGCGTCCCAAACTATAGATTTATAGATGATCATAAAGCTAATAATATAAAATGAAGAACTAGCAAGAGTAAATAAGTAAATACATAATCAGCTCTAGCTTTAGTCTAGAGACACAAAATCATGTTAGCCCATAAGCGAGATGTCAAGTCCAAAACACGAGCTAATCACGTATTCGGTGACTAAATATCACAAAAGAATATATACATATACTAATGGGTGAATGAAGTGAAACTTACTCAGGTACTCGGTTGGTGCTTCGGATAATCACCATCGAGCTGAATGTACGGAAGATCCTTTGGTTCTGCTATGAGATCTAGTCATATAAAACCAATGGGGTCAGACCCTAGATAACAAGTACCACAAAGGAAGTTACATTAGAAACTAAAACCAGCATGCGAGCATAATAAGGACTGATATAGAAAGACAACAAGTAAACAACATGTGATAGAAAAGTAAACATGAATTATGTAAGCATGTATAAGTACAGGAAAAAAATTTAGGAATGTACATGAATCAAGAACATGGCATAAGCATATACAAGAACGAGAACAAGCACATAAATAGGAATGGAAACAATCCATTAATCATGGCCAATCGTAAAGTACGGCTTGCTATATTAATTAACTAGGGTTATCACAAATCCTAGTTACTAACATATACAATTTGAGATTTTTTAATCTGTCACGCGCATTGCAGTCTATCCAAGTTATCCAGCAAAATCGTGTCAAGACAAGTACAAGTATAGTATACACCACCATCGGGTTTGCTCATATAGGCATCACTCGACAGTGAGCTAATAACAGATCAAGGCAAGATGCATCACTCAAAGGTGAGCTGGAAGTGTGCCCCTTACGACGAAGAGATGCAGCATCAACATAGTTGCATATAACCTGGAAACCACCCCTCCAATGAATCTATGTGACTACTCTAGTTATTAAAACATGAATGTTTTTATTTAGAATTCCAGGTTGTGGGCATCCCGGAATTCATCATGACACTCCCCTCGGGATATTCAAGACTGGACAAAACTAACATCTACAAGCAAGGCTACAGGACAAGCTAGCAAACCACGTTGCTATGATACTCCCCTCGGGATATACAAGACTCTCCTCCCTCATCGTTCTACTTTCCCTTCCTCTAGATCCCCTCCATCTAGAAAACCCTAGCCATGGCGATCTTGAGTTAGCGAAGACGAGGCTTTATCGGTGACCACCAGAAGTCCTTCTTCCTCCACTAACAAGTAGGGCGGTGTCTTGACTCATCGGTACAGGTCGTCCCCCCACGAACGATCAGTTAGTTCGATCAAATTGATCTCGATTTGGATTTTTGATTCCTCTCCTCCTCTGATTTTGTTGTACGCTTTTGAATTAGTGACGCTCGACCGATCAACAAGAAGGATCTTGAATTGGAGATTAGCACTCGTGTTCGAACTCGAATCAATCCTGATTAGTGATTTGATCGAACAATTGGTGTCAAATCGATCCAGTGTCGACGGTAAGTAATTTGATCCTTAAATCCTTGTTTATTTCAAAGTTTCTACTAGATTCAATATGTGGAAATCAAATCGAATTCATATTTTAGTATGCACTTAAACTATTTGATCTAATATCTAACCGGACATTCGGTTTGCATTTGGACGCGCCAAGGGATGGATTCGACTCTAATGAGTGTGTCCTGACACTGTTATTAGGCTCAACTCCATTTGAGCCAAGTCATATATGACCTGGTTTTACAACCAAGTATCAATCGATGCTAGACACGCTATCTCGTGTCCACCAGGCCTACATCAACCCTACTATCGTGTCTTATCGAGTCTAAACTCGTGTGGAAATAGAGCAGCAACGTGTCGAGTATTAGTATTTAAACCATCATGTGATTGACGGGAAGTCATCTAAGTTCAGTAATACAATTGAATGTTGATAGTTTTGTGTTGTTAAACTAAGTCTAGACTAAGACCCTTAGTTATAATTGGACCTGGGCTTGAACCCACGGTCTGTGGATTCGCGGTCAGAGTCTATGGATTTGTAACTGGGTCAAAATTAGTTCACGTATAAGTCTGAATCTTGAGTTACGGTCAGACTTGGCTCAAAGCCAATGGGCCAGTAGACAACCAACTGAACAAAATAGGGGCAGAACAAGTGATCCAAGAACAGTTAATGTAGAGGATTGAAATAATGTTTTGGTAGTTAGCAAATAGTTAATAAGAAGGGATTTTTAGTGAAATCTAAGGATTCAGTTAATTAAGGGTTATTTTATTAAAGTTACTTAGGAAATTAAGTATCTATATAAATAAATAAAAATCAACGTAAAGTTTAACTTAGATAAATTACTAAATATTGATAATAAGTTGAGTGTTAAAATAGAATTTATAGTTAGGAATAGTTCTATAAATAAAAGTCTTGGAAATAAAATAAGGATTTAGATGAGAATTTGAGAGATAATTAGCAATTTTGGAATAATTATCTAAGAGGCAATTGCATCTTTTGGCACAGGTAGCGATGATACGGATTTGACTATATCCACCCCGAGATTGAGACAAGTACACTACGATGACATTTACTTCGTAAATTTCTGTTTTGTATATTGGACACTTGATTGACATGGAAATTGTATATTGATTGTACCTGCATATTGATTATATTGTGCCATTGGGGACAGAAAAATATTTAGTCTATATGTGACCAAACCCCCATAGTGTAATATTGTGAATAACTTAGTCGCACATCGTCCATGTGTGGCTAAGACGTACCGTATTCTATTGTGCTATTTGTCATGACCCGCACACGAAAAATCGGGCATGAGTCGTGGGTACGTCCAGTCTATGCCGCAGAATCGGCGGTAGAACGCTGTAAAGGTTCGTTCTAGGTCACAATATCTATAACTCATAAAACCTGTCAATATAACCTCTCCAAAAGGAGGGCAACCACGCAATATATATGAATACTCAATCACAATAACTAGGGGAAGAGTAAAAGCACGATAAGATATCACAAAGAAACAAGAACCAAAGAGCAAGAACAATATTCAAATATCCAGTCCAAGTCTAAAGTCTACAACATCTCACAGAAGCAACAAAATAATAAATACAGTCATCCAAAATAGCAACTGGGAACAACCCAGGAAAACTCACCTAGCTAACTAGGGTGCTAACGGTGTCTCCTCGACTGGCACCTCCTCAGTCTCTGGGTCACAACACTCCTCGACGCCCGGCCCGTAGAATGTCGGACATAAATCCTCAGGATCCTCTGGAAAAAATATGTCCAGTCAGGACTGGAGCAAAGTACATAACTCTGAAAGCAACTCCAAATACACGGTAAGGTGTATATGACTAGCAATAGAAAAGTATACAAGATGCACAGGTAAATAAATACATGGTGGAGCAGATAAAGTAGCTGCAATATAAAACTGAAGAACAATACAACTAGTAGAGAAGTAACTGCATGTGAGAAAACAGGAATACTAGCTAAGTGCCTTGAGCACAAGTTCGTTATGTGATCGGCTTAGGTTGCACATGAATAATCTACGATAACTCCGTTATGCGTGAGTTGCATAACCGACATACACATGAATACTGTTTGGCTTTGATCATATTACCAACTCCTACTCCCCTCCCCCACTAATACTCTTGGATCCAATCACGACACGCTACGTACATGATAAATAACTCGCGCACATGAAGGCGAGAGCACACGAAGTACATGATCGCACATGAGAATCAATACCCGAAGCACATGATGAAATACACGTGATAGAGTACCCGCTGAACACGGTAAGGGGGGTAACATCTCATGACGGGATCCACTAGTACCAGCTCGTGTAGCAATGTGTCAGAATCAAGTATTACAGTTCTAGAACAGGTGATATAAACGCTATCATGAAATGGAAACAATCAGAGGTAGGTACTCGCCTGACGTTCTGAGCAACTTATGAGGATCGAGATCCGGACTGGCGTCGCA